>JAKIRY010000014.1:0-199058 GCA_022577815.1 Wickerhamiella nectarea
TCCCTCGCGCACAAGCGCCCAGCGTGCCCAAGTGCACCCCTTTGCCCCAAGTGCAAGTCTACTACTGCACATGGGCCTACTTTCTGCAACCTCCCCGCGGCACCCGTGCCTATAGTACCACAGCCTACCCCGGTTTCTCCCGAGACCGACGGGTGGCAGCCGGCGAGTAGCCACTCTAGGCTCAACGGTCGCACGGACAAGCGAGAGCAGCAGGCCAAAGCTGCCCAAAAACAAGATGGCCAGGTCAAGAAGGCCAAACACCAGGAACGAGAAAAGCGTAGAAGAGACAAGAAAAAGGGCAAAAAGTCTACTACTGAGTCTGACACCCCTTTGGCGAGCGGAGAACCAACTCCTCTGCCCACTGTCGTTGAGTCGGCCCAGCCCGCAACTCAACAAGGACAGTGCCGGCCAAACTCAGACGCCCCTGCGGCGGCCCCCGCTGCACTAGCGGTGGAGCCCACACCGCAAGCTGGCAGACTCTCTACGCCACCCCCCTCGACTGCTGCCCAACCCACCGCCATAGCTCTTGAGTCAGTGGACCAACCGGTTGCCATACCGGAGCATGAGGCACCGCAAACGCCCACACGCCACCCTCGCGTGGCTAGCAAGGCCGGCAGAGTGAAAACGCATGATTTGTTAGAGCAATGGGAGGCAGTCAACAACTCCGCAGACTCGTTATACGAGCCTAGCGAGGGTGAAGACTGCTCTGCTAACACCACAGTGGAAGATGTCTAGTCTTTCACTGATAAACCTAGGGCAACTTGGCGCAATTTATCCAAAACCATGGGCCGCCCTACTAAAACAACGGGCCCTAAAAATGCCGCACTCACACCACATAGTGGATTTTTTCCTCAAGGAACCTGGAAACCGACCACCCCATCAAGCCAAGGGTGCTTGGAACCTCCACTATGAAACCATCGAAGAGCCACTCCTGCAAGTACATATCCAAACCGTGATCCTATCATGTATTCTTGCAGCGAGCGGGTGGAATTCTGACCTCTCCCATAACCTTTCCACCGTGGCTCAGTACCACCACTTCCAGCGCCTACTTGAGCGCGGCTTGCGCACCGCTGGAACGCTACACAAGCTCCCATGCCAAACATCCTCTGACCGACAGGACCACTGCCTTCTCACTCGCCTACAAGTGCACGCGGGCGAGGAGGGCGTGACAGCGCCAGTTGACGTCTACAGCCTACAAGTCCAAGCGAACAATCAGTACCGCCAATACCACATCACTCGAGTGGAAGAGGGCGAAGACCAGTTTGACTACTTTATCAACCTCGCCACACCTAAGGGTATGAACACGGACCCTGAGGCCCACGTCGATAGTGGCTTCACCAAAGCAGAGTTTCAGGCTGCTCAGCTAGCCAAGGCTTCCGAGTTTTGGACTACCCTACGCAGCTTGGACTTTAAATTTCAGGACGCGACCGACACCTGGCGCAGCATTCTTTTGGATAGCTGGCCCGCCAAGATCAACGACGGTTACGCCGACTGGATAGAGTCTCAGAGCTCTGCTACATACACCCATGACGACTGCCCACTATGCCGAAATGGAATCCGTGACACGCCCTCACACGTCCTTTTCGAGTGCAGTTTCGTCCACCAACTATGGGACGCTTGCCGCACCGCCCTTTGCCTACGGCCCTCCTCATGGATCGAGCTGTACAGCTCGTTTGAGCAAGTCAAAGGCGTCAAGGCGCAACGGACCTGGCACCGCCAGGTCGCAGGCATTTATCACGCTGTGCGTCGGATGTATATCACGTACCGCTTCCACGAGAAGGAACCCCCACCAGAAAGAATCCTGGAGGAGCAAGCCATATTTGCTCAGGATTGGAGTACCGGACGAGGACGACATTTCGCGCCGAAGCACCGACCCACACAACCCCCCGCTGGCCCCATAGCCAGCACAAACTAAGGCGAGACAGCTCTAGGCCCTAGGGCCCAGTGCTGTTAACATTAACGACACGGTTAAATATTTATTTGGAATACCAAAAAAAAAGAGCTCTGTAAGCCCAGCGCTTTATCATGTTTTCTTTTTGTTTTCGTTATTCCAAATAAACACTTACTTGTAGTTGTTTTAGTTCACTAGGCCCGAGGGCCTAGAGCTGTCTCGCCTTAGTCTGTGCTGGCTATGGGGCCAGCGGGGGGTTGTGTGGGTCGGTGCTTCGGCGCGAAATGTGGCCTTTCGCTCCAACCCTCGGCAATTACGACTTGCTCCTTTCAGATTCTCTCTGCGTGAGAGTGGTGGAGCACTTGCCCAACTGTATAAAAAAATGTTGACTCAGCGAGACTGCAGTCTTGGGATACGCTGCCATAAACGCCGGTTGATTTTGGTTATAAGACACCCAAGTTTGGCAGGTACTTGAGATTATTCAAAAGTGCTCTACTTTTTCTTTTGTGCCCGCTGTCCTCCACCAAATGTAAGACTCAGATATGAACTAGACTAACGTGGGTCTAGTTGGGTCTAGGGAGTGATCGGTACGGGGTGTCGAGCGCTGCATAGAAGGTGTTGCCAATGTTCTAGAGCGCGGATGGTGGCTAGGGACTCCTATTGCGGATTGGGTAGCGGGTTACCTTGTCTAAGAGTTTGCGTGAGAAATTATCGATGACGCCGTAGACGCCAGTATCGCAAGTCTGTTGCAGGACAGCACCAACAGCGGAATTGCAAGCATCAGTGTAGGGGACATAGTGACAGTCTGGTCGCGGAAGCTTGAGCACAGGAGGTAAGTATAGCGCGTTCTTAAGTTCGTGGGAGGAGCGCCAGATCTCTTCTGGCGAGGGCGGTTTCTTTGCGGCCTTTTGTTCGGGCGTGGCAGCGCGCAATGCGCTAAGCCGTTGCAGTGGCCCAGCCTTGTGCGACAAGTGCGGAACAAAGCGGCGGTAGAAATTTGCGAGGCCCAGGAACTTTTGTGCTTTGAGCGGAGTGTTGGGCAGCGGCCAGTCATGGATTGCGGAGAGACGTTCGGGGTTGGGGCGAATACCCTTGCGGCCCACCTGGAACCCGAGGAAAAGAAGCTCGTCTTTGAAGAAATCGCATTTAGAGCTCTTGGCGACGAGCTGGTGGGCCCGGAGTTGGGCTAGCTCTTGGCGAACGTGGTCAACGTGCTCGGCGCGAGTGCGAGAGAAGATCATGATGTCGTCGAGGTATACGACAACGAATTTGTTCAGGAAGGGGCGTAAAACATGGTTCATCAAGCGTTGGAAGGTAGCAGGTGCGTTACACAGGCCAAAGGGCATAGCCGTGAACTGGTAGAGGCCTTGGCGAATGATGATAGCAGTTTTGTGCTGATTCTCTGGCTTGACACGCACTTGTGTATACCCTGAAAGCAGGTCGAGCTTGGTAAATATCTTGGCGGTGGCCATTTGTTCTAGGAGATCATCTATGCGCGGGAGTGGATAGCGGTCGAGAACAGTGACCTTGTTGAGGGCTCGGTAGTCAATACACATGCGGCGAGAGCCGTCGGCTTTAGAGACGAATAGGACTGGCGAGGCAAACTCGGACGTCGAAGGGACAAGGATGCCAGCATTGGTGTATGCGTCAAATTTTTTTTCGAGCTTGTCGGCATCACGTGGGGATAGGCGTCTTGCGGGTTGTGCGGTGTGTTCGGCCGTGGTTGCTGTCAAGGCAGAACAGGCCATGGGCGTCGATGGGTCGGATTTAAGCGGCGGGGCTGCCTGCACGTTGGAGAACGGTTGCAGCGGAGCAGAGGCGAAGGTGCCGCGTTAAAGATCAAATTCACGTTGGTATTCGCGGTGGAAAGGCATCCCTAGTAGAATCGAGTACTTGTGTTTGTGAGGATTAATGAAGAAGCTCACGACAGAAGTAAGGGTGCCGATGCGAAGACGAAGATTGGTATAGGTGCTGATGGTGCCGGGCGACCAGAGAGATTTGACAGTGACTGCCTGGGTGAGAGGCAGCTCTTTGAGTCGTAGCAGCTTGACCATGTCACGAGTGATCAGGTTAGCGCCGGCACCGAAGTCGACGAGGGCAGTGGCTTCGACCGGGAGAAGTTTGCGCGGGAGCGCCGAGACTTGGACAGTGCAAGGGTTACAGGTAGCAGGTGGATTAGATAGGCTATTGGTGTTATCTTGCTCTGCCCCGCACCCCTAGGTGGAGTCGTCATCGGCGACGGGGAGGTCGGCATCTAGCGTGTTGGCATGGGCCGAACGTTGGTAGTTGTTTGGCCGAGGTCGTTGGCCTTGGCCCTGGTGCTGTGGGCGGGAGTTGCCATTGTTGGACCCGTAGCTGTTGGCGTTGCCGGGCCGGTTGGTGTAACGCGAACGCTGCGGCTTGCGCGTGCTGGGCTCCGGGGTGAAGCGGGCTACCGCGTGCTTGTAGTCGACGTAGGAGCGCGGAGTGAGCTCTATGACAGCAAGCTTGGAGCTCCATTCGTGATGTGTACGGATGAAGTTTGCCAAATTGTGTCTATGGTTCATGGTCAGGGGTCAGAGCTTTCTAGCGGCAATTGTGATACGTTTCGCTACAACAGCGCGGCATTTGTGATCGGCCGAGGATACAGGTTTGCTATCAAGTTTTCAAAGGCACACGCAACAATCAATAGTCACGCTCGCAACATCTCATGGCCTCATTCCTGCTGCATGTATGTGGGTCCCCCCACAAAAGCTAAAGGCGAAACAGAAAGTGAAGAAAAATGAGACATCTGGCACCCCAACTCTAAACAATCTAGCTTAATTTGCCCAAACCATGTAAACCATGCAGATCAATTACACTTCAATCTTACCGGTGACCATCAAAATTGCATGGCCCACATGCTTACTCAAACCAAAAAGGTAAACAACGCGCAACTTCCTCCCATGAGATCTAAACCCCTTGGGCACACATACAGAGAGCGTCTCAGCACATTTGAAAAGCTTAATTGGGACTGTAGGATTGCACCTGAGGCTATGGCGCGTGCCGGCTTTTATATTTGCGCGCACTCAACCAATGGCTCGATCAAAACACGCTGTTTCTTTTGCAAAGTCAAGATATCCGACTGGAAAGATGAAGATGATCCCATAGAAGAGCATATGCGGCTCGCGCCCGGCTGCGAATGGGTAAGAGTGCTTGATCAGGAGATTTGCACTTTGGACGACCGCCTTGCCACCTTTCAAGATTGGCCTCATACAAGTGATGAGCTCTCTGCGCTAAGCATGGCTCAGGCAGGCTTTTTTTACAACCCCGACACGCTTGGAGATGATACTGCCGAGTGCGCATTTTGTCAAATCTGTTTTCGAGAGTGGGCCCCCGATGATATTCCTTTTGAAGCTCATCAGGCTACCAGTCCATCCTGCTCATATGTGTTGGACCGAGGCACGAGTCTGCTGCATGAAATCCCTGTCCCAGACTTGGCACCCCCATTTGAGGAGAGGGAGAGTAGCTTGCCGGACACTGAGAGTAGCATAAATTCTGGGCTTGCTGAGGAGCTTACTCCAATTCTAGAGGCTACTGAGCCAAAGGAAATTGATGAGATAGTGGACGGGCCCGAGACTCCATCCCCAGCAGTTGCCGGCTCGCCAACTCGCAGTGTCCCTCAAGATACCACTTTTATGACTGCTTGCGATGGGTCCCGCTCACACTCGCATTCGCGCGATAATCTGATTTCAATGGTCAGTGTCGAGGTTGAAGAAGTTTCACTGGATTCCAGCGCAGTAGAGAGCACTGCTGCCAACTCCAACAACGAAAACGACCCTGAAACCCCTAAAGATCTTGGCGAGATGCCCACTCTTGCGCCTCCTCTGAGCATTTTCAGAAGCACCTTTACTTCCACTCCATTTGGTCGGGTTAGTCCAAATAGTCTGCTCTCTCACCCTATGCCCAGCCCACTACCTGATTTAGGTCGCCATTCATTTGAGCCAAACCACTCGCGCATTTCCCCCGTGATGTACCCGAGATTGCCATCATTTCCCAAGGAGCTTTCGAGCCCTACACCGAGCAAGATGGAGGACACATTTTACTCGCGTGACGATAGCACGCCCTCACCTCAGCGTAGCCCGCTCAAATCACTGCAAAACTCCTTGAATATCCACGAATCTCGCGAGTCGTTGTTGTGCCGAACCGCGTCCCCTCCTTCGTTTGAGCAGTCAGAGTCCACGCCGGTATCAATAAAGATGCCCACAAAGGGCGAGCTGGCTAAAGAGTGGGAGAGCTACTTGCCCCAATCGAGTATTGAGTTTCTACTCAATGCAAAAGATCAGACTGTGGCCGAGTGGCAGGCACTTTTGGCCGATGAAGTGAGCCAACAGCTTCGTCGAATCACTGCACAGGCTTTGGAGCAATTGGAGGCTGAGCGAGTCCTGGTTGTGCAGCAGGTCAGAGACTACTATAATAGTAGAGTTTGAGTAGCATATTTATTGAGGAGAATCGTAGGGCAAGGGTATTGCATGTGGGCCCCCGCATAATTCGGCTGGCGAGCTCTGCGATGGTCAATTACAAAATTCTTCTTCTTGGCCACAATCAGGCAGATATTACCATGGTCCTGATTTGATGGCGACCTGAACATTTCTCTTGTAGACACACCATCTCGCTGACATGGATGTCGATTTTGGCAGTTTATAGAAACATATGCCGGCATGCAAACTACATTGATCCAAAACTGATGGTGCCGATTCGAGCGCAATTTAGACGTCGGCGCAAGCACGCCAAACTTGGGCATTTGCTGGCGGCTGAGGAATTTGAAAAGCATTTATCCCAAGTCGCCAGCGGCAGCCAAACTTTAGAGTCGCTCTGCAGATGGAAGCGGCCAAAACAGACCATGGAAACAAACGAGTCGAGCAAGAAAAGGCTGTGGCAAAATTTCACACACCAGAGACGATTGGACTCTGTCAACATTGCTCCGCAGCCGGGTACCCTAGAGTATGCTCGCGTACACACAGCAGCGCAGTTGTGTAACTCTCGGGCTTTACTGCTCAAGAATCGCTCCATCAAGGGACCATTTGACCCGGTGGTCGTTGACACGGTGCTTGCGTCGTACCAGCGAAAGCAAATACAGCAGAGAGCCCAAAAGCACAAAGTTCTGCGGGAGTCCACTCCAAGGCAGGTCCAAACCAAAACTTTCAGAAGAGACGGCGCTCGAATAATGATCCTCCATACTCAGGGGATAAAGTCGCCGAGGTTACGGTTCTCGGCTCTTATAAATGCTGTTAACCGCAACAGCAGGAGGTGTATTCGGCTTCGCAAAAAGCACACTGCGTTTGATGCCAAGCGGCTGGTACAGTTTAAGGAGATGCAGTCCGCGCAATATGGGGTGCTCATGCGGCGGCTTGTGACTAGGCAGCGGTATTGGGACTATCACTACAAGCTAAAAAAACAAAATAAGCTGGTCCGAACCCACAAGTTGAGGCTTGCGGACTTGTAGGTGCAAGCGTCACCCATACGCACCCGATGCATCGGCTGCAATTGGTAACCACGGCAACTCGGAAAAATCATTTTGCTAAACCACAGCATTTAGTTATAGGTTTAAATAGTATGGCCGTCAATCACTTTGTAAAAATGCACAAATCTGTTGAGCGGGGTCCCCACACGAAATCTCGTGGCTCCCATTCGTCGCTTAGTCTCTGACATGTATCGCAACTTTAGAGCTGCGAGATCATTTCGCGGCTATAGTACGCAGCCGCAGCCCCCCAAGCTCAAGAGGGGTTTTTTTTCGAAGGCCTGGAGTGGGATCAAGCTGGCGAGTGGGTTTGGACTTGCCCTAGGCGTGGGGTATGCGGGCGTTACTCTGTGGAGCCACAACCACCCGGGAGAGCAGCTGCCGTTGCCTAAAAACAAAAAGCGCCTTGTGATTCTCGGTACTGGCTGGGGCTCAGTGTCTTTACTCAAGACTCTAGACACAAGCCAGTACGAAGTGACTGTTGTCTCGCCTCGCAATTACTTTATGTTTACCCCGCTTTTGACTAGTATTTCCACCGGTAATGTTGAAAACCGCTCCATCATGGAGCCTATTCGCCATGTTATGCGCCACAAGCAGGCCCAGTGCACCTACATTGAGGGTGCGGTGTCCTACATTGACGCGGAAAACAATACCGTGGTTGTGCAGAGTGTGGAGAAGCAGCTGGGTGAGCCCGTCAACTCTACCATTGAGTACGACGAGCTAGTCATTGGTGTTGGATCTGAGATTAGCACCTACGGTATCCCTGGTATCAAGGAGAATGCTTGCTTCATGAAGGAAATTGAGCACGCGCAGCAGACGCGTAAACGGATTATGGACTGTATCGAGGCGGCCTCTTTCCCTGGAATTGATGCTGCCACTCGCAAGCGCTTGCTGCACACTGTTGTCGTGGGTGGTGGACCCACAGGTGTAGAGTTTGCCGGTGAGTTGCGTGATTTCTTTGAGGAGGATCTCAAAAAGTTGCTTCCTGAGCTGAGCGGCGACCTCAAGGTGACCCTTGTGGAGGCCCTCCCCAATGTCTTGCCAAGCTTTTCAAAGAGGCTCATCAACTACACTGAGAAGCATTTGGAGGATGAGAGCATTGAGCTCATGACCAAGACTGCTGTGAAGAAGGTCACTGACACTGAAGTGACTGCCGAGCGTACCCTGCCTAACGGTACCAAGGAATTGGTCACTTTGCCCTATGGTACATTTGTGTGGTGCGGCGGAAACATGCCCCGTGATATTGTCAAGAAGCTGATCAGCGAGATTCCCGAGCAGGGAGCCGCAGGCGCTCGCCGTGGTCTAGTCATTGACGACTATCTCAAGGTCAAGGGCAAGAATAATGTGTATGCCATCGGTGACTGTGCCCAAAGCCACTTTGCACCAACTGCTCAGGTAGCTGCTCAGCAAGGTTCTTACCTTGGTGGCCACCTCAACCAATTGAGCAGTTTTGAGGAAAACAAAAACAAGGTCACCGATCTCGAGGCGGCGCTTGCCAAAGAGCCCTCAGATGAGCTCTCGCGGTCGCTGCGGGCTGCACAGCGGTCCCTTGCCCGTGCCGCGCTCAAGCCGTTTGTTTACTCGCACCAGGGCTCCCTCGCATACATTGGTAGCGAGCAGGCAGTTGCCGACTTGACCTTCTGGGGTAACTCTGAGTTCAATGCCGGTGGCCGCATGACCTACCTGTTTTGGCGCTCGGCATACCTGAGCATGTGCTTCAGTTTCCGCAACAAGGTGCTTGTGCTGTTTGATTGGGCCAAGGTCAAGTGTTTTGGCAGAGACGTTTCAAGAGAGTAGATAGGAAATAGCTCAATCTAATTCCGTACAAGATTTCTCTAAAGTTCTAACGGTGGGTGTATCTACTGTCTGACCTCTATCCAGCAGGGCCAGGCTTGGGTGCCACACGAGGGGGGGCCCACCTAAGACTCACCCTCGGCCTGTGCGCCACCCTAGAACAACTAGCGTTCAAAATAGAGGGCATTTAAAACTTTAGATAGTAAAGAGCAATAGTTTACTGTCTATTTCTCGAGGAGACCCCATTTATGTACTACAGAATCTCTGAAAACGGCAGGAGGGCTCTATGAAAAACCGCAATACAAGGCAAAACTGCTTGGCAGAGCTCTGCCGATATTAGACTAAATTTAGTCTTGGCCTCTGTAACGCAGCACTCTACACAGTCTCTTGTCACCCCACGCTTGACTAATGGAAACTGGTTGGTCTGGAGGGATTCCCCCGTTACCCCAGGATGCTCATTCGCATGCCCGCACACGGCCACACAACTTGCCATACCCTGAGCGTGATGTCCTCCCTGCCCCCGGTCCTGCAGGCGCCCCCCGCCAGACAGTCTCGCGGATGCCAATAGGGCGCATCAGGCAACACAACCGCAGTGAAAGCAGTGGTAGCACACATTCACTCAAAAATTTCTTTGGCGGCGAAGCAAAACCGACTCCAAAGCGCCATTACATTTGGGAGACTCAGACACAGCACGAACCACAGGTCACAGTAAACCAGTTTGAGACCATCCGACGAGCCGCTATTCAGCAACCTCACGAGCCGAGGATCCAGCTGGAGTATGCCCGTAAGCTAGTGGACGCCTCGGGCTACTTGGCGGCTCGATATTCTGACCCCAATACCCCCTCCACGATGCTCGCGGACAAGCGCACGGAACAGAAAAACAAGGAAGCGTGGACTCAGATTGCGCAAAAGATCACCAAAAAACTGGTTAGTCGCACAAATATGCCCGAGGCATGCTTTTTTCTCGCTTCTCACTACTCCTCTGGGACAATGGGTTTGGACGTGGACAATGTCAAAGCGTTTGAACTCTATAACCGTGCTGCCAAAGGCAACCATCCCGAAGCGTGCTATCGAGTGGCCGTATCCTACGAGCTCGGGGTTGGCATCAAAGCGGACAACGAGCGCGCGCTTTCATGGTACAAACGCGCAGCGCCCCTCAAAGATACCAGGTCAATGTACAAACTGGGAATGACGTATCTGCATGGTGGGCTTCATCAGCAGCCAAACTTTAGCGAGGCGCTCATGTGGCTTCAGCGGGCGGCCGACATGGCCGACTCCAGCCCACACGCTGTGCATGAGCTAGCTTTAATTTATGAAGCTGGTCGTGGTGTAGACCGCGACCCGCAGCGGGCCCTCGACTACTTTCACAAGGCGGCATCTCTAGGATACCCGCCCTCCCAGGTGCGACTAGGCCGCGCTCTCGAGTTTGGCGAGCTGGGCTGCGTCGTCGATCCTTCAAAAAGTATCGAGTGGTATAATGTTGCTGCATTATCCGGTGATTCAGACGCAGAGCTCGGACTATGTGGATGGCACTGGACGGGTGCGGACGGTGTCCTACGCGCCTCTGAGACTGAGGCCTTTTTGTACGCCGAACGTGCTGCCCATAAGCAAAACTCGCGAGCAGAGTACGCACTAGGTTATTTCTACCATACCGGTATTGGTGTGCCAGTTGACCTTGACCGGGCGCGTTCGTATTATATGCGCGCGCATGAAAA
Organism: Wickerhamiella nectarea; assembly: GCA_022577815.1. Classification (NCBI taxonomy): domain Eukaryota; kingdom Fungi; phylum Ascomycota; class Dipodascomycetes; order Dipodascales; family Trichomonascaceae; genus Wickerhamiella; species Wickerhamiella nectarea. Next base: position 10,880 of record JAKIRY010000014.1, read on the forward strand.
AAAGCACCCGCATGCGAGCGCGAGATTGAGAGAGCTTTCTCATTAATTTATTTGGGCGGAGGCGCAACGAGACACAGTCTTTGGCCTGGCACGATTTCGCGCCTTGGAGTTGCCCTTTGTGAGTTCCGTTTTGTGGGTTGCCGTTTTGATGAAAGTCATTTGTAGGCCGCACAGTCATTAACAAAAATTAGGAAACTCGAAGGAAAAGCTATATAGTCCTACCTACTCTTCTTCATATGCATGCTCATGCTCGTGCTCGTGCTATCACTAGTCTCGCCATGCTTGGCTGTTCTCGAACCATACTCGCACGCCTGCTACCAGCTCGCAACTACTCTCGAGTGGGATTGTGACTTTGAAGATCCCTTCAGGCAGAAAGAATGTCTTTGCAAAGAGCCAGAGTTCGACTACCTCACCCGGATGTGCTTGCAAGAGGCTCTGAAAAACACTACTCTGACGCCGCAAGTATGCCCCAAGCTTCTTGAGTACAAGTCAATCATCTCAAATATCTTTTCAGCCTCGCAAATCACAGATGCCGTGGCGCTCACTGCAGCCTCCCAGAGCCTTGATGCTACCAGTCTCAACCGCAGCCGCGCAGACCGCTACTCCAATGGCGTCTTTTTTTACTGGGTAGTCATAATGGCGTTGTTTACAGCCGCAAATTTGTGGCTGTGGTTGCATCCGAGATCGTACATGTCTTGCGGCTCACTACGAGCAATGAAGTTCTTTCGCAAGCACCTACAATTCTCGCCTATTCCTAGCCTTGAGCTGCTCATTATGCTAGGGTTTGTAGGCATTGAGATATGCATTATGTTGGTTAATATACCGCTCGTCCATACTCATGTTTCGCTACCGCTCTATACCCAGCAGATCCTCAAGCATGTAGCTGACCGCAACGGCTACATGGGCGCAAAACTCATACCACTTGTTGTTTACTTGGGAGGCCGGAACGGGTTTTTGATGACCTTGACCGGCTGGACCCCAGACCGCATCAACATTTTGCACCGCTGGTTGGGCCGAGTGGTGGTGGTCAACTTTGTCCTGCACGGTTTGTGTTATTTTTTCATCAAGCTCAGTCTTGGTACCTACTGTAGTGCGATGAGAACCCCGACCTTCCAGCTGGGTACCGCTGCGCTGCTCGTGCTCATTATTCTGGGAGTGCAGTCGCTGAGAGTTCTTCGCCGCTACTATGAGCTTTTTGTTACGCTTCATATATTTTTCTGGATTTCTGTGCTCATCATTGGCTACCTACATACACGCAGCTGGGGATCTCAGTGCTTTTTGGCGGCTCTTGGTTTGTGGGCTATTGACCATTTGATGCGACTTTTGAAAATCATGCTGAACGGCTCTCTCCAAAAGGTTATTGTATCTGTACATTCTAATCAAGTGGTACAGCTACTGGTACCTATTACAGACCACGAGGACCATTGTGGCACGTTTGCATTTGTGCACTTTGTGAACCTTGGTTGGCTGCAGTCGCATCCGTTCAGCTATTATTGTGATGGAGAGCATATGCGGTTTTTTATACGCCCTCGTCGGGGATTGACAGCCTCGATAGACCGCCTAGCGCTCTACAAGTCGCCCAAGGTCATGATTGACGGTCCCTACGGCACACGGCCCAATCTCGACTGCTTCGATTCAGTACTGTTTGTGGTGGCAGGAATTGGCATCACCAGCACCATTGGATACCTCAGGAGCCTAGCTCGGTCCAGGCCAACTAAAAGTGTGTATCTGCACTGGGCAGTGCGCTCGCTGGTCGATCTCGAATTTGCCTCAAGCGTGCTGCAGTATATGCCTGGAAACACGCTGGTCACTATATATCTCTCGAGCACCCGTAAACTCTCAAGCGTAGAGAGCCTCAATGACAGTGTCGACAACGTCGACTACTTGAGCCAACTACATTACTGTCTCTTGAAATCTAGAATGTGTGTCGGGGAAGTAGTCTCGAGTAGTTTGCACAGCGAAAAACCGTCGTCTGTTGCGGTCGTGGTATGTGGGCCCGATTCAATGCAAGCCGAAGCGCGGGGCGCAATTTACAATTCTTTGGACGATTGCAAAAATTATGTTGAGCTCTATGATCACAAGTATTCCTGGTAGATTTTAGCTTTTAGGGAATTTTTCACCTGACAAACTTTTTTCAAGCATGAGCGATTCGCTTGAACAACGGCTAACCCGTCATTCGGATGCGTTTCAAGGGCTTTTATCATTAATACCTGCAAAATATTACTTTGATGAGGACACAGCCAACCAGTGGCAGCGCAAAAAGGCCAGCAAGCGGACCAAGCGCGAGGCCAAAAAGGCAAAGCTTGATCCAGAATCTGGATTTAGTGCTGCAGATGAGGCGCAAAGGCGGGCAGAGGCTGCGCTAGCGGCGGCAGATGAGTCTGACTCTGATATTAGCGTTATTTATGATGATCAGGGCAACGAGATCAGGCTCAGGCCAGAAAACAGTGACAGCGAAAGTGATGAGGAGCCAGCGGCACCAAAGCCAGAGGCGCAGCTAAATACCAAGCAAAAGACGCAGCCCAAGGAGAAACCTCAGCCCAAAACCAAGGCCCAGCCTGAGGAAAAGGCCAAGCCGAAGGAAAAGGCCCAGCCCAAGGAGAAATCTCAACCCAAAGAAAAGGCTCAGAAAAAGGCAAAAGTAACTGCCGAGCCAGACGCAGATGTTACACCGTCCAGTCAAACTCCAGCCGAGCCAGCTGAGTCGGAAGAATCTTCAGCCGATAAAAAGGGAATATCTGAGCTGCGGCAGAAACTATTGAACCGTATTGACGAACTGCGTTCCAAGCGCAAGGCTCCCGGCACAAATGTTCCTGGTGCCGCTCGCAGCCGCGAAGAGCTTTTGAATCAACGAAAGCAGCGTCTTGAGCAGAAAAAAGAGCTCAAGCGCAAACGCGATGAGCCGGAGGTGGATATCGAGGAAGAAGAGGTTGAAGAAGGACAGCCTGATCAGCTGCCTGACCAGAAGCCTGAGGAGAAGGACGATATCATTTTTGGTGGAGTAAACTTCAAAGACGGTCAGAAGATTGGCAAGGATCTCTCGCTTGAAGAAGAGAAGAAACTGAAAAAGCGCAACGTGATTGACCAACTCAAGGTGCTTGAAAACAGAAAGAAGAAGCTTGAGGAGTTGGACAGCGATAAGCGTGCCGATATTGAAGACAAGGCCAAGTGGAGTCGATTGATTTTACAGAGCGAAGGCGCTAAGATGAAAGACGACGAGAAGCTGCTTCGCAAATCGGTCAAGCAAAAGAAAAACCAAAAGCTCAAGAGCGAGCAGGACTGGAATGAGCGCAAGCGCAAGGTTGCCGATGGTATTGCGTCGCGCGAAGCCAAGCGTAACCAGAATATTGCCAACCACACTTTGATCAAGCAGGCAAAGGGCAAGAAGCAAAAGAAAAAGTTAAGAGAACGGGCCGGATTTGAGGGCAAGAAGCGTCGCAAGAATTAGCGCTGCAACTAGCTAGCTCAAATAGCTAGCTTTTTAGCTAACTTAAATCCTATCCGTTGAATGTGCTTTTACTTTATCATTGCCACTACAGCAGATATTAGAGCTGTGGGGTCTAATTTTTTTATTTAAATGCGAGGGGACGCATGCTTAGGCACATGCAGGACGTTGCATGGTCATGCATGTTAGGACAATCAATACCCAACTAACGCACAACCCATGTGCCACTGAACTAGACTAGCGGATTCATTGGCAGTTTGAGGTGCCAATCACAAGCAAAGCGGCACGCACATCTGCAGCCACTGCGGTCGGGCGCGTTATGTCAACGTACCTTGACGTGGTTGCCCGTTGCGATTCAAGCCCGTACCGCGTGCGCAAAGAACTCTATGCGTTTGTAGAGGGTGGAGTTGCCCTGGGAAAAGTACTACCGTACATTGCCCGGGACTTTGGCAACTATGAGGATGTATTTGTGATTGACAACGAGGCGCAAACAATAGAGCTACAGCCCTACAAAAACCTTGAGGAGCGCTCCAAGGCTGTGGCACAGCTTTTTGGCGAAATTCGGAACCTCAAGAGGTACAGCGTGACCGAGGGTTGGCGCGACGAGCTGTACCCTGTTTACCTGAACAAAAAGCTATGGCTACTGGTTGAGCGTAGTTGCGCTTGTTTGCTGGGATTGGTCACCTATGGGGTACATATAAATGGCTACATCACCGCGCCAAGCCCAACTGGCTTCAAGTTGTGGGTTCCGCGGCGCTCATTTAAAAAGCCCACGTTCCCTGGGATGCTCGATAATACAGTGGCTGGTGGGCTGGGTTACCCTCACGGGCCTTGGGAGACGTGCCTGAAAGAGTGCCAGGAAGAGGCCGGTCTGGCACCAGAGTACACATCACAGCACCTGACGCCAGTAGGTGTAATGACCTATGAGTTCATCAAAGCAAACACTCTTGAGAGCGAAGACGGTGTTTTCCAGCCTGAATGTGAATACATATACGATCTAGTCCTCGATGGCGTCAAGCCCCACCCTGAGGACGGTGAAGTGCACGAGTTTTACTTGATGAGCGTGCCCGAAGTGCAGGAAAAGCTGCTAGCTGGCGAGTTCAAATACAACTGTGGAGTGGTTATTGTGGACTTTTTTATTCGGCATGGCATTATCACTCCAGAGACCGAGCCTAATTATTTGGAGATTGTTCAACGGTGCCATCGCGCTCTGCCATACCCGTTGAGGTGAGCGAACCGCTAGCACTGGCGCTCGCGGCGATGCCTTCTAGTGCTTTGTTGTCTGTGCTTGCCAGCAACACGGTAATGTGTGACGCGGTGGCGGCGAGCTTCTCTAAATCAAATGTGCCCTGCCACCCCAAAATAAATAGATTCTCTAGTTTGAGATGCATACCGCTGAGGTCGGAGTATCTCACCGCTGTAGCATTGTCAGGCAGTGCCCTGATGGAGAGCCTATCTGCGACTAGCACTAGGCTGTGCCCATCCCAATGCTTTTTGAGCACGCTCAAGTATGGCTCAATGCGCTTGGGTTCAGGCACGTGCCGTGAAAAGGGTCCAGTGACAGGCCCGGCAGTAGTATACACTTTGATGCTACAGTCTGTTTGCGTCACTGTAGACACCTCAACCAGCTCGCGAGGAGATGCAAGGACCTTTGGCAGTCGCAAAAACCTCAATGGCTTGAGAGTGTTTTGCACCAGGGTTAGCTGAGGAGCATGCGAGCCAAGTAGGTGCTCTACTAGAGTCTCCAAGGGTGTCTCTGAGTTTGATTGAAACATCTCGAGTTCGTCCACAACAAGTTGTTGCAAGTCCAGCGGGAATTTGTGGTCAAAAGATAAATAGTCCAGTAGGCGTGTGGGTGTAGCAATCAGTACATTGCTCTTTTGTTTGAGAGCATGATGCTGAGCCTCGTCCTGTTCGACATTACCGGTGCGGGCGAGCACATTTGCTTTCACGCCCTGGTCTGAGAACTGGGCCTGGTACTGGGTCGCCAGAGCCAAGCTAGGCACCAAAAGTAGACCTGAATGTGGTTTTGTGCAGTTCTTTGCCAGTGATAGCATAGCGGCAGTGGACTTTCCAGTGTTTGGCAGCGCTCTCGCATGAACATTGAACCCCGAAAAATTCGATGCCAGCATTTTGAGCTGAGCAGGCAAAGGGGTAAGGCTGGAATTGATTCCCAGTTGTTTGAATGTAGAAATTGCCCGAGGATCGAATTTCATGGCAGCACCGTTTGCGGTTTATTTAAAGGTTGGTTAGGTCGCAGTCCGTCAGCAGGCAGCAGGCAGCATGGACACAGTACACACGACCGAGATGGTTCCCCCTGTCCCAACCATTGATGGCCCGTCCAATTCGCTTAACCCACTAAACTTGGCGTCACAGCTTTTAGCTGTTTTGGGCCGCAGTGGACGCACGTTGCTCATGGTCATTGCGAGGTGGACCCTCAGCTGGCTCAGCCAGAGCTTCAGTATCACGCTACGCATGTCTACGCTAGTAATTATTCTTTTTGTTGCCATTGCCGCCGCCTGGACCTATGTGCGGTACCGATTTCTCACAGTTTATAGTCGGCTGCCCGAGGACGAGTCCGACGAGGAAGACGATGAGCTCTGGCTTGGTGACGAGCCTGCAAAACCTGCATACGCGACATATTTTGACGAATTTTTGGCCGCAATCAAAATCTTTGGCTACCTTGAGAAAAAGGTGTTTGACGAGCTCACAAGACATATGCGCACGTACCGCATTGATGAGGGGGAGACCATACACCTCAAAGACTTGGATGGTTTTGCAGTAGTGATTAATGGCTGCATGAAGGTCTACAACCAAGCCAATGGCCAATACCAGCTGATCAACGAAGTTAAGAAAAGTGGCCCCATATCGCCTCTGTTTAGTGTTTTGGACCTTCTCACAGTTGACGTGGAGATCAACAACAACATTTACAGGTCTGAGGCGGGGCTTAACAATGAGGATATTCCCGACCTAAGCCTCAATGAGAGCACCGCCACGCAGCTCGACCCTCAAAGCGATTTTGAGACCCTAAATGAGGATATTTATGCTTCTGCAGCTCAGACAACCCGCATAGCTGTAATCCCTCGGGAGACTTTTCATCTACTTGCACGGAAATACCCCACACAGGCCGCCAACATTATACAGGTTATTCTGCTCAGGTGGTACCAGATCACCGTCAACACATGTGGTGACTTGCTTGATCTGACTGAATTGATTGTGGAGCCCGAGATTGATCTGAACCGCACGTCTTCGACGCGGGTGCCTGCGTGGGTTCGTGACGGCACTGTAAAGCGGCTGCACATTGCCGCTGCTGAAGACCCAGAGTTGTCTGTGTTCACTCTCAAACCACGGAAAAAAGTACCGCATCATCCCAGTACAATGTCAGGCCATGAGATTCATCATGTTTCAGTTGAGCAAATCGACAAAAATTATCCTGGAGACTTGGTTTCAAATGTACCGATCCTCTCACGCTCAAACTCTGTGTTTGATCAAGAGGAGCTTTTACAGGCGTTCAAAGCCGCTCGTGCCAACACCAAGACAGGGCCCAGTGACGACTCCGAGGACGCTGTCTCGCGCAAGGCCATTGTCGAGGAGATGTTCAAGCTGCTGGGCATAGATGCCACGCTTAAAAAGACCCCCATCAGCCATCGTGACTCGCTGTTGAGTACACCCAATAGCCCAATGTTCGCGCAACCCGGTGCGGGCTTCAACTTTAACGCCCGGCTCAGTGATGCCAGCAGCCCTAGTGTGGCCAGCGCACCCAGTGAGCCTCCTCTGTCAAAGGTCTCATTTGAAGAGTTAGTTGAAACTGCCTCAAATATGGTTCAGCTACAAATGTTTCGCAAGGGAGAGAAACTTGCTAGCAACGGCGAAAAATGCAGTGGCATCTACTATGTGATTGATGGCAGTCTTAGGGTCTCCTTTAAGGGCAAACACTGCTATGACGCCCATCCTGGTAATGTCACAGGCTACTTGGAGACATTTGCTAGCCAATTGGCATATTTTGACGTTGTTGCGCAATGCGATGTAGTTGTTGCGCGCCTCTCTAAAAAGAATTTTGAACGAATCAGTGATTCGTATCCACTGGTGTACATGTCCACTGCCAAGGTACTCACAAAGATTTCCCGCAAATCAATTCTACTGCTCAACTTTGCCCTCGAGTGGACCCATCTGAATGCTGGCGAGACCCTATACCGCGAGGGTACGCCGGCCGATGCCATCTACTGCGTTGTGAGTGGCCGTATCCGCTCGTTTTTCGCCCCACGCAAGGAGCAACAGCAGCAGCGAAAGGGGGAGCTCAAAGGCGAGTATGGTCAGGGCCGCTACCTTGCCCAGCTCGAGACACTTGTAGGTGACAAGTATAACTGTACCGCGGTAGCCATTCGTGAAACCGAGCTGGCTCGGATCCCGCGCACGCTCATAGAGTACCTGTCAAAGGTCTATCCCCACACCCCATTCAAAATGACAAAACTGGTTGCCGAGGAGGTCGCCCGTAAGGAGAAGTCCTCAACTACTGGCTTGAGCAGTAGCAATGAGTTTAGCACGATCGCAGTTCTCCCCATTGGTGATAATTTGCCCGTGCGCGAGTTTGCCTCCAACTTGGTGGATGCGTTTCGGTCCAACGGCCGCGACACCGTCAACATTGATCGCACTACAGTGCTAGACTATTTGGGAAAGCACGCATTCAGTGGTGTTGGCTCGCTCAAGCTGAAAACCTATTTGGCTGGTCTCGAGCAGCAGCATGAAACACTGGTATATGTCGCTAGTGACTCTAGTGTTTCGACCCAGTGGACTAAAACATGCGTTGAGCAAGCGGATTGTGTTTTGCTTCTTGCTAATGCCGCGGCCGCGCCGACAATGAGCGACTATGAAAAGCTGCTGCTGAGAACCAAAACCAACAACCGCTGCCATTTGATTCTGCTGCACAATGACGAGCAAGTCAAACCAGGCACCACGGCAACATGGCTTAAACGCCGTCAGTGGGTCACGGCACACCACCACGTTCAAATGGACTTTGCCTTCCAAGCTCCAGCTCCCACCATCCACCACCAGCGCAAGGGCCTCAAAGCGCTGAAAGAGATTGGACAAAAGATTCAAAGCGAGATCAACCCTAAGCCGCAGCGCATCAAGGCCCAGCATAACCACTACCGATACAAGAACGACTTTCACCGGCTGGCACGCATTTTAAGCGGCGAGGCAGTAGGGCTGGTGCTTGGCGGTGGTGGTGCGCGCGGGCTCTCACACTTGGGCGTCATCAAAGCACTCGAAGAAAAGGGTATTCCCGTCGACATGATTGGCGGTACCTCAATCGGTTCGTTTGTAGGTGGTCTGTACGCTCACGAGTATGACACCCTCGACGCATACCGCAAGGCCAAAAAGTTTAGCAGCCGGTTTGCTAGTATTTGGCACATTTTGTTGGATCTCACATACCCTGCTACCTCGTACACAACTGGTCACGCATTCAATCGTGGTATTTGGAAAGCGTTTGGGAATGCCCGCATTGAAGACTTTTGGCTAAAGTACTTCAACAATACCACAAACATCACCCACTCGCGTATGGAAGTTCACAAAAGCGGCTATGCTTGGCGCTACATCCGAGCCTCGATGTCTTTGGCCGGGCTGGTGCCGCCACTGGAAGACAAGGGCGAGATGCTGCTGGACGGCGGGTACATGGATAATTTGCCTGTGGGAGAGATGCGGAAATGCGGTGCAAAATGGATTATCGCTGTGGATGTTGGCAGCGTCGACGATACGACGCCCATGCAGTACGGCGATTCACTAAGTGGGTTGTGGGTCCTCCTCAACCGATTCAATCCGTTCAGCACGCACCCAAACATCCCTAACCTTGCTGAAATCCAAGCACGCTTAGCCTATGTCTCAAGCGTCAAGGCCTTGGAGCAAGCTAAGGCCGCCCCAAACGTGTTTTACTTGCGGCCGCCGATCGACCTGTATGCCACTCTCGATTTCGGCAAATTCGACGAGATTATGAGTGTTGGATATACCTATGCCATTCGCCAGATTCGGGAATTGGAGGAAACAGGCCAACTGGCAAAGATCTCGGGCGCAAAGGACACCAACCGCTGGGTGCCCGAATTGAGCCGTCGCCACAGTTTTTAGTTTTCAATTTTTTTTAAATACAAGCTATTGCCTAACAAGAATAACACTGTCGCCTCTAACAAACAGCATCTCGCTCTGGTTGTGGGTGGGAACGATGGTCTCTCCCTGGAGAGTATAGACAGTTTCAACGACTTGACCGAGCACCATATTGCAGTGCTCATCGTAGGCGTGGAGCACACCGCTTAGCTCGCGATTTCCTCTCAGTTTGACCTTAATTTGCTCGTCCAAAAGCGCCCGTACAAAGTCGAGCGGCGACGACATGGCAAGATTCGTCAGCCATGAAAAGTTTAAGGCTCGCACGAGGCATCCACAGCAGTGCCGCGAGGAGCGCACGGGAGCTTCAATTACGGCCACCCGTGGACCCGCGCGTATCTGATGTGGCCACGCAGCAGCAACACCCGCTATGGCAGTTTTTCAACAACCAGCAGTTTCTGCGCAAGCCAAGTGAGCTCAAGACCGGCAATGCCTGGTCTGTGCCGCAGCTTCGGCGCAAATCGTTTGAAGACTTGCACAGTTTGTGGTACGTGTGTTTGAAGGAGCGCAACGTGCTCAGCCGCGAGTCGCAAATCATCAAAAGCTTGGGCAGCCTGCCTGGTCGCGAGACCGATCCGAGCCAAGACAACAATGATTTCGACGCAAACATTGATAAAATCAAACAAACAATGGTCAATATTCGCCGCGTCTTGTCTGAACGTTACCACTCACAGCTGAGGGCAAACCAGGCCTTGTCGACCGAGTTTCCTGCCCTTTTGCAAGAGTTCAGTCGTGAGTTCCTTCAGGCCGACTCGAATGCCGACCTGGAGGTTGCTGGCCAGATGGAGCGCTTTCAGTATGCATTTTATGGGATCAATCCATTCTTGCAGGACAACATTCCCAGTGCCCGCGTCATCAAGGGCCTGTACACCATGTCCAAGCTGAAGCTTCAGAGGTACGCGCCTCAAGCCAAGGTTGACCAGGTCAACGATATCCGCGAAGCGTTTTTGTTGTTCACCTGTGAGCACAGCCCTGAGGGTGTCAATAGCGCCGTGGAGACAATTCTCGAAGTGCGCGAGGCCGCTGAGCCTGTTGAAGACGAGAGCGCAGTACTTGCCGAGCTCATGTTTAGCATGCAGAGTGAAAATGCAGAGGCACTCGCCGATGCCACTGTGGACGCATAATGTATATAATAAAAATAAAAAGTCTCTTGTGCTACGCCACCGGCCTCCCGCCATCTTGAATGCTGCCCCAGCGATTGAACGGGTACAGGACATGAACGGCCTTACCCAGAATCAGGCCAGCACTAATGGGGCCAAACTTGTTGCTGTCCACACTGTGAATATTATCGCCTTCTACCCAATAATGGTCCATGGGAATTTTTACACTCTTTTCGGGATACTCGCTCGTCGGCCTAGGGGCTATATGGTCGCCCTGCAGCGCCAGCACACGCTTTATTAGCACACGATTAGGGTCTATGGGGCTCGAAAAGGCCACTACGTCGCCCTTTTTTATCGCTTGCGGCTGCCGTAGCCCCCATTTTTTTAATAAAATCATGTCGTGTGTGCCCAGCGACGAGTCTGGGTTCAGGGCCGGCTGCATGGACCTGCCGTCAATCCAAATCACTTGAGCTCCAATCTGGGTAAACGTCACTGCCACTGGGATCCACGAAAGAGCCCATAAAGCGCGGCTCATGTAAGTGCTACGGTCAAAACATCATTCTGCCGAAAAAAACAATTTAATGAATGATTGACCAAAATAGTAAAGACCTGGTTTTTTCGGCTTCTCTTGGCTTCTTTTGGCTCTTTAATTAGATCAGGTTGATGTCTCAAGTTGATCGCCATGCGGCCGGATCAATGGTGCATTGCATGGCGTTACGGAGCAGCCACGCTGGTCGCTCAGAAAAGTACCTGATACTTGAAAGGCTATAGAAATTTAGGCTATGTACTTTAATTGCACCATCGGCGTTGTCGCAATTTGTCAGGCGATATGCGTGGGGTAACTAGAGTGGGGTGAAAGCTCCGCATTTGCAAAACCCATTTAATCAAACTGTTTGTCCTCTGTATCTATTCCGATCAGGCTTCAAATGCTCCCCCACACTCTCCCTTTTGTTGGGCTGCGTGTGGCTACCTTGAGCGCCGCGTAAGGAGCCATGAAGTACCTGCAGGGACCCTTGCAGTCAGTCTCGCAGGTAGTCCGCGGCCGTGACGAGAGCTTGAAACACGGACGGCTTCTGTAGCTATAATCTATAGATATTTGATAATTTAATCTCCAGAAATATGATGAAAACTCTTCAGCGCTCAGCCTAAATTTTCAAATTATAATCACGCATGCAACGGCTTGGTGGCGTGCATAATGTATGTAATGGAAGCCTGTCAATGCACGACCGTAACAAACCGATCCGCTCCTATTTGGCTAGTTAAATTGCTAAGTTACTATCTAATGGTACGCTTTATTATTATTCGAGCTATTGTAGCTATTTTAAGCGCAAAATAAGCGATATAATACTTTACCGTCTTCCGAATTACTTCCATTTGTAGATACTATCCTCTCAACAAAAGCGTAGAGCATAAATACGATGTAGCATAGCAATTGCTCCGCAAAGCACACAAAATCAACCCCCCTTTCCCCCAGGCATCACGCTGTTATGCAGGTCCTTATGCAATGACTAACTGCAGTCCCCCCCCCGTCCGTTTTACGGATCTTTTGTATAAATATCCAGGGCTGTGCGCCGAAAAAAGACAGACACATGTTGATGATCGGAAACCCCATACTACCTTCGCCAAGAGCCACTTTTGGTGAAGTTTATGTTGATTTGTTTGATGCAAAGAGCGCAGCCCCAGTAACTCAGGCGCTTTCACAAGAGCAGCTCGCAGTCCTCGGCGGGGATATTTTCACCCAGCACCTTCGAAACACATGCAATACTCGTGCTAGCACACGCGCTTCTGCCTCACGACGAAGCTCGCCCCACCGCCACTCACTCCCCGATGGCGTGCGCGGCCGCCAACAAGCCAGAACCCCTGCGCCTTTTTTGAGCAGTTTGCGGTAGTTATTTATTCACATTCAACATCGGCCGCAGTTGCCCGCCGCGCCAATTGACCTGAAACTGCTAGCCACTTAGAGCGCCGCGCGCGTCTTTTACCGCTAGCGGTGGTGCTTTTTACTGCCTCGCACTGAACTTATTTATCCCATAGTTTTTTTACCACTTGACTCGTTCATTCGAGAAACTATCTTGTCTTTACTAACCACGTGGCATGAAATCGATTGCAACTGCTGTTTTGTTGATTTGCGGCGCATACGCAGCCAACCAACCCCCTGTTGAGCAAGTCAAGGGTGGCGAGTTTGCGCCGATTGGCGGTGTTGCCGGTGCTGGAGGCGAGTCCTCCTCTGTCGAGCACCCAGACTTTATCCCCTACCCTGACCCGGAGGACTTTGATGGGGCTGCTCTATTCGAGCAGTTTAGCGACTCTGAGGCCAAGCTTTTCGAAAAGTGGCGCGTAAGTAACGCCAAAAAGGCCGACGACCCCGACCAAATGTCGTTTGTTGGCAAGTGGGAAATCGCGGAGCCCTACATGATTCCTGGATTCAAGGGCGACAAGGGACTGATTCTCAAGAGTCCTGCTGCGCACCATGCCATTTCTCAGACCTTTGATGCACCATTGACCACGGAGGACAAGCCCCTGGTTGTGCAATACGAGGTCAAGTTCCAGGATGGCTTGAGCTGCGGCGGCGCCTACGTCAAGCTTCTTGGCGAGAACGATGACGAAGAGTTCTCCAATGCCACACCCTACGTGGTGATGTTTGGCCCTGACAAGTGTGGTGCCACCGACAAGGTGCACCTCATCATCAAGCGCAAAACCACTGGCGAGGCGGTCGAGCACCACCTCAACTTCCCACCCCGCACTCAGCCAGGTAAGCTCAGCAACCTGTATACGCTGATCATCTCTCCTGATCAAACATATGAGATTCGGGTTAACGGAATTGTAAACAAGGCTGGCTCCTTGCTTGACGAGCTCAACTTTACCCCGCCCTTCAGCCCCCCCAAAGAGATTAATGACCCCAATGACAAAAAGCCCGAAGATTGGGTTGACGATGAAATGATTGAAGACCCTGACGCCACAAAGCCCGAAGACTGGGATGAGGACGCCCCGTTTGCCATCACTGACCCCGATGCCTCGAAGCCCGAGGACTGGCGCGATGACCTGGAGCTCTACGTGCCTGACCCCAAGGCCGTCAAGCCTGCTAGCTGGGACGACGAGGAAGATGGCGAGTGGGTAGCCCCCGAGGTCGCCAACCCCGCGTGCGAGGAGGTTAGCGGATGCGGACCTTGGACTGCGCCTCAAATTAAAAACCCTGCATACAAGGGAATCTGGAGCGCCCCCCTTGTTGAGAACCCCGAGTACAAGGGCGAATGGGAGCCGCGCAAGATCGCCAACCCCGACTACTTTGAGGATGCCACCCCTGCCCACTTGGATCCTATCAGCGGCATCGGTCTGGAGCTGTGGACTATGCAAGCAAACATCCTCTTTGATAACTTTTACGTGGGTAACTCGGTGCACCAAGCCGAGCTGCTGGGTAACGCCACCTGGGGACCAAAGTTCTATGTGGAGCAGCAGGAGCTCAAGGCTCACGTGCCCAAGGAGACCGGGCATGGCTACAGCTATCTTGACCACTTTAAGAGCTCTCCTCTTGACTTTGTGCAGACCACTTTTAGCGATTTCATCGGCGAGTGGCGCCTCTCTCCCATGGAGGCTATCGAGCACCAGCCAATCGGCGCCGCTATTGTGGGTGGTATTCTACTGGTTGGCACAACACTGCTCTTTGGCGTTGTGAATATGCTGCTCTACCTGTTTAGCGGCCGGCAGTTCAAGGCAGCTCAGCCCAAAAAAGTTACCAAAAAGGCTGAGGACGCTGAGCCGGTTGTTCCTGCCGACAGCAGCGCAATTGATCCTGCTGCTGGCGAAATTCGCAAGCGCAAGGTCTAAGTTGACTACATATAGATTTTGTTTAGTGATTTTTGCTCTTGTCCTTCTCCCTCCTTACATGTACAGGAAGCGGCCACTCTCGGCACCAGACAACAAGGTGGACGCGCCATTCACTGTTCCGTTCGTGGCAATACGCAACGAGCACCGCAAGACGCGTAAAGTTGTGGATTATGTCGAGGGCAACGAGAACGACCCACACGCGGATCCGCTGCCGGAGACGCCGCGTGGCGGGCGCAAGCTCGGCACATTTCTGGCCGGTAATACCGACATTATCCGCTCATTTCAGCCCATCGATCAGACACTAGATGGACGCCAGCTTGGAATGCACGCATCGGGTGCCCGCGCGCCACGGCCCCTTTTTGATCCGCGCGAATCGATCGTTTTGTACGATCCCACCGATTTTCCAATCAATGCAACCCAGGAGGATGAGCCAGAGGAGGTACAGTTGAATGGGATTGACCCGCTCGCGAATCGCAAGTCCTTGGCCGACCTATTTGGAATTCCTAAAGTGTCCAAAAAGACAGCAGTGCGCGTTCCAGTAGTCGTTGATCCGCGTCTAGGCAAAATTTTGCGGCCGCATCAAGTCGAAGGTGTCAAGTTTTTATATCAGTGCACAACCGGCCTCGTGGACCCTAAAGCCGCTGGCTGCATCATGGCCGATGAGATGGGACTGGGCAAGACTTTGCAATGTATTGCGCTCACTTGGACACTGTTGAAGCAAAGCCCCGAACCAGGGAAACCCACTATTGAAAAGGCGGTCATCATCTGCCCTTCAAGTTTGGTGCGCAATTGGGCGAACGAGCTGGTGAAATGGCTCGGAAAGGGGGCTGTCAATGCGCTTTGCGTCGATGGTAAATCGGTCAAGAGTGCAGAGCTCGGCCAGCAGCTGCAGTACTGGGCCCAGGCCCAGGGTCGTACTGTGACGCGGCCCATTCTGATTATCTCGTATGAAACGCTTCGCCTCAATATCAAACATTTGGGCGGCTGCGAGATTGGGCTCTTGCTAGCTGACGAGGGTCATCGCCTCAAAAACTGGGATAATCAAACCTACCAAGCACTCTTTTCACTCAATTGCAAACGGAGAGTGATTCTCACAGGTACGCCTATACAAAACGACTTGACCGAGTACTTTTCATTGATCAATTTTGCCAACCCAGGGCTTTTGGGAACTCAGGCTGAATTTCGCCGCAATTACGAACTTAAGATTCTCAAGTCGCGCGATTCGGGGGCTACAGACAAGGAGATCGAAATGGGGGCAACAAGGCTGGCCGAAATGCTGCAGATTGTCAATCAGTACATCATCCGCCGCACAAACGATTTGTTGTCAAAATATCTCCCTGTAAAGTACGAGCATGTGGTGTTTTGTAACCTGAGCCCTGTCCAGCGTCAGCTCTATACTGAGTTTACGAAAAGTGCAGCCGTCAAAGAGGTACTGGAGGGTGGCGAGTCTTCGGGTGTGAAAAAGGGTCTCAATGCTATCGGCACGCTGCGCAAGCTGTGCATGCACCCTGACCTTATTGACTTGCCCAAAGAGATCCCCATGTATCGCAATGTTACAGGGCCACTTGAATATCATCGGCCTGCCAGCCGCGGCGGCCGCGACCACAGCATATCGAGCGTGTGGAGCTGCAAGTTCGAGGTTCTGGAGCGTATGCTCTATCAGATCAAAACCGAAACCACCGACAAAATTGTCATCATTTCCAACTTTACATCGACTTTGGATCTCATTGAAAAGCTGTGTCGACAGTATCGCTACTCTAGCCTGCGGCTCGATGGAACCATGGCCATTTCAAAGAGGCAGACGCTGGTGGACAGGTTCAATGACCCCGAAAACCCCGCATTTATCTTTTTGCTGAGTTCAAAAGCGGGTGGCTGTGGTATCAACCTCATTGGAGCGAACCGCCTCATCCTCCTTGACCCAGACTGGAACCCAGCGAGCGACCAGCAGGCGCTTGCGCGGGTGTGGCGCGACGGCCAAAAGAAAAACTGCTATATTTATCGATTTATCGCCACTGGTACCATTGAAGAAAACATATTCCAACGCCAGTCAATGAAACAAACGCTAAGCTCGTGCGTCGTTGACGATAACAAAAACGCGGAGCGGCTGTTTAGCTACAAGGATCTACGCCGTCTATTCGAGTTTCGCGACAGCACATTGTGCGATACCCATGATACTTTTAAGTGTAAGCGATGTAATGCCAGCGGCCAGCTTGAGCGCGCACCGGCCCACTTGTACGGTGATGCAACTTCCTGGAATCACTACACCAGGCCGCAGCTGGAAGGGGAAGAAGACCAGCTACTACGTACAGAGGCACAGTACGACAAAGTCAGCTTTGTGTTTCAGTATGTTTCGCATTAATTTATTTAGGAAAAATGTTGCATGTGTGTTGTCATGACAACTGTGACGACGTTTAAATGAGTGGATACTGCAGGAACATGCATGTAGGTTGAATGGCGCAACAAAACATGCACAAATTACCATTCACAGTTTCTCAACTGCCAAATCGGGGTTTTGTCAAACCTATAATCTAAATACTCTAGTTACCAATCACCTTGACGGTCTCCTTGGGGTCCAAGTGCTCGGGGGCATCAGGCTTGCTCTGGATTCCACCAAACACAAGCTGAGCAGTGAGCTGCCAGCCGGCGGGAACACCAAACTCAGCAATGACAGCCTCATCAATGATGGGGTTGTAGTGCTGCAAGTTGGCGCCTACATTCTCAAGAGCAAGAGCAGACCAGATAGCAATCTGGGAGGCACCAGAGGAGTGAGCAGCCCATTCAGGGAACTTGGCAGCGTAGGTGGCGAACTTCTCCTGGTAACCCTTGATAGTGTTGGTGTCCTCAAAGAAAAGCACAGTACCAGCAGCACCGCCAAAGGCCTCGAGCTTGGGAGCGGTCTGAGATTTAAAGGTCTCGGCAGGCACGTGTGCCTGAAGGGGCTTCCAGGCAAACTCCTTCCAGATCTTGGAGCTGTGGTCACCAAACACAACAATAGCACGAGTGGTCTGCGAGTTGAAGGCGCTAGGAATATGCTCGACAGTGTTGCGCACGATCTTCACCACCTCCTCTTTGGAGATGGGCAAAGAGTTGGACAACTGGTAAACGCTGCGACGGGGCAAAAGGGACTTGAGGAAGGTTTCAGACATGAGTTTTGTGGCAGACATTGGTGACCTTTTATAGCTTGATATTTTGTAATGATATGTACTGCGAGCGCTCGGAGCACCGACGCAATTTCACCGTGTCGTGATCGTCAGTAAATACCAAGCCCATTAATTTTATGAGTGAGATTTTATCGAGGACAATTGGTCTAGGTGTGATTCGACCTCTGCAGCAGGGGTCATGCACGCCGTCGGTAGGCCGGAGTGCATGCACGCTTCATGGCAAGGGGACACGTATCCCTGAGAAAGAAATACCTTCACACTACATTTAGACCCAATTGAGATATACGCGAGAATTTTGGTACTCTAGTGGAGCTCGATCTTGGCAAAATGCCTTCAGGGAGAAATGCACGCAATTTGATGTGATTTGTGCTGACCCTGAGCCAATGCCAAGCAACTCTTCCGACATTAATTAATCTCAGAGATATAGCTACTTTCAACCAGATTTAAAGGTGACTGCCAATAGAGTCTTGAAATACTCCTCGAACTTTGGCAGGGGCTATACCCACAATTTGTTTAGCTCGCGCTGAATTTTCATCGTCCTCACTTGGAATTAATTAGTTTGGCAACCCGAATGTCACCAGGCACTCCTGGTAAACAAGAGGGCTGACCTGACACATACTAAACGAGGCACAGTGATCCCTTTAGCATAAGTGGTGTTCTGATCGATCTGAAAATTCCCTCAAATCCAATTCACTCAGTGTGTACATTGGATCGCCAGCAAGAGATGTACCTGGACATTTTCGCGTCAATAAGATAGTTGCCCACGTAGATGGCAGCGTGTTCTCGAGCACGATTCTGGGCGAGGTGCAGATGCGCACCCAACTGAGCGGCATGCCGCCCTGCCTGAACCGCGGCGTGACCAACTCTACCACTGCCGGGATGAAGACTGAATAGTAGTATTAAAGCTCAAAAAGTTGGACCCCATCAATCGAATAGTACAATCAATAGTGAATACTTTGGCATACACTGAACTTTTTGTACAGTCAAATATAAGCTAGACAGGTAACCAGGTTTTGTGAGTCAATGTCCCCGCACAAAGTGCGTAACACCAGTTTTCAGCCTCTTTTTTTTAACTTTCTTCTTTCTCACGGGTTTTTTCTTTAAGCTTCCATAATTATCTAGATACCTTTATCTTCAATTTTCAAAAAATCTCGGTTCTATAGTGTAGTGGTTAGCACCTCAGGTTTTGATTCGTTAAAACCTCCTGATAACCCCGGTTCGAATCCGGGTAGGACCTTTTTTTTCCTGGGTGACTTCACCTCCCTCCTTTTTATTGAGGTGAATTATTGCGTCGCAGAACACCATTTTTTTCAACTATTTATATGCCGGAAGCGGATTTTGTGCAAAAGCTCTGCTCAATCCGTGTCGCAATTTTCAGAGATACTTTCTCGGGACATTTCGTCGTATTTTTGGTGGAGAGGTGTACATACCAACTGGGAGTTATACTGAGATGCAAAGGTAAATAAAATCGAAATGCATTAGTATTAGAATGAGCTTTTAAAATACCACGCGTATATCATTAATGCTCATAAAAAAGCTTTTCTGGTCTTCTTGAAGATCTCATTCCTCGCGGTTGTGTCGCAGCATCTCGGTCAAATATGTGTGGGGCCCGCTAATTAGACATGACAGCCTACCAGCTTCCCATCGTGCCCTCTGAGCAAAGGATTGAGCGATTGGAGATACTATCACAAGAGGACTATAAGATCCGCGTTGAGATCATTAATGCTTTGATCACTGCACGTAGAGAAAAGGAGGAGATTTACGAGGAGTTCAGATCTCAATATACGCAAGATACCCCAAGTCATACTCTAGACACATTGCACTCAAGCTCTAGCTAGTTGTAATTTTTACCACATAAAGTGGGTTTTGCTCAGACAGAATATTGCTGTTGTCGCCAGAGAAATTGCCAAGTTCCAGCAAATTTCGAGCTGCGTGATTTTGCGAGGAGACAGAGTAAGGCGCCAAATAAGAAATCCCACCATATAATACCGCGGCTCTAGCAGTGGTGAGGGCACAAGAACCGCTGCGAGCGCGAGCCAGAATACAATTGACCTCAGATTCGCGGGAACATGCAGCATCCAGGAGATACTGTAATGGTAGAGCGGAATAACAATTGGTTTTGTGAGGATTCTACGCCATAGATAAAAAGTGTAATGGCGATTGTCTGCTAGGATGAATGGGTGCGCTTGCTGAGTTGTGTAGATAAAGTAAATCACACAACACTCGAGAGTGTAGCGCACGAGGGACAGAGGTGTCGGCCGCACATAGCTCTTGACAAAGTCGAGTTGTGGCCCACTAAACAGAGCAACAAATAGGCTGAAATAGAGGGGTTGACAAAAGTTGAGGCCAATCTGGTGATTAGACTTGTCGCCTAAAGTGATTCCGCCATTCCAGTACAAGAATCCTGCAAAAATGCCCGCGCACCCCAAGAAGGGAAGCGCCTTGGTCAAATTTGCGAGCGCGCCCTTGACCTGGTAGAAGAATCCTTTTTGGTCTGAAGTAATTGCACACAGAGCGCAAAATCCCGCCCAAACAATGTTTGTTTGTCTAAACAACAGAGAAACAGTGAGCACCCCAGAGGCTGTCCAAGATTTGCCCTGGAGTGAAAGGCCCAAGCCAGTCAGTACGAGTAAAGTTGACCAAACATCAGTGTAGTAAACGAGTGCAAAAAAGAATAGTAGGGGGAATGTCAAGAGATACGAGGAAGGTACCTTGAGCAGTTTTGCGCAAAGCCAAGAGCCAATTACCAGCCCTACCAGGTTTGCGAGACGTAATACTTGAACATTACAGCCAAAGGCCTGAGCAAAAACCAGCCCCACTCCATACAGCCCCGGGGGAGTGGTGATTTTATCGTCCCACTCGAGCCAGTGACCCGCGCAGTACTGTTGTGTCTGAGGCACATGGAATATTTCGTCCATGTGTGCCTGGGGCAGATACTTATTTACCGCGTACGCTGCCCCTGCGAGCGCTGCGACACCGGCCGCGTCTCCAGTCAGCATTGGTTAAATTAAACATGTCCAGCACCGACACGTGTGCATGGAACGACACGATTTGCCAGCAGCAAGATGAAACTGTAGTTATTGCTCGGCTGAGTGAACGCGATTTCGTATACCCTGTTGGGATCGATCAGGTCTACTTGCCGGGTATAAGTCTAAACAAGATGGGCCATGATGTGGAATATTACTTGCGCAACGCTCTCGATATTGGGTTTAGAGCAATATTTCTTGATCTTGAGTGGTATTCTTCGCAATGGAACCTGAACGGGTATACGGTGCAGGAGGTGTGCACTGTACTTCAAGACTATATTAATCGCACAGACACCAACCTAGAGGTATCATTGCTTCGGCTG
This sequence comes from Wickerhamiella nectarea, assembly GCA_022577815.1. NCBI lineage: Eukaryota > Fungi > Ascomycota > Dipodascomycetes > Dipodascales > Trichomonascaceae > Wickerhamiella > Wickerhamiella nectarea. The sequence goes on from JAKIRY010000014.1 coordinate 31,910, forward strand.
GGTATTCGATTTCGTGCTCAGAATCTGACGCTGGCTGATCAGGCTGCGCTTAACTCGTCGGACTTTGTTTCTGCAATTTCGCCCATCACGAGCCGGCTATTTACACCGCAGAACTTGACTCAAATGCAAAGTGCAGGCCAGGTCTCGAGCGAGGGAGTTAACCGAAGTACGAATCTGTGGCCGTCGCTCACCCACATTCTGCTCGAGTCAAAGCAGCGGATTTTCGTCAGTGTCGAGCGCGATCTGCCAGCCAATGTGAGCTACTCGCCATTGGCCGGCTTGGCATTTGACTCGGTTCCCTGGCCGGTTGAGACTGCCAGCACTGAGGACCTTGAGAGCATACCATTTCGCAGCCTCAGCATAAACTCGCTCGACAATTACGACAAGTATTGCGGGTACTCGCCAGTATGGAATGGCTCAATTACCAATTCCACTTTAAGCTCGCTCGGGAGTTTGCTGCAATGGACTTGGCAGCCCAACCAACCAACTGTGGAGACCAGCGCGCAGCGGAGCCATTTGCTCGACAATCAAAACTATTCAATGTGTGCGGCGCAAAGTGCGACGGGGCTGTTTGTGGACAATTGCTACAAAGAGCGCAAGACTCTGTGCCGGAATGTTGCCGACCCGCTGAAATGGATATTGACAAGTCAAGAATGTACATTCTTCAATTCCGACGACTGCTGCCCCAATGACTATGCGTTTGGTACTCCGAAAACGATTCTCGAGTCGATCGCCGCGCGGAATGCTCTGGGTAACGTGTCGGCCGGCTGGGTAGCGGCCAATTCGCTCGTTGTGTCAAACTGCTGGGTAAACAGCACTTCTAGCTACTGCCCATACAGTATTGCCGAGGGCAATCGTAATGGGATCGCGCAGCTGGTGGTGATTGGCAGTGTGGGATTATTTTTGTTTGTTGCAATTATTGCGCTTGAGTACAGACACCAGAGAATGCCATTGCGTCCCGCATTGAGGGGCAAAAAGAAGAAGCAGGAGTAGGGCGGATTTGATATTTATTTATTTATTCTAGTTTAACCTAGAGACACCTTCACCCGGGCCTTCCACACCCGCCCAGCACCCTCCGCCGCTTCCGCACTGGAACATTCGATTAGTCATCTCCCGACTAGTATATAATGGTTTTGAAAAATTTCACCCTCCCAAATGCTGTCGTTTGCTCGGAACATGCGCAGAGCGGCTCCCATGGTGGGCCGCCGCTTTAACTCACAAAAAGTGCAAGGTTCGGTGATTGGTATCGATTTGGGTACCACAAACTCCGCCGTTGCTGTCATGGAGGGCAAGATCCCCAAGGTCATTGAAAACTCCGAGGGTGCCCGTACTACCCCATCTGTCGTTGCCTTCACTGACGATGGCGAGCGTCTGGTTGGTGTTCCCGCCAAGCGCCAGGCCGTGGTCAACCCCACCAACACCCTCTTTGCTACTAAGCGTCTAATTGGTCGTCGCTTTGAGGACAACGAGGTCCAAAAGGACATCAAGGAGGTTCCTTACAAGATTGTCAAGCACAAGAACGGTGACGCCTGGGTTGAGGTCCGTGGTGAGACCTACTCCCCCGCTCAGATTGGTGGTTTCGTCCTCAAGAAGATGAAGGAGACCGCCGACACCTACTTGGGCAAGGCCGTCAAGAACGCCGTTGTTACCGTCCCCGCTTACTTCAACGACTCCCAGCGTCAGGCCACCAAGGACGCAGGTCAAATTGTTGGCCTTAACGTTCTCCGCGTTGTCAACGAGCCTACCGCCGCCGCTTTGGCTTACGGTCTCGACAAGAACGATGACCAGCTCATTGCCGTTTTTGACTTGGGTGGAGGTACTTTCGATATCTCCATCCTTGAGATCCAAAAGGGTGTCTTTGAGGTCAAGTCCACCAACGGTGACACTCACTTGGGTGGTGAGGACTTTGACATTGCTATTGTCCGTGACATTGTCGCCAAGTTCAAGGCCTCTTCCGGTATTGACTTGAGCGGTGACCGCATGGCTATTCAGCGTATTCGTGAGGCTGCCGAGAAGGCCAAGTGCGAACTTTCTTCCAGCGCCAAGACCGACATCAACTTGCCCTTCATCACTGCCGATGCCTCGGGCCCCAAGCACATCAACGAGTCTTTGAGCCGTGCTCAGTACGAGAAGCTCGTTGAGAGCCTCGTCAAGCGCACTGTGGACCCTGTCAAGGCTGCCCTCAAGGACGCCGACGTTCAGGCCAGCGCCATCAACGAGGTTATCTTGGTCGGTGGTATGACCCGTATGCCCAAGGTTGTCGACACCGTCAAGCAGTTGTTCAGCCGCAACCCCAGCCACAGCGTCAACCCTGACGAGGCTGTCGCCATTGGTGCCGCCATCCAGGGTGCCGTCCTCAGCGGTGAGGTTCAGGATGTTTTGCTCCTTGATGTCACTCCCCTCAGTCTCGGTATTGAGACTCTTGGTGGTGTGTTTACTCGTCTCATCAACCGTAACACCACCATCCCTACCCGCAAGTCGCAGGTCTTCTCCACCGCTGCCACTGGTCAGACCTCTGTTGAGATCCGTGTCTACCAGGGTGAGCGTGAGCTTGTCCGCGATAACAAGCTTATTGGCAACTTCAACCTCGGCGGTATTCCCCCCGCCCCCAAGGGTGTTCCTCAGATCGAGGTCACCTTTGACATTGACGCCGATGGAATCATCAACGTGAGCGCCAAGGACAAGGCCTCTGAGAAGGACGCTAGCATCACCGTCGCTGGCTCTTCTGGTCTCTCCGACGCCGAGATTGAGAACATGGTCAAGGACGCCGAGAAGTACGCCGAGCAGGACAAGGCTCGCCGTGAGACTATCGACGCTGCCAACCGTAGCGACAGCGCTGCCAACGAGGTTGAGAACTCCATCAACGAGTTCCGTGAGCAGCTTGACGCCGAGAAGGTCAAGGAGCTCGAGGCCAAGATCACTGAGCTTCGCGAGCTTGTTGCCAAGGCTCAGTCTGGCGAGGAGGTCGACTTGGAAGACTTGCGCGTCAAGACCGACGGTGTCCAAAAGGAGTCGCTTGAGGTCTTCAAGAAGGTTTACGAGAACAAGGCCAACGACAAGTCCGACAAGTCTGAGTAGACTTGATCTGAGTAGATATGTACATAATTATCCCATGATTTAAATGCGCTGGTGCCCAAAACTGTGGTGCTGGGACACATTTACCCAAACATTTTCGAAATCCTCTCATCCCTCGCTTATGTTGAAGCTATCGTTCAAGGCAGAGAGTGGCGTAGGCGCCATTGCGGCGAGCCCCAACGGCAGAGACATTGTGCTCGGTGGTCGCGAGGGTCTTTATGTGGTGGATTTGACCGATCCATATACCCCACCCCGGTACCTGCCGCTAAGAACTCCGTGGGAGGTTTCCACCGTGCAATGGTGTCACCACCCCAATCACAGCTCACGGGTGGTTAGTACAACCTCTCAGAAGCTTATTGTCTGGAATCTCGGGCTCCCATCACACTCGGCCATCGAGCACGTGCTGCATGGCCACTCACGGGCAATCACCGACGTTTCCTTCTCAAAGCTGAATCCAAACCTACTGGCCACTTGCAGTATCGATACATATGTGCATATTTGGGATATGAGGGACCCCATTCGCCCAAGCATGTCGTTTGCAGACTTCACTGCAGGCGCCTCTCAAGTACGCTGGTCAAAGACTCAGCCAAACATTTTGGCCTCGGCCCACCAAGGACGTTTGCTGCTATGGGACCAGCGCAAACAAAACACTCCCCTGAACGAGATTTCTGCCCATAGCAGGCGAATCAACTCGATCGACTTTGATGATAGCTCAAACAACAACCTGGCCACTGCTTCAATTGACCGCACCATCAAGGTTTGGAACCTTAATGATCTCAAAAGAGGTGGCGAACAAGTTCCACGACTAGTTGTTCAGTGCAATTTCCCTGTTTGGAAAACAAGGTATGTCGAGGGCTCGGGCGCGTTTGTAGTGCCGCTGAGGGGTGCGCAAAACAATGCATACTTGTGCGATCTCAGTCCGAATGAATACGAATCGGTATTTGAACCCATTCAGACGTTTGCGAACCACAAGGCTCCAATCAAGGACCTGAGTTTCAGACGCGAGGGTAACGGGTATGACTTGCTCACCTGGGGCGGAGACAACACCCTCAATATGTGGGGGGTTGATGAAGAAGCCCTAAATCAGGTTGGTGCAAATACTCTCCGACCGATTTTACCCCGTGATTTGACGTTCAGAGACACTACTGATACAGTTAGACGCAAGCAGCGCGGCTTGTTGCGAGTCGATTCTCAGCGAGTTCAGGGCAACCATATTGACTGGATTGCAGGCGTGCACGTTGGTAGCAACACAGAGCCCAAGCTTTTGCCGCAGTTTTCCTCAGAGGATCCTAGCGTCCCCAGCGGTGGTAGTGGCGGCTTCAAACTGTCTCAAGAAGTGGCGGCTGCCAGTTCTAAATTCCCAAAAATTGAATTCGAAACTGTGGATATTGCCCTGGGCCAGGTTGTCGTTACGGCGCGAGGGCCTTGGGGGCACGACGATGATTTTGTGGTGCTAAGGGCCAGGCTCGACTTTCCAGAGGCTTACCCATACGCCGCAGTTGAATTCCAGATTGAAGAGGACCCATATAATGACCCACATAAAGTTCAGGCAATGGATGCCGCTTTGATGGAGCAGGTGCACCAGCTAGCTCACCACGGCAAGCCAGCCCTCGAATTTGTGCTAAGGACAATTATGGGGGAAAACATTCCAATTGAGACATTCCTCTATGAAGACTTGCTGGTCAATGACATGGAGTTTTACGATAGTAGCGACAGCGAGTTTGGAGTTCGCTCTGTCGAGCTTGAAGAAGCAGAGCCCGAGCTCATGAAAAATATCAAACTTGATTCGACCCCGCTTCCCCGGACTTGCGGTGCAGTGTGGTCAAATACTGGAGTCTTGGTCACTTTTTACTCGTCCGAACATGAACCCAACCTGGGGAACTTGTACGCCCTTGACCGAATCTTGGCCGGCGGTGAAGAGTCAGATGAGTCTTCGGTTTCTTCTTTTGAGTCTGAAGGGTCGGAGCGCAGAGTGTTTAACCGAGCAGGCCTTAGTTTTAGGGCCTGGAACGTCCAAGCCACTAAGTCGCTACCCACCCCCTCTGAGGACTTTAATGCATCCAGGGTCTCGCTGGTAAACATGAAGGACATATTGCCTTGCCGCCCAGATATGGTGGCAGAGTACCGTTATGACTTCACGTTGGAAAATCTGGGGCAGCTCGTGGAGCACAATGCTCAGGTTGCCACAAAATATCAGCGCGATAGTGAAGCCTATATTTGGCGATTCCTTAGTTCATTCGCAACTCCAACAGATGTGCAGTCTTCGCCGATGCTCAAGAGTTTGATTTTGCCAGACTCATCACTGATTCCATTTTTTAGTATGAATGAGCAGCAAGTGTTTGACTTGATTGATTCGGCTTTGGAGGATAAACTTCTGCAGGAACAGAACCTTCAGCTTTTAATTGGGCTCGACTGCGTAAGGCAGCTATACCAGACCCGCGCTGGGTTCGCTTCAGATTTTACAGAGATTCAACTCGACTATGCGCTTGGCGCCGCAACGGGTGCAAAGAAAAGACTAAAAGCACCACAAAATTTTGAGGCCTCAGACCATTCTGCCAGCCTGAGCGTGTCTATCAAGTGCCTCAGATGGGACGATACTCAGCCACCACAAGAGGTTGACCCTGCCAAACTCAAGCGGAGGCTCGTGTTTGCTTCCATGCTGGAGACGTGGGGGCTCTATATCAAGCGGTTGGAGATTTTGAAGCCGCTACATGAGAACCCTACGCGGAGGCACGAGATTGATATTAAGGTACTGAAGAATCTCCAGCATGTGAACTGCGTATTCTGCCTTACCAGTGTCACAAAGCAGTCTGTGGTTTGCACGCGCTGCAACCATGTCTACCACCGCAAGTGTTTGATGAAGTGGGCCCAAACGAGTGAAGAGTGTGCCACGGGGTGTGGTTGCGTGTGTGTAAGAGTGTAGTAGCTCGTATATTTATCTATTTATTTTTCTATTGAACCTAGGGCTGGCTCACGCGGGCCCCGAAATTACTGGCTACTCTGTCGTGCTAGGTGTGCATCTGTATGAGACATGCCTATCGAGTCATTTATCTATTCTACAATAACCTTTGCCTTGGCCTTTTTCTTTTTGCGTTTGGGCAGCTCTTCGGCATCTGTTTCGTAGTCGGTGTCCGCCCGCGGCTCTGGCCGTTTAAGCTCGACTTCAACCTCGTCAGGCACCATTGTAACACAATTAAGACGATCTCCAGACGAGTAGACCGCCACCTGATCCCGCTTGATCAGATCCCAGACTACAATCTTTCCATCGCTACTCACAGAAGCCATGAGCCCGTCGAGGATCGAAAAATCCTTGACACGTGTGGAATGGCCCTGAAGAGTGAACTCGGGCTGCGAGTCTTCTGCCAGACCCTCCCACTTGAAGAAGTCTATCTTACCATTGGAGTACGACACAACCATGTATTCGTTCCATGAGCGCAATTGCTGGAGCGGCGACCCAAGTTTTAATTCAAAAAGAGGCCTGCTTGTTTTGAAAAAGCTGATCTTTTGACTGAACCCAACAACGTACCAGTTGGAATCGGGCACCCATTGTACCTTGAGGGGCCCTCCATATAGTTTAATGGCAGAGGCTTTGCGGGCGGTCATCAAATTCCACAGAATGAGCTTGCCATCGTCTGCAACGCTGATGGCAACTTTTCCTGTCGGGTGCACACTCAAATCAGTGATGGCTGCCTTGTGGCCCTTGAGGGTTCCCAAAAGCTCCCAGTCTTTGGTGCGCCACAGACAGATTTGACCGTCTCCAGCACCACTAAGAAGCCATTTTGAGTAAAACTCTACGCATTGAATTTGCCCAGAGTGGTGCATCAAGGTGCCGACTTCCTTTCGCCGAGATAAATCATAGAGACGAATGTGCTCGTCGTTGGCGCCGCTCACCAACGTTTTTCCTTGTGATGCAACGCATCGAATCGAAGCAGTGTGTGGAGTAAAGTGGAAAATTGGGGTGAATACCTCAGATTTTGAGAGTGTTAAAGCAACGCACAACAAGTTGTGCTCGTAAGAGCCGGTAATAATGCGTACCGTTTTGCCCATATGGCGAGTTGTTTCGAGCTCCTCCAGAGTTCCCTGTGGCTGCTCCGTAGTCATTTTGTGGGGGTCAGTTGAGTTCAGTTGAGTTTACAAATGATTTTTTTTTTGAGATGGACCCTGGAAAATAATAATACACCTTTTTTTTTCTAATTTTCTGACTAAAGAAAATAAACCGTGGTTTCTATTAATTCTATCAAAACCCTTCTCCAAATTTCACATTGACTCATGGTTAAGAAGGTCTCAATTCTCGGGGCTGAGACGATTCATGTCGGCTACCAGATGTGGGAGCACATTGTTGGCGAGATTCTCGCCATCAAAAGTAGTACATATGTTCTCATCACCGACACAAACATCGCCCAGTTTGAGTGCGTGCAAAATATCGAGCGAGCATTTGCAAAGGCAACTACCGATATGGCGTCAAGACCGCGGTTCCTCAAGTACCTTATCCCTCCCGGAGAGATGAGCAAAAGCCGCGCTACAAAGGCCGAGGTGGAAGATTTCATGTTGGCAAATGGATGCACCCGCGACACGCTCATTCTTGCCCTCGGCGGCGGTGTCATTGGTGATATGATTGGTTATGTTGCTGCCACCTTTATGCGCGGTATCCCTTTTGTTCAGATCCCCACCTCTTTGTTGGCTATGGTCGACAGCTCAATTGGTGGTAAAACTGCCATTGATGTTCCAAGTGGTAAAAACCTAGTTGGTGCATTTTGGCAGCCAAAGAGGGTCTTCATTGATGTTGCCTTTTTGGAAACACTGCCCGAACGTGAATTTATTAACGGAATGGCCGAAGTGGTCAAGACCGCTGCAATTTGGAATGCAACAGAGTTCACGCGACTGGAAAAGCTTGCCACTCAGTTCTTTGAGGTTTTGTCTACCCGCAAAAATGGCCGCATCGATATCTCGCAGCATGTGGAGATGTTTGAGGCGGTGGTGCTTGGCTCCATTCGGGTGAAGGCCGAGGTTGTCACTCTGGATGAGCGCGAGGGTGGCCTTCGCAACATTCTTAACTTTGGCCACAGTATCGGCCATGCCTATGAGGCAATTCTCACCCCGCATATCTTGCATGGCGAGTGCGTTGCAATCGGAATGGTCCTTGAAGCCGAGCTTGCCCGTTACCTGGGAGTTTTGAGCCCCAGCAGTGTTGCTCGTCTGGTGTCTTGCCTGAAAGCATACAAGCTACCGACAACACCCTTGGATAGTGTTGTGCTTGAGCGCTCGGGCTACATTCAATCTCCAGTTGAGCAGCTACTGCAAATTATGAAGGTAGACAAGAAGAATGAAGGCACTACAAAGAAGGTTGTTTTGCTGAGTGAAATTGGCAAATGTTACGAGCCAAAGGCCTCGTCAGTAACGGATGGAGACCTTAAGGTTGTCTTGACCGACGATGTCAAGGTTACCGCTTGCGCCCCTCCTAAAGAGTTTGTTTGCACCCCACCTGGAAGTAAGTCTATCAGCAACCGCGTTATGCTACTGGCAGCTTTGGGTGAGGGCACCTGCAGGATCTCCAACTTACTGCACTCTGACGATACTGGCTACATGATGCATGCTCTTAAACAGCTGCAAGCTGCAGAGATCAACCTCGAAGGTGACGTAGTTGTTGTCGAGGGCAAGGGTGGTGTGCTCAAGGCCCCCAGCCAGCCGGTTTACTTGGGTAATGCTGGCACTGCTACTCGGTTCTTGTCTTGTCTGGCATGCTTTGTTGAGCAAGACAAAGAGAACGATGTGACAATTGTTACTGGCAACAAGCGCATGCAGCAGCGTCCTATTGGCCCTCTGGTTGATGCCCTTCGCGGAGTCGGCGCCAACATTGAGTACCAAGGTGCCGATGCATGCCCGCCCATTGCTGTGAAGGCGCTAAGTGAGGGTAAATTCCCTGGCGGTAAGTACGAACTCAGCGCTACAATCAGTAGTCAGTACGTCTCTGCTGTTTTAATCTGTGCTCCCTATGCCAGCGAGCCCGTCACTCTTTCACTTGTGGGAGGCAAGCCTATTTCGCAGCTTTACATTGACATGACCATTCAGATGATGTCCGATTTCGGTATTGAGGTTGAAAAGCGCGAAAATTACACCTACTACATTCCTAACGGCCGCTACAAAAACCCCGCGCAGTACGTTGTTGAAAGCGACGCCAGCAGTGCCACATACCCGCTTGCCTTTGGTGCCATGACTGGCACTACATGCCACATACCCTCAATGGGCTCGCGTAGTTTGCAAGGCGATGCCAGGTTCGCTGTGGATATTTTGCGGCCCATGGGCTGTGAGGTTGTGCAAACTGAGACTTCAACAACTGTCACAGGCCCCAGCTCTGGAAAGAAGCTCCAAGCTCTCAAGAATGTTGATATGGAGCCAATGACCGATGCTTTCCTGACTGCGTCTGTGGTTGCAGCGGTGGCTGAGGGCACTACCCGTATCTACGGCATTGCAAATCAGCGCGTCAAAGAGTGCAACCGTATCGAAGCTATGCGCGTCGAACTTGCCAAGTTTGGCATTACCGTGCGTGAGCATGAAGATGGGCTTGAGGTGGATGGTGGCGTCCCTCGCTCCGGGGCCTCGGTGCACTCGTACGACGACCACCGTGTTGCCATGTCGTTCTCGTTATTGGCTACTCGTGCGCCCGGAACTTTCGTAGACGAGCGTCACTGTACTGCCAAGACCTGGCCGGGTTGGTGGGATGTTCTCCACTCTTTGGGGGTGAGCCTTGAGGGCGTGGAGACTCCTAATAGTCTCGCTCAGGCACCGGTGGCCAACATGCTCACATCCTCCATTGTACTTATTGGCATGCGGGGCGCTGGCAAGTCTGCCCTGGCGCGCCGGATTGCTGGTGCCCTTGGCTGGACCGCCTCTGACCACGACGAATTTATTGAGGAGTATGTCGGTAAGCCCATCCCCAAAATCATTGATGAGGATGGCTGGGAAAAGTTTAGGCAGGTTGAGGCCGCCACTTTCAAAACTTTCCTCAAGGATCACCCGCAAAAGCATGTTATTGCTAGCGGCGGTGGACTGGTTGAAACCCCTGAGGCGCGCGAAACTTTGAAGGCCTATATTGCTCAAGGTGGTATTGTTATCCACGCACACCGCAATATGGACCAAATTCTGGAGTATTTGGGTCGTGACAAGACCCGGCCTAGCCTGAGCGACCAAATCACCTCAGTTTGGGAGCGCCGCAAGGTTTGGTACATGGAATGCTCCAACAGGTTCTTCTTTAGCACCAACATTACTGATGAGAATGATGAGAAACTGTACAGAGATGCCCTCAGCCGTCATGTGCGCAGTCTTGTCAACCCTCAAAAGGTTGCAATTCCAAACAGCCGCTCCTACTTTTTATCGTTGACCTACCCTGACTTGGGTGCAGTCAAGGATCTCTCTACCGTCGTGCAGGGCTGCTCCGCTGTCGAACTGCGGGTTGATTTGCTCAAGAGCACCGCTCAGGAGTACGTGGCTGAGCAGCTTGCGTTGCTCCGCTTGCACACCACGCTTCCCATTATTTACACTGTGCGCACACACTCGCAGGGTGGTCAATTCGATGATAAAAATACAGACAACTATGTGGAACTCGTGAAGTTGGGCTACAAGCTCTGCGTCGAGTACGTGGATATTGAGCTCTCGCAGCCTATGAGCCGTTGGGAAGAGCTTGTCCGCAACAAGGGATGTACCCGTGTCATTGCGTCTCATCATGATGTCAAGGGTGAGCTTGACTGGAGCTCTAAGGAGTGGAAGGTCAAGTACTTCCATGCCGCCAGGCTGGGTGACATTGTCAAGTTTGTTGGCTACGCAAAACTGTTCCAGGACAACCTGGACCTAGAATCTTTCAGACAAGCTTACACTGGTCCCGGATTCAAGCCATTGATTGCCATCAACATGGGTACCGCAGGGAAAATGTCTAGAGCCCTCAACAACATCTTGACTCCAGTTACCCATGAAGCAGTGCCATTTCCCGCTGCGCCCGGCCAGCTTAGTATCAGGGAAATTCACCATGCTCTCAGCCTGTGGGGCGCTCTTGAGGGTCGCAAGTTTTTCGTATGTGGCAGCCCGATTTCACACTCGCAAAGTCCCAATTTGCAAAACGAGTCGTTCCAGGAGCTAGCCCTACCCCATCAGTACACGCGTTTTGAAACTGATAGTGCCTACAAGGTCATTACCCACATCAAGGAACTCGGCAAGGATTTTGGCGGCGCTTCGGTAACTATCCCTCTCAAACGTGAGATCATCCCCTATATGGACAAGCTGACACCAGAGGTCAAGTTGATTGGTGCTGTCAACACCATTAGCTTGGCCAGCGAGGGTCTCGTCGGAAGCAACACCGACTGGCTTGGGATCCGCAACTCCTTTGAGAAGTTTGGCGTCAACAATGTAGGTGCTGAGCATGCTGCGGTTGTTGTCGGTGCCGGGGGTACTGCACTTGCCGGTGTTTATGCCTTCCACGAGATGGGGTTCAACCGCATCTACGTGCTCAACCGCACCCGCGCCAATGCCGAAAAGGTGGTAAATAACTTCCCCGCTAGCTGGAATGTGCAGGTGCTCGAGGTGCCACCACAAAACGTCTACTGCATCCTGTCGTGCGTGCCCGCTCAACATCCCCTCGACCCTGAGGTTTATGCCTGTTTGCAGAGCATCCTCAAGGCTCCTTCAAACCTCCAGCGCACGCTTTTGGAAGCAGCGTACAAGCCTAGCGTCACTCCCATTATGCAGCTTGCTCAGGATCTCAGCTGGGTTGTGATTCCCGGACGTGAGATGCTCGTTTTGCAGGGCGTTGAGCAGTTCCACCAGTGGACTGGCCTTCGCGCTTTAGCTGCTGCCCAGCGCGCTGTTTTATAATTAGCTATCTAGTAGTTTATGAGTCCCGCGTCTCGCAGTCCACCCTCAACACTGAAAGCTTCAATGCCCTTCGCCCTCAGCTTTTCCACCGCCAGGCGCGAGTCGTTGCCAAAGCGGCATATCACTGAAACACTAGATGGCCAATCGTACGAATCGAGCTGCTTCATGGGTACGTTTACGCTGTGCGGTACGTGTGTAATTGCAAATTGGACCGCTGGTCGCACGTCAACAAGTAAACCCTCAACTTGAGCAAATTTGATAGTGCTGGTTGAGGGATAGTTTACTGAACCACAAAACTCTGCGTAATCTTGTTCAGCAAGAGTTTCCTTTGTTACTCTGGGCGAGTTCCCGCATACTGCGCAGCTCGACTGTCTTGGCCGCACTTTCATTTGCCTAAAGCCACCAAGTGCATTGTAAAGAGTCAGTGTGGGAACAAACTCTTTGTACATACCAGTCAGAATTTTGAGCACTTCAATCGCTTGCATCACCCCTAGGAGTCCAACAACAGGACCCACAATCCCGGAATCTCCGCAGGTACCCACACTAGCAGCGGGGGGAGGTACCGCAAACAGACATCGGTAGCAGGGGCCGCCCATATAATTGTAAACCGCAAGCTGACCCTCTAGTTTCAGAGCGCTCGCGCTGACCAGTGGCACGCCACACACCACGGCTGCATCGTTTATCAAGTACCGGCTCATGGGAGTATCTGTGCAGTCAAGCACCACATCGAATTGAGAAACAATATCCACTGCGTTAGAAGCAGAGAGGCGGGTCTCCCAAGCAATTGTTGTTACTCGGTCGTTTAAATCGTGAACAAATTGTTTGGCACTAGTGGCTTTACCTACCCCAAGAGTCGCATGTGAGTGGATTATCTGTCGGTGAAGATTTGACACTTCAACAGTGTCGCCGTCTACTATTCCAAGTGTACCTACCCCGGCACCTGCTAGGTATGCAATTGCAGGGCTACCCAACCCACCTGCACCGATAACCAAAACTTTGGCTGCATAAATACATTCTTGGCCTTCGATACCAATCTCGGGGACAATCATCTGGCGCCCATAGAGCGCGTAGTCGGCAGGAGGCAGCATTTTAGAATTTTCCATGACTCAGCCATATGCTTGAATGTGGGTCCATTTTGTTACAGTATCAAGACTCTATATTACTACATCGAATTTAACCCAAGAGCGGAGCCTGCTCGCGGTCCAAGTGCAAGCTGCTGGGGCGCTTGTAGGCGAGGTAGATGGAAAGGGCCACCAAGACGACACCACCAGCGCCGGCAACAGAGTCAATACCGTGCTTGTGGCTAGAGCCAGCAATGCTGAGGGCAAAGTAGCCGAGCAGGATACCAGTGGCCCAGTCGGCGTAGGTCAACAACAAGGCAACACCAATCAGGAACCAGGCAACAACGGCAATGATCTCGCTGTGGAGGCCAAAGATCTTGTGGGGAAGGTTGAACACACTCCAGCCGTGGGCAAAGGTGAGGTACAAACCCCAGACAATAGGAACAGAGACAACAGGCACGTGAACACCGAGCCACTCACGGACAGCGCTAGTAGTCCAGCTGCGGCCACGGTAGTAGAGACTGTAGCCGCTCACGAGAAGGGCAAGGCCAAACAAAAAGGGGACAATCTCAGCGGTCTTCTTGAAAGACCAGTACCAAGCAAACAAAAGGATGTTGTTCAACACAAAGTGCTGCTTGATCTCCTGGCTGCTGCTGCCAAAGAATTCAAACAAGTAAATACCCTGGACAACAACGGTAAAGACCCACAAGGCGTGGAGGTAGCCATTACCGGCAGGGAGCAAGAAGCTGTGGACATGGGGCTCGTGGCCAACAGTGATGCTGATAACGCTGAGGAGCCAAGAAAGAAGGGCACCACCAAAGTGGACGTGCTGAGAGGAGAGAGTAGGCATGTGCTGTAAGGCTGCGGGATTACATGCTTTTATACCTCTAATGCCCAATGTATGCACCCCACATGCAGGAGCAATGTGGAGCAGCACAATAAAAATTTTCTAGTCAGTTTAATAGTTATTTACTTCACTTTGAGCAGTTTATTTAATTCTGCACTTCTCGGTCGATTCCGAGCAACCCACTGGGAGCGTGCTCCAAGGTTTTGGGGTCAAACGCTCGTGCATCAAGCAGGTGCGTCAAACGCTGTGTGAAGTCATTGCGTCAAGTATGGCGTCATTCTCAGGTTTACTATAAATGGTCTCTTGGCCGGTCTTACTGAGGTTTGGCAACAGATCATTCACATGTACAAGCGATGCAGGAGAATGCATGACAGGCTGCACGGCAGACGCATGGCGCAACAGCATGTTCAATTAAAACCGGTGCCAACTGGTTTATAGCACAGCAGTAATTTCATGAGAGGAGAGTAGAGATTTTGTAGCACACAGGCAATGAAATTTCACGCGTGCAAGGCCCCTGGTGCAAATTACTTGACAGCTGCTACGCCGCACATGTTCGGGTAGCTCCGAGTGAGCCTCGTAAAACTGGGCACCAGGCTGCGCAAGCTCGGCTAGTCCCAATACTAATTATCAAGACTTCGGCGAGACAATAGAGCCTAAATGGCTGCATAACAAGGTGGTGCCTCAAATTCAGTCAGCGTACACCAGCATCGCTCTCAAATTTGCCGTTGCGCTCCAAGCACCATGAACGATGCAGGCGACTCCCAATCAACCACATTAGTATCACAAGAGAACTCAAGTACGCTTGTCTCGAGATTTGAAATTTTTAGTGACGCAGTAGATATTGTCGAGTTTGAAGAGACGCAGCCGCTCAGCGAGCCCCTGAGTACTCCTGCCAAAGCTGCAACCGGCTTAAACACAAAGGTTCCAAGTTCAACATTTGCATTGGAGCTACAGAAGCTGCTCCAGGGGTATCCTCAGAGAGTGAGAAATGTCGCGTTTGCAGGGCACTCAGGCCACGGAAAGACTTCGCTTCTGCAGTGCTTGGCGAGTTCAACACATTCAGAATATGCAAAAGATATGCTCGACTGTACGATGCATGAAAAATCCCGCGCAATGACTTTGATGGCACGGCCACTGAATCTAGTCACTCGTGGAACTGGACAGTCTTTATCGCTCTCTTTGATAGACACTCCGGGCCATGCAGATTTTTGGGATGAGTTGGAGGCCGGCTTGGGGCTGGCAGATGCCGTGCTTGTGGTACTGGATGCAGCCGAGCCTGTTATGCCAACTGCTCGTAGAGCACTAAAAACTGAGAAACCAGCGATCTTGTGTATAAACAAGATTGATCGCTTGTTGGTTGAAATGAAAATGTCTCCTATGCAAGCGGCCCAGCGATTGGAGTACCTGTTGGAGCAACTACCAAAAGCTCCTGTTGTTTTTGCAAGCGCAAAATACAGATTTTCCTTTACTCGAGAGTCAATTGCAGCTCTTTACACAAAGTATGCTGGAGAAGTTGAGCTGAACTACTGTGAGGCATTGGCAAAGTACGGCCTGGAGCCGATTCAAAAACTATTTAAAGTGGGTCTTAGCGGCGAGTATGAGGTCTACAAAGCAGTGTGTCAAGAGCTTGGAGTCAAGCCAGTAAAAAAGCTGGCAGCACACGAAAAACTGGTGACCTTGTTTGCAGCCTATTTTGAGAACCCGCTAGGCGCCTTGGTCGACTCGTTCAATATTCTGCCCGATCTGGGTGACGCTAAAGTAAGGGTGCACAAACACATTCAAGTTGGGGACTTGCTGTACTCTTATGTGCGCACAAATTCAACGTTGGTAGTATCAGATTTTGTTCAAGGAGCTCAAGTCACAGGAATCTACATCCCTTGCGCCTCGTATTTTGTTCCTGTGGAGCAAGCGCTTCCAGGGAATATCTATTTGGTTCAAGGGCTTGGAGACTTGAAAACTTGTGCTGTTTCCCTTCCCGTACCTCTGAATGTCGGTGTTGACCCAGCGTCTGCCAAAGATCGGGCCGCCCTCGAAGCTACGCTTGATCGCCTTCAGGCTGTTCACCAAAGTTTGGAGGTAAATGTCAATGCTACTGGCGAAATAATTGTGTCAGGACCAGGGGAGCTGTACTTGGACTATGTCTTGGCTCAGGTTAGGGAATATGTTCAAGTCAAGCTAACGCAGCCTTCTGTCCAGTTCAGGGAAACATTGCTAGAGCCGAGTTTTCGGCCGTGCCTTGTTTCGACCTTTGACGGAGCTGCAAGCGTCACAGTGAGCGCTTCCACGAGCGATCGTTCTTGCGCTGAGTTTGAAGGAATGCCAGAAATCGACATCACTGGAGCTCTTTGCGAGCAACCCATTCGTGGGGTTAAGTTTACTTGCAGCCCCACACAGCCATCGCAGATTGATGTTTTGACCCACTCAATGCTTGAGCGTGGCTGTCGTGGTGCTCTTCTCCTCGGCAAACCTGCAATTCTTGAACCGCTTTATCGCATCACTGCAATTTCATCCAGGGGCGGATCCCAGCTCTACAGTATTCTTCGCGAGCGGCGTGGTAAAGTTCTTACGGACGATCCAGTACCAGGAACATCTTTGTTTCTGCTCACAGGCCTGCTTCCCTGTCTGGATTCGCTCGGATTCGAAACTCAAGCCATGGGTCACCTACATGGCCAATTGAGACTAGTGCTAGAGTTTGAAGGGTGGCAGCTGCTACCCGGTGATGCTCTTGAAGCAGTGACTGTGCCCAAAATGAAAATGGCAGATAATCTGGCGCGCGATGTGGTGCTGAAGCTTCGCAAGCGCAAAGGTCTTAGCTATGAGCCCAGCTTGAAGCAGCTGGTGGGCACCGAAGCTATGATGAAGATGGGATTCGAAGAACAAGAACAAAACACAGAGAGGCCAAGCTAAAGGCGAGTGTTGAGGGTCGTCAGGTTGTCGCTAGGTTTTTTTTCTGCCTTGCTGGCGCTAGCGCAGTGCAACTATTCCTCTGCTATCTTGGCTCCGCAGCAGTCTCCTTTCCCGCGCGCGTATTTTTTTCTATTTATTTTAAATTCAGGTTGAGATAGCCCGTTTACCTAACTTATGTTTCGCCGGGCTCTTTTACGGCAATATTCCACTACAGTGGAACAGATGCGTGCCAAAAGCATGGCTAAACGTCAAAAGGCTGCCAAGTCAATTGTATTTTATTCGTTTGGAACCATTATTTGGGCAGCCACACTAGCATATGCATCGGTGCCGCTTTATAGAGCTCTCTGTTCTCGCACGGGCTTTGGTGGCACCCCAATTACTGACAACACGAAATTCTCTAAAGACAGGATGGTTCCTGTTGAAGATCGTGGCCGAGTGGTTGTAAAGTTTTCCTCGGAGGTTTCGTCGCAAATGCCCTGGACCTTCAAGCCTGAGCAACGTCAAGTCGCAGTCTTGCCTGGAGAAACTGCTCTTGCCTTTTACAAGGCCAAAAACACATCTACAGAGCCCGTGATTGGCATGGCCACATATACTGTGGTGCCAGAGCGTGCCGCCGCATACTTTTCCAAGATCCAGTGCTTTTGCTTTGAAGAACAACTCCTTAAACCAGGAGAAGAGGTGGATATGCCTGTATTTTTCTTTCTAGACCCGGACTATGCCCGTGACCCTCAATTGGCGAATACAAATGACATTGTGTTGCATTACACTTTCTTCCGGGGTCAATTCGATTCCAAGGAGCACGAGAGGCAGGTTATAAGCGAGCTAAGCCGTGATGCCAAGCAGCAGGCTTGAGCCGACGTTGGCTTTTTGTGTGTGCCGGGGTGCCGCTGAATTTATGTATATAATAAAAACCCCACTGGGGTGAATCCTACTAGTTGAATAGATTGCGCAATACTCACACGAGCTTAGTTCATGGCAGTGAGTAACTGCATGCTTGCATAGCCCTCGTGCCGAAGCGAGAGCTGATGCATCGCAGATGCAGGTGCGTAGAGGGAGAGCATAGACAGGCTAATAATGCAATTGCCAAATGCTGGAAAAGACCATTGCAAACCCAATGTGTTATGCGGACGAGTGACTGCTTCTTACAACAAAAGAACGTGAGACCCACAAAATACTACAAGCGACCCACAAATTACTACAATTTTACTAGCAATTTTAGGGAGAACATTCCAGAGAGGGGTCGATACCCTAACCCACTAACGCTTAGTCGATGAGCAACCCCTGCGGCACACCACGACAAAAGTCACTGGAAAGCCGGTGGCAAATACAGGAGTTTTCAGCAGTCGGACCGCGTGTTTCTTGTATACAACCAAGTTAAGACGCGCTTAACTGAGAAAACAAGCCTCACCGAGCATTAGATCCTGATCCGGCGCAGTTTTTTCGCTCCTCAATCAGCTTGGACCAATCAACTTACGGATCCTCGCTGAGTAAGAATTGGCAGCAGACAGCCGAGAGACCCACCAAGACTAGGCGTTTGTACAGCTCGAAACCCGCTAAAAACAAAAGAGTTAGTCGTTTCAAGCCGTGATGAGCGCAGGAAGCGTGCGAATCCGCCAGCGGAAAGTTTCGCTAAAAAACACAATCAAGGTCGTTTATGAAAAAGATCTTGATGATTTGGCCAATGTCGACTATGTCAAAGACGGCAAGGCTGTTGAGACCGGTGTAGAGAAGCATGAAGAGCAGGAGGTCCACTTACAGCAGATCCTCAGCCAAAGCGCTGCCCTACCGGCTAAACGAGTGTACATCCCCACCCCGAGTGCCAGTGAGCCATGGAACGACTACAAGCAGTATTATAAGCCCCACCTGCTCGACTCAAAGTCGTACATTCGGCAGTCGGCCACTGTCGAGGACTGCAGTGGATGTGCATACAACATGGACGAGATTGATGACGAATTTCTACAAAAACTAAACGAGTCTGGCCAAGAAAAGTGCACCGAAGATGAATTTGAAATGATTGTTTATCTATTTGAGTCGACAATCGCTCAGGTCCAACCATTCTTGAGTACCGACCCGTCGCAATTGTTGGCATTCAAAGACCTGGAGGCCGCTGTGCTAAAGAGTCTGGCTGCTCGTGAGCACGATCCGGCCAGCTTGGACCGTCTTTTGAGCCAATTGAGTGGCAGCGTATTCACGCCCAAGTGGCGGGCCAACCCTGATCGGACTGAACAAGAGAGCATCAAACTGTTTGGCTCTAAAATATACGACCACTATCGGCCGCGCAAGATTGAGCGCCAAGGTGACGCATTGACGCCGCAGCTCAAGTTTGAGACCAACAGTCCCAAAGACGATGCTGATCCCTACGTATGCTTTAGACGACGAGAGTCGCGACAGTCACGCAAAACACGGCGCACTGACCAACAGAGCAGCGAGCGACTACGCCGGCTGCAAATGGAGATGCGCCAGGGCAAGCTGCTGTTTCAGATGGTCGCCAAGCGCGAGCAGCTCAAGCTGGACGCTGTACAACTCGATCTTGATGTGTTTAAGCAGCAGTGTTCAGTAAAGGCTGCCAAACGCAAGGGCAAAATTACTGGCGGCGACGATGAAGACTTGCTCACCGCCTTTCAAAAGAAGATGGTGCGGAGATTGCCCTCTCAGCCCAAGCGGCAATCCGAGGCGCCCAAGCCAGAGGCACTCAAGGAGAAAGTTGAAGTCGCCAGCACAGTCAAGCAGGAGCGCAAAGTACCGCCCAAGGTGCCCAGCAGCAAAATTCCTGATTTGGACCATTTGACACTAGAGCAAGTGGCCCTTGAGCGCGAGGAGGCTCTCAACAACTCAATTCGCACAAAGCTAAGGGCACGCGAGCAGGCTGACCACGGTTGGATCAACAAGACTGATGACCCCTTTGTGCCGTGGGTGAACGCCCTGAGCAATGATGGAAGCGACCGTGACGACTTGTATTTGAGCCTAAACTCGCTCTATCCGCCGCCTGCCAAGCGAATGTGCTTGCCACTGGCCCACTCGCTTGGCCGTGAGCACCCGTTTGGCGACCAGCGGGCGCAGGTGGTGTGGGGCACAAGCGACGCAGAAGGTACCAAGTTGCGCAGCCACACAAACGACGCCAATATTGCGCCCGATGATAATGTGTCGTTTCCTCGAGTCCCAGCGGTTGCGCTGTGCAAGCGCGCTGGCCGCGCTGGCATGAATTTTGTTGACCGCCGCATGGAGTGCAACCAACCAGTGTCTGACCGGTTCAAGTTTGACTGCGACGATGCAGAGAGTGCTACGAGCGTGTTTGGGGACCCCGCGCGCCTCAATGGGGTCGAGCGCAACACACAGCAGATCCGGTTTGGGTCGATGCTGCTGGCCAAGAGCTATGAGTACCTGCATGAAGCGCAGCAGCAGCGACAGTTGCGCCTCAAAAGAAAGAGCGAGCTAATGGATAGACCCGTCCTGGCTGGCGCGTAACGGTTTTTATTTTATGTATATATTTAGCTATCAAACGTTGGAGCGAACCTCAAAGAAGCGCTTGAGGTAACCGATCTGGAACACGCTGTTTGCAACAACCACCAGGAGCTGGAACAATGCCCACCACTTGACGCGTGCATTTGTGCTCTCGGCGGTGTTGCGATGCACGCGCTCGCGAATGACAATGTACGACTGCTCATGCTGGATGTCCTGGACAAGACGGTTAAGCAGTCTGATCTGGCTGTCGAGATTGTCGGTATTCAGCTCGCGGTTGATGTCCTGAACAACTAAATCGCTCATGTGGAAGGTGACGTCCTTGTGCTTGAGGCCGCTGTACTCGTTGGAGAAGCAGTAGGTGTATTTACCATTTTGGTTGATGTACAGGTCAGGCTTTCCGTCGGCAACGCGCTCCAGGTTCAGCAGACGGTTACCCTGGGGGCCAATAATGTAAAAGTCAACGTCGAGCTGCTCGCTCGAGCTGGGATCGCGCGTGCCTACTTGGAACGACAGAGACAAGCGGTCGCCGTAGGTGAAGGTATCGTGGTAGCAAATTTTACCTTTTGCGGGGAGCAGCTCGTTGAACGCGAGCGCGAACGAGAAGAGCAGCGTGAAGAGCATCATACGTGTAAGCGGTATGGCAGTAAGAGCGGGGTGATTTTATTGGGGGGGTGGCAAGGTGTGGGGGAGTAAATGTAACTAGTTTAAGCACGAGTAAAACGTGCTACGGGAGTGGGGTGCAAAAGCATTTTAGGGTGTGCTTGGGATGCGCAGAATGTGCCCACGGGCAACTCCTCAAATAGCAAGCGGCGCGGCAAAATAACGGTGAAAAATTAAATATATAGTATGCAAAGTGTCCAACTAGGGCTAGCCAGGACGTGAAAATGTACCAGAGAGCTCGAGGAGCAGAGAGTCCAGGGGGGCCGAGAGCCCAGAGAGCCGAGAGTCAAAGAAGGGGTCCTAGGTGAATGCAAAAAGATACAACTACTGCTCAAGACCTTGAAGCATGGTTTGAATCTTTTGCAGCTCCTCCCCAGCCAAGCTCTCCTCACCTTCATTCATAAATAGTGAGTGCAGCAGCGCACCAAGGGCGTAGCTGGCCATGGCCCACTCAGCCGGGTCCTGTGACGACTCGAGCCCCTTGAGGAGCTCTTGAAGCTGTGGCTTGGCGCTGTTTAGCGCGTCTAAAGCTGTGTCTACGGGGCCGTTCACGGTGGAGGTGCTCATAAATGACTAAAAAAAAACTAACTTTACTTTTTCTTTTGCAGGGGGTAAAAGTATGGGTGGTCCATTGCCTCGGCAGCAGTCAAGCGCTCCTGATGGTCGTACTTGAGTAGCTTGTCCAAAAAGTCCAACGCGTCGGGCTGGCAAAGGTGTCTGTTCTCCTCCTTGATAAAAGTAGTCCAGGCCTTGCGCGGGAAATGCCCAATCAGGTCATGGTACTCGCGGCCCAGCTTGAGGCCATACTTTTGCAAATACGCAAACAGGTCGTCTGTTCCCAGCACCTTGGCGATCTTGACCAGCTGGTCGGTGTTTGAAGTTCCGTGAAAGAACGGGTCTTTGCGGAAGATCATGGCGGCGAACATTGCCCCTAGACTCCATAGATCAAGTGAATAGTCATACAGTTGCATGTCCACCAGAAGCTCCGGGCCCTTGAAGCAGCGCGAAGCAACACGGACATTATACGGCGTTCCGGCGTGGTAGAACTCGGCAAGACCCCAATCAATAAGTCGCAGCTTTTTTTGATCGTGGTCAATCATGACATTATGAGGCTTTACGTCGCGGTGCATGATGCCCTTTGAGTGACAGTAGTCCAGCGCCTTGAGCAGCTCCTTGATGTAGTACCTGATTTCAAGATCGCTGAGCTTGGGGTACAATACCCTGAAATCGGTGTTGTTAACATACTCAAAAATCAAGCTGGGTGTCTTTGAGAGCGGGTCCCGGACCACGTCCAACAGGGTGACCACATTAATGCCACCTGTCAAGTTTTGCAAGATCTTGATTTCACGCTTGATCTTCTTCTTCTTTACTGGCTTCAAGACCTTGATAACACACCTGCCATTGGAGGTGATGTTGATTCCCTCAAACGCCTCTGAGTACTTGCCGCGCCCGATTTTGCGCACAACCTCGTAGTTAGACTGCGTTCCCCACAGTATTGCTACGTTGTCGTAGTCCCAATACGCCGTGGGCATGGTTTTATTGTAGTCGGCATACACCCGCGCTTTGCTTTCCTTCATGAGTAAGCGTCAAGTGGCGAGGGGCGGGAGTGAGGGAAGGGAATGCACACAAGAGCACAAATCATTCATTGAAAATTTTTTTGGTTGTTTAATTGCAAAAAGGGTCAATGTTGTCTAATCTCTAGGTTAATATGAATATTCGCTATACAATTGCAACTGCCGCCCAGGGTTTACTCATCATGAATTTTTCACGGGCAAGTGTGGCCCGTTCTGTGATCCGCTCTGTAGCTCCGAGGCAGCACGCTGTGCGTGCTCTGCACAGCTCATTGCTGCTGCGCAACAAAAAGATCATTGATGATGATATTATGGACAAGGCCTCCGCCGAGTTTGCCGATGGCCAAGAGGATGGCAACAAGTGGAAAGATTCCGCTCGCAAGGCCCGCGAAGAGTCTGAAGAGACGCGGAAGCGCACAAACCGTGGTCTCTACATCACGCTGGCCACTCTGCTTGGCGGCCTGGGCTACTTTAGCCGCCCCTTTGACGAGGAGGAGGCGCTCAAGCATTCTGACATCAGTGCCGACAAGCTGGATCCTGTGAGCCTTTGGAATAGAGCATACTCACGCACAATGGGCTCCTTCGAGTACTTTAAGGAACCAATCTTTGAGAAGCTCTTGCCAGACCCGGTCACCGGGCCCTATGGCCGGCCAATGACCCTGGTGCTCTCGCTGGACGACCTGCTGGTGAGACACAGCTGGACCCGCAAGGATGGCTGGAGAACTGCCAAGCGTCCCGGTGTGGACTACTTTTTGGGCTACCTGAGCCAGTACTATGAGGTTGTTTTGTTTACCGACAAGTACATGGTGTTTGACCAGGACACCGTGCAGCAGCTCGACCCTTACCGTGCTTCTGTGTCTTATGCACTTTTCCGCGAGGCTTGCCGTTATGAAAAGGGCCAAGTGATCAAGGACCTGAGCCATCTCAATCGTGACCTGACCAAGGTTGTGGCCATTGATACCAACCCAGAGAGTTTGCAGCTTCAGCCCGAGAATGCGCTGATTCTGCCCAAGTGGAACGGTAACAAGGATGACACTGACCTGATCAGGCTGCTCAATGTCTTGGAGTACATAGCCACCCAGCAGGGTGTCAAGGACGTGCGGCCAATGCTGCGGACCCTGCAGCGTGGTGGCGACCCGCTCGGTGAGTTTGAGCACCGCGACAAGATTGCCCGCGAGACTCTTGCCGCCCGTGGTAAACAGCCCCGCGTGGGTGGACTCATGGGCATGTCCTCGCGTGACCCTACCATGACACCTCAGGACGTTATCCGGCAGCGCGCCCAGCGCGCCTATGCAGCTCAACAAAAGTACATTGAAGAGCAGGGTAAAAAGATGCTTGAGGAGGAGAAGAAGTTGATGGAGGAGCACTCCAAGACTACCTTGTCGCAGTTGGTTTCCGGTGGTGGCCCCACTCAGGAGGAGCTGGAGGAGAAGATGAAAGAGCGCTTGAGTAAGTAATGTATATAGTTCTAATGATCAGCTTATTGTGCTCTCATGGTCCTGGAGTCTCTACAGGGTTTGCCTGGCCTACTCGCCGAGTTGCCGTATAGGGTCTTTGTAGGGTCTTTGTAGGGTCACTGCAGGGTCACTGTAGGGTCCATTTAAAATCGTCTTGGCGGTCTAGACTAAGGTCCGCCTGATGTTGGTCCAATCGATCAATCAGCGCTTTTAAGAGCCGGTCTGGTGTTACTCTTGACCAGCTTGTGACCTGTTTGTGTCGCCCTCGCACCCTGAATCGGATCACCTTGCAACCTCACTTTGTCATGGATATTTGGCAGAAACCACCGGCTTTGACCCTCGGGCTGCCGCTTTTCTTTATAGTTGTGTTTGTTGTGACTCACACCAGCCCAGATGGCGTGGCGAACCTTGCGCTTGGACGCGATAACTTTTTGCACCCAGCGTTTGACACTTTGAATCGTCTCAGCTTCTACCCAGTGGCACACCTGAACCTTCTGCACCTTGCATTTAACGTGGTGGCTTTGTTCCCGCTAATGCGCGAGTTTGAGCTCGCAAATGGTACCGTACGTACTGGTGTTATTCTCAACGTATTGAGTGTATTCCCAGGAATCGTCTACGGAATTGTGGCGATTGTGCTGCAATTGGATGCTCCCATTGTTGGCTCGTCGGGTTGGGTTTTCTCATTCTTGAGCTACTTGGCTTGGCAGCGCTACCTCACCACCCCAACTCTGCCTGTGCCCATTCCGCGCGTGAAAATCCCTACATGGTCCACTCCTCTACTTGTTCTGGCCGTAACCACTCTTGTGTTTCCATTATCTAGCTTTTCTGGACACTTAATAGGCCTGATATTTGGGTTCTTACTGGCTTGGGGGTACTTGGGATTCGCGATTGACGGCACATCAAAAGCTGTCCGCTGGATTGAAGCACATATCTCGCTTGTCATTCATGTGCTGTCGCGTTTGGTGGTCTGGGTTCAGGAGGACGATGTGCGTCCTATTGACGAGGGCCATGTATTGGGCCCCGTTTAGTTTATCATTTAGTCTACACATGGCACAAGCAGGCCAGCAGAATCTACAAGCAAATCGTTAATCAAAACCTCATAAAATCGCCAGCTTTAGGACTACACTGGACAAACAAAGTCCGCATTGCCTTTGCCGGTAGGCTCTAAAGCACGTGCTGGGAGGTACATAATGACGACTATAATTGAGCAGGCTTGTCGCCTTCAACACGTTGAAATTAAATAGGTCAGGCGATTTGAGCCGGCTGGCTTAGCCTAGCCGCTGAGACGCTTTGATTGTGTAGTGGATTTCATCGCGAGGCAAGCTCATACAACAGCTGCCTTCTCTCTAAAATACAGTATGGTAGCTCAGACGTAATGTTATCTACTATGTCTGCTCCCCACCCTAATCTCTCCACAGTCAACGCTGACATGGACAAGCTCACAGCGATGGGATATGATCGCAAGCAGGCTGAATATGCACTAGCCCAGACACACGGAGACCCTGAACGTGCTATAGACCTATTAGAGGTCGGTAACTACTCCGATTCCAGTCACCGCGAGAGAATGGATGGCGAGCCTGGAGTAGTGGTTAGCGAGGAGCATCCGGATATTGGTCCTATTCTAACTATATTGTTATGCTCGATGCCAGCACAGCATGCCCTGAATCAAGAGCTCGAAGAACGGCTCACATGGACGCGAGACTGGAATTCGGCCAATCCCAGTGGCCCTACACAATCGGTTTTGGCCGAGTTGATGAAGCTCTGCGCCCACGTGCACATGAATAGCGGTGCTGCGCGTGCAGATGCTGCTCTGCTTATACGCTCGCTTGAAAACCATGAGTTTAGCGACCTAGATGAGTTCCTTCAGGGGCTCCAGCCCCTGGCTGAGACGATTGCGCACAAAGTAGACCAGCAGACTGAATATTCCATTGCGGTAGAAAACATCATGGGAAAGTTTACCGCTCAATTGGACTCGCACCTCACAGGCAAATCAGTTCAATTTGGCGACCTCGTCATAGTGCAAGCAGACACTCGCGGGCCAGTTCAAATAGAAGAGCATTGGTACCCGCAAAGATGCACCAACGAGCTTGCGGAAATCTCTTCTCTTTACAGGCATGTCAAAACCGACATGGAGTGCGCCCTGCAAGATATCCGCCGAAAGCGTCTCGAGCTGCGCTCCTTCAAGGGAGTGGATGTAGTTGAAATGCTTGAATGCGCCGCGGAAACCGTTTCTAAGTATGCTGGCGATGAACCAGCTTTGCAGCTGCACCAGCTGTCGCAGGTACTGGGCCACCAGCGCAACGACCTGATGGATCAGCAGCAGGACATTGATAGTGACCTCAAGGCACTCAGAAATGCCTATAACGTATTTGATGATTTGCTCTTCACTGCGCTCAAGCACGAGCCTGTCAAGGTTGAAAGGTATCGACTTGTGGGGTTGATGCTGAGCGCTCAAGAGTACTACACAAGGTACCAAGACTCTTGGTTTTATGTGTATGATGATAGCCCCTCACAATGCCAATTTCAAACTGTCAGGGACGCGGGGCGTGATGCCTCGACAATTTTGGCTGTCTACAGCATAGAGATGAGTACCGCGCCGCTGGAGCCCTCGCAAACGATAAAGGACTTTTGCCTAGAGGAAGTTGATGCAATGGAAACGTCTACGCAAGAGGCTACTGCTAGTGAAAGTGATAGTGACAGTGAGATGGAGCCAGAATTGAAACCTGAGCCTGAGCTGGAACTTGAGCCTAAACTCGAGCCCGAGGCTGAGGTAGAGATTGAGCAACTGGACGGTAAGAGCCACTCACCCTCGCCGCAAATTGAATAATTGCAAGCATATCACTGCACATCTGTCATAAGACGGAGCTAGTGGCTCGGCAGGCGAAGAAGGCAGCTCTCTGTCTGGCTACCGAATTTTTTTTGTTGTGTTTCAATGCAGAAGGCGTCGAACTGGGCATGGCCTAATCGCAACACACCGTTGCAACTCCTCATTACTGCTGGAAACGGCTTGTTTATAACGTATATATGTGTCAAACTAGCCAACGGAGTATTTCCGGATCGACCGTTACCTTGAAATTATGAAATTGTATTGCATTGATCTATTGATACAATTGGGCCTGCTCGAAAGCTTCGTTTGCGTTCCAAACCGATGCCACAATGTCACACTATCTCGGTTGCCTAGCAACGCTTGCTCAGGTCTGTGCCAAATGACGAATGATCCCCACAAGGGCAAGAGGGGTTACAGCATGGTAGTGGCTCCAGATGCCTAGGGCTGGATACCAGATGCTGTGCTAGATGTAAACAGGTCAGTACGTGTCTATGCTTGCTGCCAGCTGTTTCAGCGCTCATGCCAGCAAGATAGGACCGGGGACAATAACACTTCAGGATTGTCAATTGGATTAGTTTGCTCGTAGATCCGCCAAAAGTTCAGCTGAAGTTCGTCGCCTCCGTTGATTGCTTGAACCCTGCATGACCCTGCATACGATCGCAATATATAAACCCCCCGCAGAACGCTCTTAACAAGATGACTACCACCAAAGCTAGCACCACCCAAACTCTTAACACTGGCGCCAAGATCCCCGTAATTGCTCTTGGTACCTGGGAGTCCCCCGTCGACCAGGTGTACGAGGCTGTGCTCGCTGCACTCAAGGGCGGCTATCGCCACATCGATGCTGCATGGATCTACGGTAACGAGGAGCCCGTCGGTAAGGCCATTCGCGACTCTGGTGTCCCTCGTGAGGAGCTTTTTATTACTACCAAGCTGTGGCTGGATAAGTTCCACAACGTTGACGAGGCCCTGGACATTTCACTCAAAAACTTGGGCTTGGACTATGTCGATTTGTACCTTATGCACTGGCCCTTTGCCATCACCAAGGACAAGAAGCTCGACACCTCGATTGATTTCATTCAGGCCTACGAGAACCTGCAAAAGGTCGACAAGAAGAAGGCCAAGGCTATCGGTGTCTCCAACTTTGACATTGAGAACTTGACAAAGCTGCTTGAAGCACCTACCACAAAGACTGTGCCTGCTGCTCTTCAGGTTGAGCTGCACGTCAAGCTGCCTCAGGACAAGCTTGTCAAGTTTGCTCACTCCAAGGGCATTGTAGTTGAGGCATACTGCCCGCTTGGCCGTGGCGACTTGAGCAACCCCAAGCTCGTCAAGATCGCAGAGAAGCACAACACTGAAGTTGCCAACGTGGTGCTCAGCTGGGGTATCGACCGCAACACTGTTGTGCTGCCCAAATCGGTGACTCCCAAGCGCATTGAGAGCAACTTGGCCTATGTCAAGCTTGACTCTGAGGATCTCAAGATCATCAATGAGCTCAACAGCGAGGGCCTCGAGCGCCACTGCAACTTTGGCAACTCTGTTGGTGTCAACACTTTCCACGACGACGCTGACTCCAAATAGATAAAACTAGTAGATGTACTGCGCAAAGTCTAAAAAAAATTAAACTAACTACAAGTATCCCTCGGTGTTGTCGAGGAGGGTTGCGGTGCGGCCTGCATCTAAGAACAACACCTTAGCTTCCTCAATGTGCGACACTTCAATGAGATCCTTGCCATTGACCTGAGCAAGCACAAAAGAGGGGGCCAACAGCTGTAAAGCGTAGCGCATTGACATATCGAGGCCAGTACGAGCCAATAAATCGAGGCCCTCGGGGGAGACTGGCGAGCCTTCAAGCGTGCTGCGGCGTTCAATAATGGCTCTGGTCTCTTCCAGGCTGTAAGGCAAAGTGCGAACAATCAAAAGTCTGTCGAGCACGTCGCTAGGAATGCCGTGCGCAGACACAATGTCGGTGCCTCTCACCTTGACCATGGCCTTGTTGGTGGCGAGGATCACCAGCGGTGCTAGGCTAGACTCGAGTGCACGATTCAAAAAGGTGAAGCACTCAAGATCTAGCATGTGCACCTCGTCAATAAACAGCACACCAGGAATCAACTCGGCAATTCCTTGGTCAATGTAGCCCTGGACAACCTTGTTGATCTCGTCACGCAACTTTTCAGTAATTTCGGTCTTTTTGGGTTTCATGAGCTGGCCCATCATTGACATGATGTCCTGGCCACCCTGGGGGCGCGAGTTTGCAACGTCAAGATCGTGCAAGGTAACGCTCTGCACAATCTCCTTACGCTTCAGTACCTCGCCCTTTGGAAGAGGTACATACTCTTCTGCCTCAAGATCAAACTCTGTGGCGTATGCGTCGCTACGGCCGACCCGTTTGACGCTACCGGTGTTGGCCTCAATGTAAATCACATCGCCAACGCCAATGTTTTCCTTTTGGATACTCTCATAAATACTGGGGTCGAGGCGCAGTGTCTTGACACCACGAGCGGTCTTGAGGGTAATGACAACATGCGAAATAGTTTTGCCATAGCCACCAAGAGGGTTTTCGGTTTCCTCGGGAGTGACTTCAGTAACTTCGCCCTCGTACACTTCTTTAGTTTCCTTGATCCTGAGACCAATAGCCCTGCGGAAATTCTCCATCAAAGCCTCTGTTTTCTTGACCTCTGCAGAGTAAACCTCAGAGCCTACGATGGGGCAAAAGGGGACCTTTGTACCGAGCTCTTGCGATACGGCGAGGGCTAGAGCAGTCTTTCCCGTACCGGGCTCACCGGCAAACAGCAGAGCTTTGCCGCTAAACTTTTTAGTTTTGATCATATCGACAATGAGGCCGCACGCCTCACGGGCCTCTTGTTGGCCGACAAAGCCGCCATCAATAGCTTTGGCGTCACCATTTTCCTCGAGACCAAGGCCCCTGATGTGCGTGTGGGCTCCTGTTCTATCTTTACTGGCAGGCTTGACGGTGCTGATATCCATAGTAGCTGACAAGTTTTCAAAAGTTCGAAAATCCTAGGATGGAAAAGCAGCAGCTCAAAGATATTTGTGAGTTGTTGATAGAAAGAAAACCGCCACTTAAGCTAGTAAATCTTGCACACAACTTGCTCGCCCAATCGCGGCCCAAAATCCCGCTTAAGGGTCCTGCCGAGCACGCGCGGTCCTATGTTTGCTGCGTTTTAGCAGTTCAAGAGCTTGAGGACCAGCTCAACCTGGACTATGAACTCAATCAACCGCCAATTCCTCAAAAACAGATTCAGGCTTTGGTGCGGCAGTTTGAACGCAGGCTCTTGGAGACTGAGGATGAGGGCGACGAGGACCGTGAGGAGCCAGCTGCTCGCAAAACCTCGAGTCCTCGCAAACCCAAACCAGCGCCAACGCCGCGGGCCCTTAAACGCAACGAACAAGAGTTTAAAGCTACTCTAGCTCGCATTAAGCGCCACAAGGCAGACGACGAACAGGACGAGTTCAAACTGTTTGAACGGCTACAGAAAAAACTCGATCTCCCACTTGATCTCATCAAGGCAATGGCCAGTACTCACCAGCAGTACAAGGAGCATGTTCTCGACCACTGGGGGCTGGCCATGGCAATTGCGCACACAATGATCTATCGCACCAGTCCTGAGCATATTGTCGGCCTTGAGCGGACAATACTGCAGCTTTCAAAATGTGGTGATGCTGGCACTCGACTAGGGGCCATGCTTCCTTGGGCTCACCTGGTACTAAACAGCCAGCCTGAACTAGCGCAGGCAGCCAAGGTTCCAGAGCAAATAAATAAATTTTACGGCGGTACAGGAGGATGGGCCATAGCGCTCGAGCCCGAGCGGTGGTGGGAAGAGGACTCCTGTCTCAAGACCGAAGGCGCTTAAACACAAGCGGCGAAAACAATTTTGGAAATTGTCTTGCCATTGTTGTAAACTGCAATGGTATGTTGCTTTTCAGGATTCGCAAGTGGGGCGACTGAGCAAACACGGTTGGGCCTGTCGACACTAGGTGAAGGCGGTGAGAAGCGCGGGTTATTCCCACGTACAGCGTATTACTGTGGTTTCGGCCGACTTGCCATGCATGGTCCTGTATAAACGGCATAATAACTGCCTTGAATTCCATTCCCTTGGCACTGTGGATGGTGCGCACGTTCACGGCATTTTGGTCGTCATGGACCTCATGGATTTTTTCGAGCAAAAACGGCAAGACCGCAGTCACCTCCGGTCTTGCGTCTACTAGCCACTTAAGTTGATTCAATAGCCTAGCAACATTCACGTCATTCTTGAGACCCGGAACCTCGTCCAGGAACCTCACAATCGCTTGTTGGACTTGACTCCCATCGCTTGCCACATTTAGCTCTTGTACAGCCCGCAAAACAGTCTTGGCGAATCGCTTAAGCTGGTCGATTTTGGGCGTGGGCCTCAAGTTATCGCCAAACTTATCGAGAAGCGGCAAGACAAAGTCATTTGTCTGATGTTGCAGCCGCTGGCGAATTGTGCTTGACATTAACCTCTCTGTTTTATCGAGAATACGCAGCAAATAAATATTTCTGGGCATGGCTGCATATTTTAGCAGCGCGTACACGGCCTGCGGGTTTGGCTGCTCAACCAGAGCACGACTGAGAGGGCCTTGCACCGGGATTTTGGCCTTTTTGAGTATGTCCAATACTCGGGCAAGTTTTGCGTTGGTATATGTGAGTATTGCCACATCCTGCGGTTTATACAAGCGCAAGAGCTTTTGTGTGCAATCTACAAGCGCTCTAGCAGCATCAACCTCAGTAGCACAGGCCTCCAAAGTAGCAGGAATGGACTCTTTGTTTTCTCTAAGCTGCGTTGGTGCCATTGGGGAGGCCTGCTGTGGGGCTGCCCAGCGATAAGAATCACTAAACTCAACCAAGGCTTGCGTCGAACGAAAGTTTGTGGTTAGATAGCACGTTTTTGGGAGAATAAAAGCTTTCCAGCTGTCAAATGCCGTAAAATTTTGATTCAAAAACCCATATATGGCCTGATTCGGATCGCCAAATACGCTTGTACGCGTTCCCTTCTTGACCAGTTTTTTCAAAATATCTACCTGGGTTTGCGCTGTATCTTGAAACTCGTCGACAAATACGTGGTCATACTCAATCTCTGAGCATAGCTCCAGTCCATAGTCCAATAAACTACGATAGTCCACCATATTCAAGCTCTGCAATATGTTGAGGTAGCGCCTGTAGCTGGGCTGCGCTCCAAGCTGGTCACGAGTCTGTGCTCTAAGTTGATTTAGGCTCAGACGCGATCCCCAGAGGATGGTAGCCGAGTCGTACTCGTCTGCTATCGAGAAGTCATGCTGCACGTTGGCGACCGAGGGAGTTTGCTGCAAGAGGTGGCGACAAAATGAGTGAAACGTGAATACATGGATCTGACCAGCCACTTCTGGGCCAACAATTCTACTCAGGTGCTGTTTTAGCGCGTTACATGCCTCATTGGTAAAACTCAAGGCAAGCAATTTGTGCGGCAGGCGACCGGCCGCAAGCTGATGGGCTATACGGTGGGCAAGCGTAAATGTCTTGCCGGTTCCTGGCCCCGCAACCACCACAAGGTGCTGAGCGGCGTCCTGCGCAGCTACTGTTTGCTCGCTACTCAGCATCAGGTGGGGCACGCTTGAGTCGCGATCGAATGTAGCACCAATGCCACGCTCGGCTAATCTTTTACAGAGGGATTTCCTCTTTAGAATTTCTTGGCCAGCTGGGGCTGGGATATGAGCTGGCCACCGCAAAGACCATAGAGTCCCCTGCGCTAATTCCTACTTACACTTTAGCTACGGCTCAAGACTACTCTGCGCTGGCGGCGGATTAGGCCCAGAATGGCAATTGCCACTGCAAATAGCTGCTCCTTGAAAAAGAACAAGAACGCACTGGTCAAGGCCGACTGCAACGCCTTGGTGAACAAGCCATTGTAGAGCCCTGAGATGCCGTCCTTGGCAATAATGTCCTTGATACCCTGGATAATACTGTTGGAGCCCTTGTCATTTTTGTTCTTGACTTGAAGGCGCGACTTGAGGGTAATGTACGGGTAAGTGGTGGCCGTAGCAATAATCTTGCCCAGCGCGCCAATAAAGAACGCATCAATGGCTCTCAATTTGCGCTTGCGCTCTATAATTTGTCTCAGCTGCTCAAAAATTGTGTACTGGAGCACCGGATTGATCACAAGCACGAGCGCGGGGCCAATGCCTGCAAAAAAGGCACCAATACCGTCCTTTTGGTAGATCTCTTTGGCGACTTGCAGGCTGGACTTTTGCTCGCCTCTCCGCACTGTCATTCGTGTGTTTACCACCCAGATAGGGTTGGTGCTAACGCTGGTGATAGCGCCCGCAATGGCGCCGACTCCCATACTCTGAAGTGTGGTCAAGTTGCCTGAAGCGTCCTGTAGAAACGGCTTTGTACCTTCATAAAAGTAATAGTAGACAAAATTGGTGAGAGAGACGCCAAAAAGCGCGCTTTCGAGACCAGAATAAAGGCCACGTACTCCTTCCTTTTTAACAATTGCCTGCGCGGCTTCAAGCGTGCCAATTGTCTTTTTGGAGGCCGATTCCTCCGAGCGCAGGCTCATAGTTTGGGCACGGGTACTCAAGGTAATGAGCGGGTACGTGATACCCATTGCCAGCATTCCACCACCGGCGCCAGACAGGGCGTGTGCGACATTATCGTTTGACATGGTTTTGAAGAAGGACCAGAGCAGGGTTTGTCACCGTTTATATAGCGTGTCCCCCCACCTCTGAACCGGTCTCAGTCACATGTCGGTTAGGGTTAGGTCGGAAGGGCTAGGGTCGGAGCTACCCCAGGTTCATGTGAATGCCCGTGCAACCCGTAAAGTTCCGATATACCCACAGAGATTTGCAATGGATCCGCCTCAGACTGAACCTCAGACCGAAGCTCAGACCGATACCTGCCTTGAACCGTACAGTTTGCCATACGACGAGCTGGTCCAATTGATTGTTCAAGACCTTCCTGTCCCTGGAATCAAGACCGTTTCCACCCGAGTGCTCGGCCCACAGGCTGCATCGCAGTCGCGGGCCCCTCCTCGCACTAAACCATGGGAATATGTACATAATTACAGACAGACGGTAGTAGGGGCGCAAGTATAGAGCTCCCCTTCTACCCAAACGCGCGGATCGCAAACTCAAAAGCGGCAAGTGCACTGGCATTCGCTGGAAAACTCCGCAGAATAGAGGGGAGGTAGCCTCTAAAAAACTCTTTGGGGCCACCGCGTGCATACACAGATTTTGCTGCCTGCATCCACGACTTGTACTTTGGATTGTCAATGCTATCGGTCAACAATTGCTGTTTGACGACATCACTGGGGTACGCTACTGTCCAAAACACAGATGCGCTCAGTCCACCTGCCCAAAAGTTGATTGCGAGCATGCTCAGGTTGGTGTTTTTCTCAAACCACTTTGTGAAGATATCGTATGAGCCCCACCATGCAAAAAAATTGGTTCTAAATACCATTGTTGAAAAGAGGCCATGATAGATGCCGCGTACAAACCCTCTCTTTTGGTATAGTTGGCGGAAAACATCAATAGGGCCGCTGAACTGTTTAGTGCCCTGGGAGTATTGCACCTGCAGTAAAGCCTTGGCGTACTCTACCGGGGCAGCCACAAAACTTACAGTCCAGCCTGCAAACACTCCAGCAACCATCTTTGCCCCGAGCGGCAGCTCTGGTCGGTCGCGATAGAATTGGTCCTTGATCAGCCTGCGATAGTTGTGAAGAGAGCCCAACATTATACTATCCATAAACATCCAGCCTACTAGTGGCGGTGAGGCTCCCTTGTAGAGGCCCTTTATGCCCTCACTCTGCAAGGTTTGCTTGAGACAGTCGATCGCGCCAGTAAATTGATGGCTTGTTTGCAGCCGTACTTTGATTGTGTCAAACGGATGGCCCACAAATAGCTTTGTGGCTCCCGAAAACACGCCGGCCATGAACCCAGCATAGCCTGATGCGTCGCTCATGTCAGATTGATCTTGGTTGCCAAGAATTGCTGAAATTTATAGATATCTTGCTACTCGCTAAATTCCGAATCGCTATATTCTGAAATCTCGGATTCACTTTGTTCCTCGATCTCGTCCTCGCTTGAGTTGGGCGACTTCTGCTTGGGCTCGTTGCGAGCTTTTTTGTTCATGCCCTGCCACAGCTCATCGTCCTCAAGTTCACGTTTTTCATCGTCGTCCTGTAGAATTGCCGCCCATTCAAGCTCTTCGCCGACATAAATTTTACCCGAGGGTACCCGGCTCTCAACCTCGAACAAGCGAATATATCTATCGAGACCAACTGCACAGACAAGCTCTTTGTGGATGCAAAGATGGTTTGTACCACCCACAATTCCCTTGTAGTTACCAGAAAGCCTGAAGGGCGAAATCTGGTAGAGCCCAATCTTGGAAGTGGCATCACCCACAACCAGCTGTGAATTTGTCGCTGCAATCGCCTTGAGTGAGCTAGAGCCAATTTCTGTCTGTGTCTTTGGCTTTTTGCCGGCAGCAGTCTCATAGGTGCGAACTTTACCGTGAGAAGTGATGGTTGCAAATGCAAACCCCTGAGCCGGATCAGCCAGCCAAACGGCATTCGTCACTAGATTACGCTCCTCAAGATCAAGCTTAGCCTTTGGATTACGGGCTTGAAACAGTACATCTTTGGTTTCGAGGCAGTGAATCTCTGGTCTCAGTTGTGAGCCCGAACAGAGAATTACTGGCTTGGTAGCGTGTTTAATAGCAACGCTAATGTCTTGTGGAAGGGTGTATGACTTTGTGGTGCCCTTGGCGAGGCTGTAAATGGTGCCTTTACCATCTTTTCCGCACCAATAAACATTTTTTAGGCTGTGATCGAGCTGAATGAGATTCTTGCAACTGCCAAGTTCTTTAACAGGCTCATAGTTTGAGTCAATAAGAGAAATTTCTCCCTTTTCTCTTGCAATAATAATTCCAGAGTCCGTCACCACAAACCGCACGATCGGGTTGCCCTTGGCGGCCAACACCGCTTTTTCCTCGGGTTTGGCACTGGTTGCCACCGAGGTATCAGTACCCTTTGAGAATATCAGCTCTTTGAGGCTGCCAGAGTCTCTGCATGCAACTAGTACCTTCATGTAAGGGTGAGTGCGAGAGTTGGTGCTCGTCTAAACACAAATAGCGAAGAGGGTAGAAGAGGAAAAAAAAAAAATTCTAGTTAACTAACTTGGTCTACACTAACCATTGAAAGGCACTGGAACCGGCCAGCGTTTGTAGCCTTCCAAAATTTCACACTGCAGTCGTCACCTGTGGTGGTAAGAATCGTACCAGTTGAGTTCCAAGCGAGCCGCCAGACCTCGCCTTCATGGCTGGCACTTTCGTGCAAGAGTTCGGCAGAAAACTTGGGCGAAAGCTTGAAGATACGAAAGTTGCCATCCTTGCAAGCCGTCGCCACGAGCTGGTACCCTCGGCCGCATGATGGCGCCCATGCAACATCTCTAATTAAACCTTTGTGGCCGCAAAGCTCAACAACTCGCTCGAGTTTACCCCCTGGCTCGCGGCGATAAATAAAGGCGTCTTCTAGAATGCAGACTGCCAAAAGATCCTGGTGGAAGATGCTGGGGCACCAATCGAGGCAGAAGCTTGACTGCAGCTGCCTTGCAACTGGGTTATTGAGCAGCGAGACCTCGGCGATCTGAGACCAGCTTGTTGAGTTGTTTGGCTCGAGCGCCTCGTGGATTCGAAGCACGCCATCCGAGGCAATGGACCCTAGACGCAGTCCACTCTGGCTGGGGGCAAATTTCAGGTCGTAAAGTGGCCCCTTGTAGTCGGTAAGGGTAGCTCTGCGGCGCCAGCGTTTGCCAGACTGTAGCGGCTCGCTAGCGTCCTCTTCCCACACTTTGACCGTACAATCATGCGAGGCGGTGGCAATTAGCTGTGAATGTTCGGGGCCAGCCCAGGACGTACGCACTACAGCGGCCTCATGGGCCCGCCATGAGTCGCACAGCTTCCACTCATCGTCGACGCGATCAAAGACTTTGACCGTGTGGTCGACGGCGCACGTGGCCATGCGCAGGCCATAAAAGTCAAAACTAACGTGCGTGACAATATCGGCGTGCCCTGATAGAAATGGTTTCATATGTAGGGTGTGATTAATAAATATGTGGGCCCCCAGGAGAGGGGGGCCAAGAGGGGCTGCACCAGGGCCACTGCCGGTAGCTAGTCGCTATCGGTTTCACTACCGCTGTCTCCAAGCTCCAGCCCAATTCTGTCACTGAGCGTGCAGACAATGTCTGTCCATTCGCGCATTCCGCCCATTCCAATGTCGCCGCACACCAGCACTTTTTCGACAGGCCGAAGTATTTCGACATAGGGGTAAAACTCTTTAATGATCTTGTCGTGGCGCTTGGTAACCGGGTTGAGGTACATTTGGGTGTTCATTGCTGGTGCAAGCAGAATGGGCACTGCTGGATTCCACACCCTAAACACACTGGTTAGTAGATTATCGCAGATTCCATAGGCGAACTTGGCAAGCGTGTTTGCGCTGCAGGGAGCCACCAACAAGACGTCTGCCCAGCGCCGTAGCTGGATGTGAAGCGATGCGTCGGCGTTGCCGCTGCGGCTCTTCCACTCGTCCTCGTCGCACCAAACTTTGACATCTTTGGGGAGGTCTTTGGCGATATCGACAAATGTTTGCGCAGCATTAGTTACAATCAGCTGGATAACCACCCGCTCGTGATACAAATACCGCAAACGGTGTACAATGAGCGGAATTTTGACAGTGGCGACTGATCCGGTAACCGCGAGCAAGACATGCACTTTTTCTTTCTTTTCCAGTGCCTTTTTGGGCTGTTTGCCCAGGTTAAGCTGCTCAAAGTCCACTGGGTCAGGAGAGGGGACACGGGCAGCTTGTTGTCGCAGCAGCGTTGGCGGACAGTGAGCCTCGTGCGCTGAGGAACTGTCGACAGACTGAATAAACGAGACGTTGCGCGGGATTTGATGCTGGGCGTCTGTTTCTGCCGAGCCCAGAATGCCAGTCATTTGTCAGGCAAGTTCGGTGCACGGGGCAGAGTAAACAATTGGCTCGCCCTATGAGGCTTTCTTGAAAAAAGACTGGCCGCCCTTTGCTCTGCTAAACTATGCTTATTTCATATTTGTAGGCTAGCCGCTAAACACAAACTCAATCGCTCCAACTCTCACTTTCCTCGTTGTCGTCGTCACTAAGAGCAAGCTGCTCGAATTCATCAAGGCTCAGCTCGGAATCTTCATCGGGATAGTCGTTTCTGTAAAAGTCTTCTGCGTTTGAGTCTTCGTCGTCGGTAAACTTGGCATCGCTATCGTCTTGCTCTTCCTGCTCAAAAAGCAACTTGTCGTCTTCGTCCAAAACACTGAGTTAGTCGAAATTCATGCAAAAGTGACTCTATACTTACATATAGCCAATGGCTCCAGAGACCTGCTTGGAGCTGGTTGACCCAAAATAAACATCATAGACATAGTCCTCTGTCTCGCCATCGATGTACTCGCTCACCATTTCTTTGAGCAAAGGATCCAGGTCTTCACTCTCTTTGGTGGCGGGTTTCTCGTGTTTACGCCGCTTGAATGTGCGGTTCTCACCCGTCTCCTGCAAAGTGATGTTTTGTGTGCCATCAGGAATGGCACTGTCAAATGTACCAGCAAGCCTGAATATGAGCCCGCCAGCCGTCTTTTTATCCTGCAGCATCAACGCATCAAGCGGGTCCTGCCCTCTTTTCCGCTTGATCTGGATGGACGCCATTACCAATGCCAAAATAGGAAGCCTCGTAGTAAACATGTCTGTTCCTGTTTAGGCCGTTGCACAAAAAATATAACACAAGCCCATCTCTTTTTTGCCCCCCAATCATGTGGTTGACTTCTTCGGATGTTGTGGTGGTTACGGGCGGTGGCAATGGCCTCGGAGCTCAGATGGTCAGAAGGTTTGTGCTCGACGGCTTCTCGGTAGTTGCTCTTGACGTTGTGTTACCCGAGCCCAAAGACCGTTACGAGCAAGCTCTCTATATCGAGTGTGATATTTCTAGTGTCAAAAGTCTTGAAGACGCCCGAGAGGAAATTCACATGACTTTTGGAACCCCCACTGTGCTCATCAACAATGCTGCTATCCGCAAAGCAATGGATACTGTCCTCAATACAAAGGTCGAGACCTTTGAGCAGACCATTGATGTCAATTTGGTTGGTTCCTTCAAGGCCCTCAAGGTGTTTCTTCCAGGGATGCTCCTCCGTCAAAGAGGGTTTGTGGTCAATGTCGCTAGTGCCCTGGGCTTTGTGAGCCCTGCCGGATTGTCGAGCTATGGAGCATCGAAAGCTGGTATACTTGGCTTGCACGAATCTCTTGTGCACGAGAACCGGGCTCACCCCTACGTGAAGTTCCTCCTGGTATGTCCTGGCCAGATCAATACAAAGATGTTTGAGGACGTCAAGACCCCATCAAAACTCTTTGCCCCAATTATTTCGCAGCTCGCTCTTGCAGGGAACATTGTCAAGCTTGTCGAGTTGGGCAAAGAAGGCCGGTTGTATACGCCGCTATATGTATCATTTCTGCCGCTGCTGCGCTTATTCCCGGTTCCCTTGGTAAATGTCTTGCGGAACTTGTCTGGTGTCGATCAGGCCAGCAACGTTTAGCTCAAGAATGCGCGGATGCCTTTCACATGCGCGCGGCATGCGTGCGGCATGCGTGCGAGTTGGTGGGCCTTGCTTGGTTTCAGTATAAGTTTTCATAGCTGTGATTATCACAAATTAGTCTCATTTTCAAGCCCTCAAATTTGCTGAGGCAAGACGCTCTTATCATGCCTGCACACTTTCCTCACGATGCAGAGAATACATTGACGCAAGCTCGTGATTTTGCTGCTGCTGAGCGAACATTTGGCTCTGCAATCAAGCTTGTAATTGCCCTGACGATTGTCGCTGGTAACTATATTCTACGATCTTCAGACTCTGATCGGCCCCGAATTGATAGTTCATTGGGAGGGCTTTTATTTGGAGTTGCTTTAA
The DNA here is from genome assembly GCA_022577815.1 of Wickerhamiella nectarea. NCBI lineage: Eukaryota > Fungi > Ascomycota > Dipodascomycetes > Dipodascales > Trichomonascaceae > Wickerhamiella > Wickerhamiella nectarea. The sequence goes on from JAKIRY010000014.1 coordinate 71,630, forward strand.
TTCTGCTGTCGATAACTCTTTACAGCTATTTTCGCTCAGTCAAGCGTTACTCGCACGATGCGTTCAGCGTGGAGAGCCCGCTGTGGGTGCTCATACTAGTTCTGGCAGTGGCATTTTTGGCCCTGGCAATCACGATTGCTGAATTTGTTCTCAGCCCAGAAAGTTTGGAGTGATTCTCTTATCTCTTATCATGACACGACAACGCAGGGGCAGCGTGCTTGACCTGGGTGGCCCAAACTCCATCAACAATTTTGTGGGAGCAATCAATCGGTCTACAAGCTTTGGCCAGTTTTTAGACTACCACCCGAGCCAACTTGCCGATGAAAACGCGTCTTTACTGGGCGACGACTATTCCGTGTTTGACGACACTTTAGATGAGCCGTCGGGCTATGTGAACCCTCACGTGCCGGTAGAGGGTGGCTCCACCGTCTATCAAACGACTTTTAATGCTGTCAACGTACTGGTTGGCATGGGTATTCTCAGCCTGCCTCTGGGGTTTAGGCTTGCAGGCTGGATCCCTGGATTTCTCCTGTTGGCGCTGTGCCCGATATTTACCAGATATACTGCTCTACTCCTGGGCCGTATTCTTGAGCGCCACCCCCAGCTCAAGTCTTATAGCGATATTGGTCAAATCTCGCTATCAAAGAATTGGTACGGAATGCTTCTAGTCACTTTTATCATTGACCTTTTTGGTGCTTCGCTCACCCTAGTCATTCTGTTTACAGACTCCTTTAGCTCCATCTCCACATTCAACGAGCTTTATCTCAAGGCAGGGGTATGCTGTGCGCTATTCTTTTTGTCATTTTTGCCTCTAGCAGCTCTTTCGTTGTTGAGTGTTCTTGGCATTTCATGTGTTTCTGGAATCATTATTGCCTTCACAGGCGCTGGTTTCCTCAAAAACCAATCGCCTGGATCCATTCTCGACCCCATGCCAACTAATTTGTGGCCACAATCCCCGATGGCATTGCTAGTGGCCACTGGTATCTTTATGGCCCCCTGGGGTGGCCATGTTGTTTTCCCTGAGCTTTATCGTGACATGCGACACCCTCACCGCTACAACCAAGCAGTTACAGCTACCTACCTTTTTGCATGGTCAATTGACTTGGTCACAGCATCTCTTGGCTTCCTGATGTTTGGTGCCTTGATCTCACCAGAACTCACTAGTAATATCCTTGTGACAACTAGCTACCCAGCCTGGCTCCGTACGCTCATCACAATCTTTATGGGCTTGTTGCCATTGTCCAAGCTTCCTCTGTTTGCTTTACCTGTTATCTCCTTTTTCCAGGGACTCTTGCCGACAAAAACTGCCATTAGCAGCATATTGGTGCGCTTCTGCGTCGCATCAGCCCTATTTGTGAGTTCCATCTATATCACAGACTTTGGCCGAATCCAATCGCTTTTGGGCTCTCTAATTTGCATAACCACTTGCATCACTGCTCCGCTAGTGTTTTATCTGATCAATTTCGGAGCTTCAATGTCACCTAGAAAGAATCTAGGGTTCAAGCTGGGCGTGGCGCTAAGCATTATAGCCTCTATTGCTGGCACTGTTTCTGCAATTGTAACATCATAGTATTTATCTTATCTACCTGCCCACCGTTATCGTGCGATATGACTGACTACCACGAACTTGGTACCGCAGCACCGGATGAGTTTGAGATTGATGCTTTGGCGCTCAAAGCTGGAGGGCCTAGTGGAAAATCGACGCTAGTACACACAGTGTTTAACGCAGTAAATGTTCTGGTGGGCATGGGTGTGCTGTGCCTGCCCCTGGGTCTCAAGCTAGCAGGCTGGCTCTGCGGGCTATTACTTCTGTTTTTAGCACCACTGATAACCTGGTACACCGCCTTGCTCTTGGGACGAATCATAGCCAAACACCCCCAGCTTGAAACCTATAGTGATGTCGGGCGCCATACACTGTCAAAGCCTGTATATGCAGCACTTTTGGCAACATTCATGCTGGATCTATTTGGTGCAGCTCTCACCCTGACTATTTTGTTTACAGACTCGTTTCGAGCCATTATAGGGGCCAGTCCCATTGTATTGCGGGCAGTAATCTGCATAGGTCTATTTACAATGTCCTTTTTACCTCTCACTGCACTCTCTAAACTGTCCATGCTAGGGGTTGCCAGCATGGCGGGGATTATTACGGTTCTTGCTGGCAGCGGGCTTGTCAAGCATGAGTCGCCTGGATCCATTCAAAATCCAATGACCACCAGCCTATGGCCGGAATCATTTGGTGGATTTCTTATTTCAATTGGCATTATAATGGCCCCCTGGGCTGGCCATGTAGTGTTTCCAGAACTTCAGAGCGACATGAAATTTCCCCAGCAGTACCCCAAGGCCGTCACGGCTACCTACTTTTCAGCGTGGTTTATTGAGGCCTCTACTGCAATATTGGGATATCTGATGTTTGGTTCTCTCACTATGCCGGAGATTACTGGTAACATCCTCGAAGGTAACTCGTCGCCCGTGTGGCTGCTCACTCTAGTGACTTTCTTTTTGGGGCTACTGCCCATCGCGAAGCTACCGCTTTTCACTCTACCAGTAATATCATTTGTTGATGGCGTCTTACCGCTGAATTCAAGATACAGTCGTACTGCCGCTCGCGCCCTTGTGGCGGTAGGCCTGTTTGTATGCTCCATGCTAATCACTGATTTTGCCAGGGTGCAGTCTATACTGGGCTCAGTAATCTGTGTCGTTACCTGTATCACTGCGCCTCTAGTATTTTACATGGCGGTATTTCAGCTCTCGCCTTTTGTCAAAAGGGTGTTCTTTGCGGCAATTGGTGCGAGCGTCATTGTGTCAATAGCTTGCACTACAGCAGTGCTTCTCACCTAGCTATTGAGTCAGAAGCACAACTAAAAGCGTTTTCTTTTCCCTTCCCCCTATTTCTTTGTTTTAGCTACACAGGCTCTACAGAGGCACGCATGTCGGCGAACTCAAGACTATTGGTGCGGCATGCACCTAGCTCATAGAGCATTATCAAGAATCATATCCCAGGAATTGATGCATTATTTATAGATATTGATCCTGTGGAGCTGCATGTCAAACTTGAATCTACAATTTTATGCGAGGCACCTGCATCGGCTACGCATTGCCCAAGGCAAGGCCCAAGGGGCTCTACTTTCGTTCCATTGGTTGGAATCGTCCAGGCTATAAGCCGCCTTATCAACGTTCTTCTCTACGATTAAGGTGTAGATACCTGCAGATAACACACTTACGTGAAACTGGAATGCTCACATCGCAAGCAGTCTTGGCCTACTCTGTAGCGGCGGGGACGGCCCTCACTTCGGTTTTGTGCACGCTAATGTCTCTCCGGCAGCCGTGGTTTGAACGCTATGGCACAACTATTTACCTCACCAAATATTGTGATAATGGGGATTGTGCTGCATTTCCGGATGCTGCGCTTGCTCAATCTCAGCCTGGATTTTGCGCCATGTGGCGAACTGCTGTATTTGGACTGGTGTTGACTATTTCCCTAGATATAGTGGTTGCACTTGCGGTACTGTTTTCGTGGTTGACTGCCAAACGGAAGAAAACCGCCACTGCGGTAAAGTACCTGGCGGGAGCTTCGCTAGGGATTGATTTGCTGGTGTTGGGCACCATGATTCTTCTTTACCAGCAGGTTGACCACTGGCAATGGGTGCCACGCGGTGGTGTTTCCAAGCTTGCCACATCCACCTGTTGCCTGCTTTTTATCTACATTTTGATGTTTTTCTTCAGAGAAATTGTGGTAACTCACGAAACTGAGTACGAAAGCGAAAGTGATAGTGACAGTGACAGCGACGTGAGCATAGACGAGGACATTGCTGAGGATGAGCGGGATTTTTATATCTTCAACAAGCGTGCTCGCCGCCAGCTAATGTCGCGGCAGCAGCATTAGCACAGTCGCACTATTTGTGTAATGTTTATTTATAGTAGCACTCTTGACTCATGGACGAGTTTGAGTTTGACGACCAAAAGAGCCTTCGTAGTCCTCGCAGTCCTCGTAGCCCAGAGACTCCACGTGCTGCCTTGCACAGAAGTGATATTGGATGGAGCCCTGCGCAGTACGATCCATATGAGAGCCCGTACGGTGAGAGCGGCGAGGGCAGCCCGCTCCCGAGCCCTTCAAGCTCTGGTGAAGCTTTTCACAGGCCGGTAGCCACACATTTGACCCAAGTCGAGCACCCAAATTTGGCACATGATGCCATGGAGGCGTCCATCCACGAGTATGAGGAGTTCGAGCTCAAGGACAGCGAAAGCCCGTATGCATCGGAGCCTCAAGGAATTGTAGAGGAGTTGCCGCCTCAAGCTCATGATGGGTTCAACTACGTGCAGGTACCCCCTAATCTAGTGCACAGAGCCGCTACAACCTCCAATGAGGGTGGTGCCATCCAAGGTGTTTATTACCCAGCACCGGTGCCAGCGCAATTGAGACTCCCACCGCTACTCAGCAGCAGCAACCGCAACCGCAAGACATTGCCAGCGCGTAAACCGCGCCCTCGCAGCATTTTGATGATGAATGTGCCCCTAGAGCCAGAGTGGGAGCCCTCACCTATTGACTACGAGCTGGTTGGCCGCTCAGACGAGGAACTCAGCGATGCTGACTCGATGATGGTTGAATCTGATCATTCTTCATATGCAGCATCCATGATGAGCTCTTCTTATCAGGAGGGAGTTGAGCGCGTAGCCCAGAGATCAAGCTCAGGGGTTCTTGCCCAGAATCGAGGGTGGTTCTCGCGGGTCATGCATGGAGTCATTGGCAAGCCAGGCGATGTCGACAATACAGATTCTGAGCTTGTGCAGGAGCAAACGGAGATTGTGGATAAGTTTGATACCGCTGGGTTTACCCGCTTTGATCCCGAACTTATAAGAGAGGAAGCCAAGCGATTTGAGGTTGGAGGCGTTTATAGTGGAGCCAGGCCCTCTTCTGGGCGACCAACTACCCTGATTGAGGAGATCGAAATTCGCAAAGCTGGACGCCTGGCTCAGCAGCGCAACATGAAGCTGGATGCCGACTACATCAAATCTAATTTGCAAGCGCAAAACCGTTTTGCGCATCCGCTTGACAAGGAGCACCAGCCAACTTTAATGGATCTCCAGCGAATTGCAGAGACCGACTACAACGACCGCAAGCAATGGCATCACTTGGCGACCACAAAGCAGCGCATTGAACGTGGTGAGGAAACACTTGCAGATCGGCGGGCACGGCGCAGAGCCCAAAAGCAGCAGCCAGAGGTTGAGCGGCCGAGCGAGACCTTAGCAGAGAGGCGAGCCCGGCGCAAGGCGGAGAAGGAGTATAGAGAAGGGCTAATTGTGCGGGCTCAAACCCAGCCAGAAGCCACCAGAGACAGCGAAAGCCTCGTTGAAAGCCTTAGTGGCTGATATTTATTAGCTTCAAGATGATTTTTCAGTGAAGACACTTAAACCTAACCTGAACATGCACTATTGTGGGTCCAGGCCATTTTTTCAATAGAAACCTCAACACACGAAGCTTGCCAACTACTATTGTCAACCTGTCTACACTTCCAAAAGGACGTTTGCGTACAGCTGCTCTCGATACTTTGGAATAGACCCATGCAGAAACCCTGGCGGTTAAATACAAGAACGTCCAATAGCTACTGCGGAGACTGCGGATCATTCCCGTGGTATAAATGCAGTTTTAATAGGCTAGTTTATCTTTACTTTCACCGGAGCTCACTTGATTCCCATGTCCCATGCCTATATACTTCCCACTTGATTCAAATTCTAAAATCATTTGGGAATGATATCAACAAAAAGTCGCTCTTTTAGCAGCATTCATCCCATTCGCCTGGCTACTATAGTTGCCACTCTCTGTTCACTCGCTATCACGTCATGGGCCTCCTATCACTCGGCACCCCGCTCGATTGGCAACACACAAAGCGGCACTGCAATCTCTTGCGAGACCAGGGAATTGCACAGCTGCTAAAAGTGTGGAATGACCACAAAGCTCGCCAAAATGACCCGCCTCTGTGGGGTGACGAGCTCGAGTACATGATTGTCCAGTTTGACGACAGCCTGGGCGTCGCGAACCTGACTCTAAGGCAAGAAGATATTCTAGATACCTTGATTTGTGCAGGCAAAGCTAAAAAATTCAGCTGTGCGTCGTTCCACCAAGAATATGGTCGATACATGCTCGAGGCCACACCCAGTGAGCCTTACCACGCTGAAAAGCTCGAGAGAGTTGAGCTCAATATGAACCACAGGCGTAAGATTGCACGCGAGTATCTTCAAGGTAACGAATTTCCACTTACCTTGACCACCTACCCTCTTCTTGGCGTCGGACAATTTGCGCTGCCGTGGGACGCCGGTGCACGGCCAGTGAGCGAAAGTTTGTTTCTCCCCGACTCTATCATCAATACGCATGCTAGGTTTCCTACTCTGACTGCCAACATTAGACAGCGCAGGGGCTCAAAGGTGGATATTCGCGTACCTATCTATGAAGATAAGGATACAAAAGAAAAGGACATTTACATGGATGCCATGGGCTTTGGCATGGGTTCTAGCTGCCTGCAAATTACTTTTCAAGCTGCGAATATTAATGAGGCACGAGTTTTGTATGACCAGCTGATCCCCTTTGCTCCGCTATTTCTAGCGCTGAGCGCTGCTGCTCCCTTGTTTCGAGGACACCTCAGTGACCAAGATGTCAGGTGGAGTGTGATCAGCGCGTCTGTGGATGACCGCACACCCGTGGAGCGCGGCGTGGCGGCACCGCCCTCAGACTGGGCTGAGCACACAAACAACACAAGCCCAGTTATCCCCAAAAGCAGGTACAGTAGCGTTGATTGCTACATTAGCCCTGAAACCTCAGTATACAACGATGTGGAGCTGGTCACCAACAAGCGCAGCTTTGCCCAGCTCAAGGAGGCTGGAATGGACGATGCACTGGCAACTCACTTTGCGCACCTGTTTATCCGGGATCCGCTAGTGATATTCGAGGAGATGCTGGACCAAAACGAGGGAACAGACCACTTTGAAAACATCCAAAGCACCAACTGGCAAACAATCCGATTCAAGCCTCCTCCCGGTCCAGAAATTGGCTGGCGGGTCGAGTTCAGAAGCATGGATGTGCAGATTACCGATTTTGAAAACTCTGCGTTTAGTATTGTGCTGATCTTGCTTGTGCGGCTTATTTTGGACGAGAAACTGTCGTTCTACATGCCGATCTCTAAAGTGGACGAAAACATGGACACTGCCCATAAGCGCTCGCCCACTACTCAAAAGTACTGGTGGCCAGGCTCCTCCTCTGAGTGCACTCTTCAAACTTTGGATTCGATTCTATCACCAATCTTTGACCGCCTCAAGAATCGTGCCGAACCTCACCTCCACAAGTACATTGATCTAGTTGCCGAGCGCGCTGCAAATAAGCGCCAGCCTGCGGCCACCTGGATCAGGAACTTTGTGTTGGGGCACAGTGACTATAAACACGATAGTGTTGTAAGTGCTACCATCAATTATGACTTGATGCAGGCACTGAAAAGAGTGACCCTTGGCGATTGGGAGGGCACTGGAGACTGGCTTGCCGGACTCCATAATAACTGACTAGATTTATAGAAAGCTATAGACCCACTCTACAATAGCAGGCGTCAATCGATTTGCGGAGTTGGCGCTGAACACGGCGATGCCCGTAGCAGAGGACAATGTGTAGCTCCATTTGTCTTTCATCCAGTCAAAGGTGAGGTACGCCCCATCAAGGTAATCTATGGGGTAGATTGGATCGGCGGCAGAGCTAGTGCTAGTGTCCACCAAGAGCTCAGTGTCGAGCGGTGCAGTCCAAATTTCATACAGAGGCTGCTGTGCAGGCTCTTGCGCATACACGAGTGGGGTCTCTTTCTGATCATAATCTTTGGCATAGTCCTGGAGCATATCAAACAGCTCATTTTGGTGCATCGAATAGATAGGCGGCGCAGTGACGACGTCCACAGCCGGGGCGTAAATTTCAGGGACATCAGATGCGACGAAATCAAGTACAGAGCTGTGCGTAGGCTCATTAGCAGGCCCAAAATAGTCTGAGATAACTGTGAGCCCACTTAAAGTAGGCGTCCCCTCTGCAACCACATCAGGTTCAAATGCTGGACCAAGGTCGAGGTAGGGAGTTTGCGCCTGGGTTTGAGTAGGAACAGCCAAATCAACCGTCTCAATGGACACAGAGGCTGGAATTCCAGGTAATGAAACCAAAGGGATCTGGGAGGCTGGGGCAGGCGTAGACACCACTACGGGGTCAAGAGTAATTGTAGCGATTGATACATGCTCAGAAGCCACTGCAGAAGTATCCGCAGTTGGCAACTGGTTCTGCACCTCCGCACGAGAGATGGGCAACTCGACAATCTTCAGCTCCGCGGCTTGAGCTCCAAGGGCTATGGGGGAACCAGAATCAGCCTGCTGATATGCAGGAGCATACTGGGCAACTACATCTGTGAATAGCAAAGAAAGCAACATTAGCAACAGGTAAAAGACAGCCAAAATCAAGGGCTTTTATCCCTGTGCAACAGTAAATGTGATGTCAAAGTTGTGCCGGCGCACCCCGGGACTCGGGCCCCGGGACTCGGCAGCTACAAATTGTATTTTTCAGCTCAGGGTTGCCGCAAATCTCCTCGTATGTTTGGATATTTCGTCCTGGGCATGACCTGCATATGCAATGCAATGCAAGGCACAAATTAATGTAGACTCGAACATACACAGCGCCCCGCTAGCTCACCTGGCCCCTAGCCTTTGCTCAGCCAAAAACAAACTAACCTTTTGCGCTACCATCAATGGCCATATATCACAAAAGACATCTTATAATCTATCTAGCTACAATTGGTCGTTACCATACAGCCGGATTGCTGCTGAATGCTTTTGTAGTTTTGTGAGCAGCGCGTCACCATTCTTGATGAGCTGCTTATACTGCGCGTTCTTGGAGTCTGGTCTAGTGGTGACAATGACTCCGTTCACCTTGTCGATGACGCAGTTTAGCTTTTTGTGAGGAATCATCCGGCCAAGATCGCGATCCAAAAATTCAGGCGAGACTCCAAAGTGATCAGCCATACTTTTGGTGTTGAGGGCCATGTACGACTCGAGAAGTTGCGAATAGCCCTTGCAGCGCATCTCGCGCGCGTAATAAGAAGCGTGAGGCGCCAGCGCCCAGAATGGCTCCAACACGGTCAATTTGACATTCAAGAGCGCCTTGAAGTATGTAGCGTATTCGCCGGTGTAGAGAGAGTTCGTCATTGCGGTCAATGGCTCAAGCTCTGATTCCTGGACTGAGAGCACCTCGGGTGAATCCACAATCCTCTTTTTGAGAGCCGGTCGGTCAAGGACAAGCGCTCCGCACACAATACCAAGCGCCACCACCTCGTGGTACTCCATCAACTCTGTGCAAGTGAAGGTAGCAAAGCTATCAATCAACAGGTCTGCGGCTTCTTCAAACTGGCGAATGCTCACCAAGTAAAGCCCTCTGTAGGTCTTGTAGCGGTTTTTGCGCTCCCAGTCACCTTCTTTGTCGACAAGGGTCTTTAATTTATCAATTTGCTCCCCAGCAAAGCTGCGGTCCATAAAGAAGAAACCAATGCGGCAAATTGTCAACAGAATATCGATTTTGGCTCCGGAGGAGGCAGTCAGCTCCAGCGCCTTGTTCAAAGTCTCCAGAGCAAGCTCGCGATTACAGATTTTGGTGTAAAAGTTTCCTAGCGCGACCCAGCTCTCAAGCACCTGAATCTCGTCCTCGTCAGCATCTGCAGTCTCAATCGCCGCTTTGAGCTCGGCAACTTGCGCTTCGTTGGCCGCCTGCATCGATTTCAGCGCGGCGGCATCGCCGGCAATCAGCCCCTCGTCCACAACGTACTCGTACAGCGAGCTTAGCTCGTTCTGCTTAATTTGTGCTGCAAGCTGCTCGGCAACTGCTTGGTTAGGGCCCTGGCGCAGAGTAAAAATCAGGCCCGCTAGCTTCAGGTCCGGTACGCTCATGTGTCAGCTTGGATGGTCCAAACACTCTGGGGGGTGTGGAAATATGTACTACTTAAAGAGTAATAATTAATGTTAAATGTAAGGGTATCTAGCGTTACTTTGCAATGTTTCTCCATTGATTCAATGGAGTTGGGGTCATTGGGGCACCAGCAGTTCTTGTAAACTTGAATGGCGACCTGCGGGGAGTAAAGTTCATCATGTTCTCCGTTCCAGGGCATGTCTTGGCTGTACCTTCGACTACAAGGTTAGTTGAGAGCGGACCCTTTTCAATAATATCGAGGCTGTGGTCTCTGAGATAGCTTGTCACCAGGGCATCCACTTCATTAACGACAAAGTCATCCTCACGATCCATGGAAACCATAATTTGTGAGTAAACCGTGGAATCACGCTCCATTTGCACACTCTCGAATGCCTGCACCTGCACATTGAAAGCTGCTCTCAGCGGCAGGGTCACGCGCTGCGCAAAGTCGCTTTGGGGACCAACGTTTTGGCTGAACTTGTGGGTATGAGCAACGCGGAATTCATAGTCATAAGGCAAATGTTCTTGTAGCCGCCTAGCAGCCATGATGCTGGATTCGCCCAACCCCGAGATTTCAAGCAGCTCCGTGTATCTTGATTCGCGCTCAGGATAGGCAATGACCGCATTCGTAAAGTGCTCAACCTCTCTAATTAGGTTTGCGTGACTAGACACCAGCAACCTCCGGTGGTTGCGGCTCAGCTTCAAGTAGGTTGTGCGGTGCTCGCGTTTGCATTCTTGGACATTGGCCTGCAAGTCATCGATTGCCGGCGCGATATTTGCTGCGTGTTTGCGTGGGCACCTCACAAGAACATTGTTGAGTTTCAAGTTGGCTACCGCATTGAGCACCTTGTCTCCATTGGCCTCAAATTTGATGTAGACATTGTAGCGGCGCATGAGGGTTTGAATGCGAGCCCCTCCAGCTCCAATGATCTGCTTGTGAAACGACTCGGGAATATAGATCTCCTTTTCGGCAGGTAGCTCGTCTTCCAGTAATTTGAGCGCAGAGACACAGTCAGAGGCGCCACACTGCATCAGCACTTTTAGGTTTTGCTCGTGGAATGGCTCAAACCAGATTTTGGAGCTTGCCTGGGTCATCACTTTGGAAATTTTACCGTTCTTTTTGCCAGCCAAAAAGTCCTTGAGCTGGAGATCCAATTCCAGGCTGAATGTAACCAGAGCACCCGCCTCGGCCCGCAACAGATTTGCCGCGGCGTGACACTGCTTATCTGTGCCACACAAGACCATGTCGCCCTTGGCACAGTGCACAGACACTCCGACCTTTGCCAGACAGCCAATCTGCGAGTTGGAGATAGTACTTTGCAGGTTGGTCACTGCAACAGTGTAGACATGTGTACAGAATTTCATGAGCGCATTGATGGTGCACTGAATGCTCTTGCGAGTTGTTCCCAAGACTCGCACGGTGCTGGAATTGCGAGGCCACTGAATAAATGTTGCATACTGAGCCATAATCCCAGAGATCTTGCTCTTTGAGTTTTCATAGAGAACGTCAATCGTGGGCAGAGCTAATACACAGGTCTGCAACAGCACGTCGGTCTTTGTGATGATTTCGCTCAGCATGATTTTGGCGACAGCAATTTGTGCAGGGTCACCCACAAGGTAAACGCAGTCCCATTCACCATTCGAAACCGTACCTGCCAGTATCGACGGGGGCACATAGGTGTTGACAGCCGTTTGCTCAAAGATGTTGAGCAGGTGCATCTTGCTCGGGCCAAACACCAAGTTTTGGGTGCTCAGCGGGATATCCATCTTATCCACGGCTTTTCCCTCAAAGTGCTGAAGCAAAACCTTTAGTTTGAACTTTGTATAGTGGACATTGGCGCTCAGCCCAACCAGGTACAGCTGTGACCGGGTAACGATAATGGATGTGTCGTAGGCCTGTCCCAGCTTTGTGAGCTGCTTGACTGCTTCGAGGTGTACCATCTCCCCGGCAAATAGGCCCTCAACCGTTGGAATTGTCACAGTCTCGGGGCTCTGCAGGCCATTGAGGGCGGCCCTGAAATGTTTGATTTCATCGCTCGAGCCCTGCAAAGAGCAAATGACATGGTTACCAGAAATCATGCACTCTGCCCTGTACTGCCTGCACAGTTGTTGTATGGCCGGCATGTTTGACCACGCTTCTAGGCGCTTGTCGCTGCTCTTCCACTGGCCAACACCATTATCAAACAGTACATTGCGAATAACTTTTGATTCGGACCGGTGTTCGATCGCCTTTGTGAACCGCTCCATTCTAGTTTGGTGAAAGTTGTAACAAATGTTTTGTTTACCAAAACAACAATATGCAGGAATCGTGCAGAGCGCGATGCAGGGAATTTGCTTACTAATGGCGTCACAGTTGTGTTTAGGTAGCAGCACCGCTTTGCCGGTTTCTTAATGAAAACACGTAAAAAAAAAGTCCATATCGCACCATTGCGGAACTAATTGAGCTCAAATGTGGATTAAATACTCAGATCATTTTATGGGTGTCTTTGGCTATATTTGTCTGTCTAGCACCTTCAATCGCTCAAAAATATCAGCAAACTCGACTTTTGAAAAGACTCTAATTCGGTTGTACCCATTGAGCCACACTCAAGAGTGGCCGCAGCATCATGACGTCACAGCAACATAATCCGGGGTCGACCCCGTGCCTCTCTCGCCATTAAACTTGACATGCCCGAACAAAAATTTCTGAATCTTGGAAGCGATCTTGTAGGAAGCCCTCCCAAGGGCCAACAATACGGCTCAATTAACGAAGCTGCGACCCCAATTGATGTGCAAAACCAACGCAAACGCCGAACGTCTTCGATGGTGGGGGGCCGTCCCGTGGACCTCCGGCCTGAGATTCAGCTCAGTCCTGACTTGAAGTAGCTAGCTATAAATACATGACATCTACCCCTGCAGTAGTCTAGCCGAAAGAGCCTCAAGGTCCTCGAGGGTTTCCGGCTGGGCGACCTGGATAGTCTTTTGCTTTTTGTGGGGTGGGGCTGGCGCAGTCTCTGGCTCAGGCTCAGATTCCGACTCGAACTCAGGCTCCGATTGAGACTCGGAGTCGTAGCCTTCAGCCATTCTCTCGAGCTCCTTGCGCCTACGCTTCTTTTCCTCGCGCTTTTCCTTGGCAACCTGTTTGTCGTCCAAATCAAGGTCAACCATTTTCTGGCTTTCGTCTGCCAAAAAGGCCTGGCGCTGGACGTCTGCGTCACCATCCCTCGCAAAGTCTTCCTCGTCTTGAAACTCGTACAACGGGTGTGCCTCTCCCTCGTCGTCAAACACGAGCTTGGTGTGGTTTTTGCCGCTGGCAGCCACAGCCTTTCTACTGAGAGCGCGCTTCTGTGCGCGCTTGGACTCGGGAATGCCCAACAAATCGGGCGTCTCGTTATCGAGCTCATGACCCTGGCGACGCATAGTCAAAAAGTCGTCGTCGTCCCCGTCAGAGTCCTGTTTGTTCAACTTTTTGTAATGCTCCGACAAGACGTCCTGGTTTTGCCGCTCAAACATGCGATCATACTTTGTTCGTACCTTTTCGTCTTCCTTCTTTGCGGGATGCACAAGGGCACGCGGCATGTTTTTGACAGTCGATTTAGTGGCCTCACCCTTAATTTTGACATGGGGTGCTGAGGCAAGTCCAAAGCTTTTAGCAAACGGCTCCAAATCAAGTGCAGACACCTTGAAAATCTCCTTGTCCTTTTGAATGTGCACAGCTCTAACGTAGGAGATGAATGCCTTTTGAGCAAGATACTTGAGCTCTGGGTCTTGAAAGCAATGGGCCTGCAGGTCAGGCTGAATACTAGATTTTTTGGCGTCTTTGACATCGAGCTTGGAGATGGGCACTTTGTGGTTCTCAAGCTTGGTAGCAAACGCCTGCTCGCTCGGAGTCAAAAACAAAAGCGCACGGCCAGACTTGCCTGCACGGGCTGAGCGACCGACCCGGTGAATGTAGGTTGCCGTGTCCTCGGGGCAATCGAGCTGGATCACCCAGTCAACCTCGGGAAAGTCAATGCCTCGTGCAACCACATCTGTCGAGATCAGACAGCTGGATTTTGCGTGGCTAAAGTTTTTGGTGGCCTCCATTCGCGCATATTGCTTTTGGCGACCATGCAAATGCAATAATGGGATACCAGGGCGCAAGCGACGAAAAGCCTCAAAAATGAAGCGCACTTGCTTTGAGGATGCTGCAAACACAAGAATCTTGTTTTTTGTGTGAGAGCGCAGAAAACTCCACAGCAAATCAATCTTGGAATCCAGTTTGCACACTGTGTAAAACTGCTCCAAATCTGCCGGTGTGGCTGTGGGCTTCTCTGCGTCTACCGACACATACTTGGGGGAAACGAGACTAAGCCTCGCAAGATCATTAACGCTGCGCGTTTGCGTAGCACTGAAAAGTAGTGTCTGGCGCTCAGTACTCAGGTTTTGAATAATTGCATCCACTGTGGCCTTGAAACCCATGTCCAGAATGCGGTCGGCCTCATCCAAAATGAGCATTTGCAAATTGAGAGCATCAAATTCTGGGGACTCGTCCATGTGCTGGAGCAAGCGACCTGGGGTGCATACCAAAATATTCAGGCGGCCAACCCTAGACTTTTCTTGATTGATGTTGCGGCCACCAACGAGCAAACCGGCACTAAATTGGTGAAACCTACCGATTTTACGGAGAACCTCAAAGATCTGCATAGCGAGCTCGCGGGTTGGTGTGATCACTAGTGCCCCCAATCCGTCAGTTGGTGACCATTTCTCAGAATGCAACTTTTCGACAAGAGGCACAAGGAATGCCAGAGTTTTGCCACTTCCCGTCTTTGCAGCTCCCAGCAAATCGTGTCCCTGCAAACTCGGCACGATAGCCTGTTGCTGAATTGGAGTGAGATCCACAAAGTACGACTCTCGAAGGCCCTTTTTGGTTGGTGCAGAGAGCGGCAGCTCTCCAAAAGTCTTGAGGTCAGAAAGCTTTGTGTTGTCCAGGTTTTCAAGCTCTTGTTTGATTGATTTTAGCTCTTTTTCCTCATCGCTTCGCTTCGAATTTTTTGGCCTCATGATGAAGTAATTCTTTTGACGTGCATGGGTCTGCATAAATCACCAATAAAAAACAAAGTTGTTATACGAATATTGTTCTAATGTATAGCCAGGCGTGCATTCCTCGAGTGTATTCGCACCTATAGCTGTGTCCTGGAGCTATGCTCATGCCGAGCTATTTTGTCCTGATGGTCGACAAATGTAGTCGCCCACCCAATATAGCGCAGCTGAACCGTTGCAGTCCATGCGAGGCCAGCGTACTGGGGTCCCATCGCCGTTGCGAATCCAATTTCAACCCCGGCTGATTCTCTCAAACCTAAAGAAATGTGTCAAGTGTGGGGCTAATGAGTTTTCCATAGTATAACCAAGGTGAAAATGAGCGAGCGAAACCAGTCACAGTTCCTTCAGCGAAGAATACTCCGCTCTTGTAGATTGTTGGAGCTCGAGTAATTGTTTCTCTATATCTAAAGTAAAAACGCAGATGTTGCAAGCAAGTGAGCTTGGCGCAGATGAGTGGCCCAGCCCTAAGGCCGCAGTCGTTCAATTTATGCTGCCTATGAGCTCTTCACTTGCTTCAGGTCGATCCAATGTATTCTATTATTTAGCGTATGTCGCAAAGATCGAGCTTCCGCTGCATGGGCCCCTGAGATAGAACCCCCAGAAGGGCCAAGGCACTTTGGCCAAGCAGAGGCAAGTGCCAAGCCTGAGAATAGTTTTTCAACGTGTATTTTTTTAGTAGATTGTTGTAGTATGGAGCCTGAAACCGTGCTCAAAGCCTTGCATCTGAGGGGCGGCCAGTGCTACTGAGACTGCAAAACAAATAAATCGAAAGCGCAGTGAGGCTGGGTATATCGTTGGAGGTCAACAAAGTCTACAGAGAATATGGCCACTAAAATTCCAGTCATCTTCTGCTATCTATGAATTTATAAATTGCGGCTCCACACGAGCCCCTTGCGCCCGTTTGAGCAAGCGAAACTCGCTTGCCGATTGCCGAAATTTAATAAAATTGTCCCTCGTTCAATGGTGTCATTAATTGTCAAATTTATTCTCAAGCACGCAATCCATAGTGATATGCAGGCGAGTGCCCCATAATAGCCACTCGCTGAGATCGCAGGGCTGGGCCTTGGTAGCTAAGGTACTCGATAAGGACAATCTAAAACACTAGAATAAAACCAAAAGGATTTGCTATCAGCCGCCGCACATGTGCCCTAACCCTGAGTAGATATTATTACCATCTCCCCTTTTTGACTGGCTATACTGGATGGAGAAGGAATTGCCACCAGATCCCGCGGCGGTTTTGCAACCCCATGGCAGGATATCCAAGGCTCTGCTTGCGCAGAGAAAGCCGGCTCCTATACCTAGCCATCGCGAGCCTTGCCCAATCGCCACAGCCAATTTCTTCTCTATTTTGACTTTTGCATGGGTTGGTCCGCTTCTCCGGACTGGTTACACGCGTTTTCTTGAAATTAATGATGTGTGGACCCAGCCGGACGGCCGTAAAGTGGACAGAGCAATTGCCGATTTTAACCTAAAATACCGCAAGTACAAAGCAAACGGAAGCTCGTCACCATATTTACGGGCCATTGGCTACGTTCTACGTTGGGATTTCCTGGCAATGTGTGTGTTTTTCCTCCTGTATGCTGGAGGCGAAATTTGCCTCTCGGTGGTGTCCCGCCCAACAACCCAAATCATTTCAGAAATTTACGAGGGAGAGACGGGCAAAACAAGGCACGCAATTGCCTACGCGGTAGGCAACTTTCTCGTTGTTTTGACATTTACATTTGCATTTACTTGGTTCCAGTACTATTCGCGCTATTTTGGCGAAATCGTGCGAACAACCATCATAGCAGCCATCTATCAAAAGATTCTACTTTTGAGTCCCCATGGCAGAGCTCAATTCCCAGCCAATATGATCACCAGTCTGATCACTGTTGACACTAACCGTATCTACATGTGTGCTCGCTGGACGAGCGCGCTACTCCTCATAATACCGGTAATGGGCGCAATGGTAGGTATTCTGGTTGACAACCTGGGTGTCTCTGCCCTTCCTGGCTTTGGCCTTGTTTTGCTTGGCATTTTCTCCAACATCTTTCTGAGTAGGTTCATTGCCAAGTTTCGCAGAAAAAGTATTCCGTTCGCGGACAAGCGTATTGCTTCAGTACGAGACACTATTGAAAATATGCGCATCATCAAGTATTATGGCTGGGAAGACTCGTTTGTGGCAATGATTTCAAAGTTTCGCAAAGACGAGGCAAGACTGCTTGAGCGCATTGGCCGTGTGACTGGATTTATCGATGCAATCACTACTTCAGTGCCTCTCTTTGCCGGAATGCTTGCTTTTGCCTTGTACAGTGTCTTGGAAGGCACACTCAACCCTGCACGCGTGTTCCCCTCCCTGACTCTGTTTACCATTTTCATTCCAGTTTCAATGTTTTTCTCCAACGGTGTCAACACCCACCGCGATGCTTGGCCCTCAGTGCTAAGAATTGAATCTTTCTTTAATGCAGACGAGGAGGCAAACTATGTCACTCTCGATGAAAACAGCCAAAGCGCCATCAAGATTGTTGGCGGTGTTTTCAAATGGGAGTCCGACAGAGCTGTGCCAGAGCAAGCCAGGTTCCGCAACCGCGTTCGCAAGATGCTTTTTAGGTGGGAACGAGCGAGCCAAGTCAACGACATGGGAAGCATGGCCGAGCAAGGTGAACTGTCAGAGCCGCTGGAACCACTAGAGCCGGTAAAGGCCGTGGACTCTGCGGATTCTATAGACACGTCTTTCCCGGGATTGATCAATCTGAACATTGACATTAAAAAGGGCGAGCTCGTCATGGTGGTTGGAGCTATCGGCACTGGAAAGTCAAGCTTCCTTTCTGCAATTTCCGGTGACATGTGCAAATTTGCTGGCGAAATCACTCTTAGCAGTAATATAACTGCAGTGATGAGCAACTGGTCCCTCAATGCAACTATAAGAGACAATATTCTGTTTGGTGCAGACTATGATCCGCAGAGGTACATGGAAGTAACCCATGTATGCAGCCTGGAAAGTGATTTTGGTGCCTTTGAAGGCCGCGATTTCAGCGAGATTGGTGAGCGCGGAATCACCTTGAGTGGCGGGCAAAAGGCCCGGCTCGCGCTAGCGAGAGGCGTCTACAATGCGCGGGATATTATTTTGTTGGATGATGTTTTGAGTGCAGTAGATGCAAAGGTGGGCAAGCAAATCTTTGACAAGTGCATCACCGGCTATCTCAAGAACAAAACTCGCGTGATGGTCACCCACAATCTGAAGCTCTTGAGCTACGCCGATCGAATCGTCTGGATGGACGGCTCTGGTGCTACTAAAGTTGGCACTCTTGAAGAGCTGAGGCAAATTGACAAGTTCAGGGAGGCTGTGGACTCGAAAACATCTGCGCTGCACGACGACAATGATAGTGCTGGCGGCCTTGATGACGACTCAACGCTCGATGAGGTAGAGGAGGTTCATTCATTGCACAAAATTGAAACACTGGGCCCCGATATTAAGCGGCAGCTGTCGCAAGCCCCACAGACCACCAACCTGATGGCGGTGGAGCAGCGTAAAATGGGCGCCATCACTGGCACCACCCTCAGGCACTACATCTCAATGGGCAGCAGGTTTGGAAGTATCTTTGTGCTGACGATCGTTTTCTTTCAAGCGGCCGTGGGCGCTGCCTCGGTAATGCAGTCCATTTGGCTTAATTGGTGGACGGCAGACCGGTTTGGGCATGCAAAAGGTTGGTACATTGGCTTTTACGCGCTGGTCTTGTGCGGTCGGCTTTCTTGTTACTGTATGCTTGTGTTTACTGTCGCTTCGTTCTGCTTCACCAGCAGTTCCACCCTCCACAACCTCGCGCTGGTCAACATTTACCGGGCGCCCATGTCCTACTTTGATTCAACACCCTTGGGCCGCATCATAAGTCGCTTCACGGATGATATTGCCAATCTTGACTCGCTCTTGTTTATGCAAATGCGCATGTTTTTGTTTTCCACGTCCATGCTAGTGTCCAGCGTTGTGGTTGTGTTTGTCTACATACCCTGGACAGTCTTGTGCCTGGCGCCAATATTTGTTGGAGTCTATGTGTTTCTCTCCTACTTTAGATGCTCCTCGCGCGAGATCAAACGCATCAACTCGCTTTTTAGGTCAAAGATGTTTTCCCACGTCTCTGAGACTATCAGCGGCCTCGACACTATTCTTGGTTATGGACGCGAGCCCCACTTTCAAAATGTGCTTCACAATCAAATTGATGATATGAATGTCTCTGCAAACGTATTGGTGGTCTCGCAAATGTGGCTCTCGCTACGGTGCATGCTCTGCGCCCTTCCCATCAGCTTTATCGTGTCCATGCTCTGCGTCTACCGAGTATTCAAGATTGATGCTAGCACCGTGGGCATGTTGCTTCAACTCATTCCCAACATTATTATTTCGCTGGCCCTAGGTATCCCCATGTTTACAGAGCTCGAGAACCAAATGAACTCGATCGAGCGGATCTACGAGCTGGCCTTTGGAATCCCGCAGGAGGCGCCGTTTGAAATTGAGGCTACCAAACCCGAGCCAAACTGGCCCTCAGCTGGACATGTTCAGTTTGTGGACGCTTGTCTACGCTATCGACCCAACTTGCCACTCGCCTTGAAAAACTGCTTCTTGGACGTGGCTCCTGGAACCAAAGTTGGTGTTTGCGGCCGCACAGGCGCTGGAAAGTCCACTCTGCTGTCCTCGTTGTTCCGCATTACTGAGCTCGATGCTGGTTCCATCACTGTTGACGGGATTGACATTTCCACAATTGGCCTTAAAGACCTGCGCTCACGTCTCACCATTATTCCTCAAGACCCGGTACTCTTTGAGGGCACAATTCGATTCAATTTGGACCCGTTCAATCAGCGCAACGACGAAGAGCTGTGGAGTGCTTTGAAAAGATGTAATGCCATTTCAGACAATTCCAGCTCTCAGAAATTCCACTTGGACTCCAAGGTGGCGAGTAATGGCAATAATTTCAGTCTTGGCGAGCGCCAGCTCTTGACTCTGGCGCGCGCACTGGTGCGCAACTCCAAAATCATTGTTTTGGACGAGGCTACCGCCAATGTTGATCACGAGACAGACATGGGAATCCAGCGTACAATTGTAAAGGAGTTTGGCAGCTGTACTGTGCTGTGTATTGCTCACCGCCTGCAGACAATTCTTCACTATGACAAGGTCGTGGTAATGGAGCAAGGAGAGGTCATTGAGTATGGCTGCCCTCTCGATTTATGGACGCAGACCACCAGCCAGTTTCGTAGCATGTGCGATGAGGCAAACCTTAGCCAGAGAGATATCGCTCTTCTGACGAAGAAATAATAATAAATAAGTTATCTAGCTCTTGGTGCACATTGAAAGGTACTGCAACATATATGGGCCCCCATGCGCACGTTCGGCGCGGCTGGGCGCGCCAATCCTGTCCTTGGCAAACATAATTGGCAGCCGTTTGTACTGAGGGCTGTTGCGCAGAAACTTGTAGGCCCTTCTGGCTTCATCCATATCGGCAAAGTTCACAAACACACAGTTGCTCTCTGCAACCCAGTGAATGTGGGCCACACTACCCCAGCCGTGCATGGCTCGAGTGAATGCGGACCTATCAAACCCGGGTGGCAGACCACCAACATACACGTTGCGAGTGACCTTTTCGTCAAATTTTGCCAGTGACTTGTCAAATGCGCTGGTGAATCGTGCATACTCGACTTGTACCACGACGCCGTTCACTCGCAGCGGGCACACATTCCAAGTGGCGTAGAACTGAGCCGCAGCTATAGGATCCACAAAGGTCACCAGTCCAGTGCCCTTGAATAGTCTCACATTTTGGACAATGCCGCCCCTGGCTGCTAGCAAGCAGATTTGCTCCAGGGTTGTGTCCTTACTTAGGCCAGCTAGAAATATTGTGCGGTTGCCGACATTTACGCCGCCTGTGCTTGCTGCTACTGCCATAGCTGCAGTAGCCATTTGAGCCATTGTGTTGGTCAGAGTTGAGTGGTCCATGGTGAGCTTTTGCTGGCCAAGATATAGACTGATCAGGTGCTTTTGGTGTTTTGTGACGTGGGAGCAGCGGTCATGCCCATAAGCGGCTGACCAGCTTTGGAGGCTATTCACAGCAGAAATCGCGCTTTTCACACTCAAAAAGTGGATGAACGCGACCTTCCCCTTTATGCGGATCGACTCGATGGGCCCGTGCTTGGAGTGCTCAGCCAGGCTTTCCACCGTTTCTAAGGGCGGCAGTTCGGGAATATATACGTTTCGCGTGGCGCCTGCCTTGACAGCTGCCTGGATTTCATCGTCCACAGGTTCCACCACCTGCCACTCAAATTTCAAACGCTTTGATCGCAGCACAGGCGGTCTTAAATGCCACTGCACGTACAAATGTACTGCAGATGTATAGTTCATCAATTTTAGAGTCGCTTTGCCCTTTTCCATCTCGAGAGATTCAATCATCCCTGTGTTCACGAGGTTCAATAACTCAGTTGCCGACGCGTCTGTCGGAATTTCTGTAACCCTGAGCGCTCTGAGAAGCTCAGGACTCGTATGTGTTGGCACTAACCCGTTCATAAACTCCAGCATCAGAGCACTAAAGAGTATAAATAGGAGATGGCTGCCAACTGTAAGCTATTACTACAAAGGCTAAAACACAACAAGGACGCTATACTTAGGTTAAGGTAAAGGTGGGGTGGCGCACGGAATCACTCTAGGGTTGCTATAGGTGTCACTTGGAAGGAATCCTCCCCAAAGGCATACTGCACAGTGTCTCCTTGCAAAGTGTCTGCGTCTGATTTCTCCATCATATTTTCTGCAAGCCTGAAATTCTCTGGGTCTCCCAATTTAGTGGCGGTCAGAGCCTCTGACAGTGACAGCCTGAGACTGGCAAATGTGGGGTTGGGGGGGTGAAGTAGTGAGATGTGTGTGGACCCATTGACAAAGTGGATAGTCGGCATGACAAAACGTGTGGGACGAGGGTCGCTTTAAAAGTTGTTTAAATTCCAACCCAGCAGTAGAAATCTATGAGCACATCCCCACGCGAATCATGGGCAGACACTTGAGCGGCCCCCTTCCGATACCCCTGCTTGCCCGTACCCTGACAGCTGCAACGCGGCCAAGCTCAGGACCACCCAGGCACCAGTGTCCAAGCTCTTGAATACGACTAGAGGGTTCAATTGATATAAAAAGGCTGGAGCGCGTTGGTCTCAATCCATTGCATCCTTCAAACACTTGCTATATTGGCCTATATTGGGCTCACCTGGAAACGCCCCCTGATTCACCTAGTTTTCCGGCTCAGCTGCCTATGTTGTGACCGCACTTTAGGCAATAGAGATTCCTCAACAGTCTTGTGATCAACACCTTTGGCCTGTCCTCATGTCAATTAATGCTTAATGGCCATGCAGGTCGTGCAGCCACCTGCGGTCAGTCAGCTGATAAGGATGCCACTTGATTGACCAAATTCTAAAATTTTTTTTGTATTCTAAATAAAGCAAGAAATGTGTAAATTAGCGTCTCTTCACTCATATAGCCGCCTCGAGCGGCGGTGCTTTAGTTATCAATGAACATCGTAGAGCTTGAGGGGATCCCTGGCACCGAGTCCATGTTCAAGGGCTCCCAAGAGACGGATGGGCTCAAAACCCACGGTGACATCATTTTGGTACCTCAACCCTCGGACAGCGTAAACGATCCACTCAACTGGTCCAGGGCTCGCCGCTACTGGAGCGCAGCGCTCGTACTGAGCATTGTAGGGCTCACTGCGGCTACTTCAAACAGTGCTTCAGCCGCTCAGGATGGAATCACCTCGGAGTTGAATGTCTCGGACGCCGATTTCAACAACGGCGCAGGTGTACTTTTTTTGGCGATCGGGTACTGGACGCTAATCAGCGCACCGAGCGTGTATTTGTGGGGCACGCGTCCTTCCTACCTTATAGGCTTACTTTTTGGCATTATTGGCAACGCCTGGTACGCCAATACCAAGAATGGCAGAGACGCCATTTGGTCGCAATTATTTATTGGCGCAAGTGAAAGTGTGGCTGAAGCTACTGCCCAGCTAAGCTTGAGCCAGGTATTCTTCCAGCATAATATGGGAAATTCGCTGGGTCTATACGTTTTGGCCACTAGTGCAGGTACGTTTTTGGGGCCCTTCATTGCTGGGTTTGCTGCCGATAATTTGGGCTGGCAGTGGGTCGGCTATCTAGCGCTCATCATAAATGCAGCATTCTTTGTTGTAACCTATTTTGGTCTTGAGGAAACATATTTTGACCGCAACAAGTATCTGCCACAAAAGTACGGGTTGACCAGCGTCTCAAGCAACAACAAGGACAAGGTCGAGCCTATGCGATCAACCGTGCGGCCCATTAAGGAAAGCGACGTGCCGCCTCTTGATGCCCCCACTCCATACTGGAAGAGAATCGCCTTGTTTACCCCCGCCTCGAACCTTCAAGGCTGGGGCTTCAAGCAGTATTTCAAGCGCCTGGGCCTGATGCTTCGCGTTTTCACATTCCCCGCTGTCATTTACAGTGGTCTTCAATGGGGCTTTCAGGACGCATGGCTCACCTTTTACATTTCAGCAGAGGCCGAAATCTGGACATCTGATCCCTACAACTACAGCGATGCCGCATTGGCAATAATGAATATTCCCACCTTGATTGGTGCTATTGTGGGCTGTATTTGGGGCTCTTGGTTTAGCGACTGGCTAGTGATCCATATGGCGCGTCGCAACCACGGCGTCAAGGAGGCAGAGTCCAGGCTCTACGCCATGCTCATTGCAGGCATCATTAGCCCAGTCGGCATGTGGATGTTTGGCTTTGGAACTTCTCGCCAATGGGACTGGAGAATTCCCTACGTTGGCCTCGGATTTATTGGATTTGGATTCGGCTGCTGCGGCGACCTGAGCATGGCATACCTTACTGATGCCTACCCAGATATGGTTCTGGAGGGAATGGTTGGTGTTGCTGTTATCAACAACACTCTCGGCATGGCATTTTCGTTTGCGTGCGACCCATGGCTCTCCAAGGGTGTTGAAAACTGTTTTATCGCAATTGGCGTCGTGGACTTTGTGGTAATTATGCTGAGTATTCCAATGATTATTTGGGGCAAACAATTCAGAAGGTGGACGGCCCAAATGTACTTCAATTTTATCAGGGACCGTGACTCGCTCGAGAGTACTGCGCTTCTGCCAGAGCCGGGCACCCAAAGCGAGCCCAAGCCAGTGGCGTAGGCGTAGGGCGTCAATGCGGTTTTCAGCAGCTAATTTTCTCTTGATCCGCCGCCGCATCCCCCCTAATGGACAATATTCCCTCACAGCTAAATCTTTATAAATTAATACGCAATCGCTGCGAAAGGTATAAATATTCTACCCCAAGGCTCATTTGAAACCATGCAAAAATGTAGCGTCTCCACCGCCCTGAGTTTGCACCGCCATAACTCTGACTTTGCCCATAATCTCTCTGAGTTTCTGCTTGTCCACGTCGCGCCTGACAGCAACAAATTTCTCGAAAAGATCCAGAGGCGCATCCCAGTAGTCGCTGCGCAGCTCTCTAAACCGCTCGGGTAGCTCCTCATGCGAAGAGGTGAGTGTGTCGACCAGGGGGGCAAATACGCCGAAAAAGTGCGCAGCAGACTCCGGTTCCATGCCATAGTCTGGGTTGGTGAACACGGCGTGCAGCTTTTTTACATCCTCAAGCACGCGCTCGCGGTCTTTGGCCTTGAGACATCCGGGCCGGAGACTCCGCAGGTAGTGAAGAATGGTGCTCCGACACAGCCGTTCCACAAATGTGCCAAACAGATCAGCAATCATGAGACTTGAGGCCTCACCCAGAAACTCATTCAGAGTGGTTTCAATCTGGTGAATAGTGACGCCCTTTTTCCAGTTCTTTGAGGAGAACAGGTCTACAAACGCCTTGCTGAGATCATTGACGATGAGCTGGATCATACCATCAATACACTTGCGGGCCACATCCAGAAATCCCTCCTCTGTTTGCTCGAATTTTTCCAGGGCCTGGCTTTGGTATTTGCGCGACAGAGAGTCGGTCCATTTTTGAGCCAACTCCTCTAGGAAAATCTGGCCACGCTCCTGCTCGTTACCAAGAGCAATCAGGTACTCGTAAAGTCCCGGCTGAACGGTACCCTCTGTGTCTTCAATTTCTTTTTGGACCTCCTGCTCAACCACGTCACACCACTCCTTTTGGCGCTGCATCAACAGATCACAGCAGGCATTGACACATCCAAGCACAATACGTGACTGGTTGGACTCTGCCGCAGCATTCAATTGTTGCTGCACGAGCTGGTTCATATCCATGTGGGTGTTGAGGCACAGAGTGTCGTCTTCTTGGTTGTCGGGTGCAGCGAGACGCTCGACAAACGGCCTCTTTTCTTGGATCGCAACTGTTTTATACCACTCGTGAAGCTTCTTAACCAGGTGTCCCAAAAAGTCGTCGTACAGTGCCTTTTCTTGACCATCGAGTAGAGGAGGTGAGAGGTCAGCCTTGGAGAGTCCAAATGCCTCCAACTTGATGTAGTAGGCCTTTACCCACTCTAGAATTTGCAATACCAATGCTGCAGGAGGATCCTCCTTGACAATCTTGGTAATTATGGCGTAGACCTGCTTGTGATAGTCTTGCACAAAAATGTCAAAGATCTTCCACCGCTGCGGCAACAATGGCGTTAGAAACTTGACGACAATTTTCAGATCCTTAAAAATCCAGTCAAACTTTGCCAGAATACGATCCGTGGTTTCCATCTGGGCAACATACTCTTCAAACTTGCTGGCGGTTGTCTCGCGAACGACTGCAAACATTCGCCGCGGGTACCCATTTTGTGAAGAGCTCCCACCCTGCACTAGCTCTTTACGCTCTTCAAAGTCAACCACCTTGGCTAGGCGAACCACAATTGTCGGCTCGCTACGACACAGCTCCAAGAGGTCCACGGGGATCTCAAATAGAACCCTATCAAACCGCTCAATAGCCACATCCAACGGCTTGAACTCGCGAGATACGGTGCGGCGGTTGTCGGCAGTGCTTTCAGCAGCGTACCTGGTTGCCTCCTTGCACACCCCTCGGAGTTGGTCCAGTTTCTGATGAATGGGCAGTAGCCACATAAAGTACACACCATCCACTTCTTCATATGAGCCACGAGGATCATCCATCATTGCATTGAGCTCCGATATCTCATCCCCGAGCGTTTGAAAGGTCTCGACAAACTGCCGCGTCAAATCAAAGTTCTTGACGACAGTGTGCAGCTTTTGGATATCTGCAAAATTGGCAACAGCCTCCTTTGAGATATTGGAGGCGCTACTGATGTTGCTTGTGCTCTCCTGGACCCGCTGGACCTCGCTGCGAACACGTTGAAGGGAGGACATTCCATTGACCAGCAGCTGCGACTGCGCCTCGATTGCCGCCTGCAGCTGCCCATCAACAACGGCTTTATTGGATTCTATCCGTTTGCGAGTCTCGCTGATGTTGTCTAGCGCGTCACGAGAGGATAGCACAGACATTTGGCGGGGCCTGGGATTACTACTACTCTCGACCCTACCAGGCACGCGGGGAACTGACCCGTTCCATCCGGCGCAGCTCCATTCGCTCATTTATAAATTTGCAATTAAAAAATGTTACTATCCTGCGTTTGATCCAGCCCCCTTGAAGGTACTCTATTCCCGTGCCCTGGAGCGTATTACAATGCGGCAACGGGTACTGTACCTCTACAAAGAGCTGCTCTATCTCGCTCGCGACTACCCTGAACCTTATGAACAGGTCAGAATAAAGCTCAGGAGGGCATTTCTTGCCAAAAAGGACCTTCCTGCACAGGATATTGAGGCGGCTCTAGCCCTGGGCGAGCATGTTAAAAAGGAGATGATTGCTCTCTACAAACTGCGCACATATCGGGCAATCAAGAACAAGTATTACAGCTGAATCTATTACCACTCGTTAAACTGGGCCCCAGCGACCGCTTGGCGTGCCTACAGTATGGGCTTGGAATGCTGGGGTCCGGGCATTGCTCTATTTGCGCTGCTCTAAATAAGTACTATGCTTGTAAAGCCGCTCTTGAGATCGCCATCATTTGCTGTGACTGTTGCGCACCGCCATACACCATCATACCCCGTAGCCGCAACCTGATCCCTAAAAGTTAAACACTAGCGCACGATCGAGTTTATTCAAAGTATTTCTTAGCTACATATTTGTGGGTACCAGCCCCAGCTCCAGCATTTACTTGGAGCCGCCATTGATTCCCTTGATACGTACGGCCTTTGTCTCGGTAAAGTTGTCCAAAGCGTACTTGCCGAGCTCACGGCCCAAACCAGAGGTACCGTAGCCTCCGAACGGGACGTTGGAGTGCAAGTCGTTGAAGGTGTTGACCCAAACAGTACCAGCTTGCAGGTGGTTGGACACCCAAAGAGCACGGTTGAGGTTCTCGGTAAAGACACCAGCACTCAAGCCGTACTCATTGTCATTGGCAAGCTTGACTGCATCCTCAACGGTGTCAAACTTGAGCACACTCAAAACAGGGCCAAAGATCTCCTCCTTGACAATGGTGTGGCTATGGTCCACATCGGCAAAGATGGTAGGCTGCACAAAGTAACCCTTGTCGCTGGCCCGTTTACCACCAGTCACGATACGGCCACCCTCTGAAGAACCCTTTTTGATATAGTCAAGCACCTTCTCAAACTGGATCTTGTTAGTTTGCGCACCGTAAAAGGTGTTAGGGTCAAACGGGTCACCGCCAACCTTGACCTTCTCAACCTCAGTCTTGAGTGCCTCCAAAAACTTGTCATAGATACCACTCTGCAAGTAAAGACGCGAGCCAGCGCAGCAAACCTCTCCAGAATTGTAGAAAATACCGATCAACACACCCTGCACAGCAGCTGCAATGTCGGCATCGTCAAACACCAGGTTGGCACCTTTACCACCAAGCTCGAGAGTCACCTTCTTCAAGTTAGAGTCGGCAACGGAGTGCAAAATCTTGCGGCCAGTGGCGGTGGAGCCAGTGAAGGCCACCTTCTTGATGCGGGGGTGGCTAGAAATGTAACCTCCAACAGGGCCGTAACCGCTGACGACGTTCGCGACACCAGGGGGGAAACCGACTTTTTTGATGAGGCTTGACACGTAAAGAGCAGAAAGGGGCGTGCTCTCAGCAGTCTTGAGCACAAGAGTGCAACCAGTGGCAAGCGCAGGGGCAAGCTTCCAAGAAAACATCAAAAGGGGAAAGTTCCAGGGAATAATCATACCACAAACTCCCACAGGCTCGTGGCGCACATATGTAAAGTGATCAGCATCGGTCTCAATTACGGAGCCGTCGATCTTGTTGGCGTAACCAGCATAGTTGCGGAATGTCGAAACAACAGCGGCAACATCGCCCTTTGCTTGGCTAAAAGTCTTGCCGTTATCCCAAGTCTCGATCGAGGCAATCAGATCAGTGTCCTTTTCAATGGCGTCAGCCAGCTTGTACAGCAACAGACCGCGCTGCTCGCCGTCAGTGTGTGCCCAGCCATCGAAAGCCTTTTCAGCAGCAACAATAGCGGCCTCGGCATCTTCTTCGTGTGCTTCGTAAACATCAACGATTTTCTCCTCGGTGCTAGGAGATTCTGAGGCAAACTTTTTGCCATTCTTGCTGGCAACGAATTCGCCGTTGATAAAGTGGCCGATAGGCTGAGTGTATTTGATCCCGTTAGGGGTTGTGAGTTCGACAGTAGTCATGATGAGGATTTCTATGGAACACGGCTGCCTTTTATATTGAATCAGCACGTAGCGTGCATGATGCATGCATGGTATGTGGAAATGCGGGGATGCATAATGGCGCATTCATAATGTATTGGGCTATCCGAGTGCAATCCGGAATCTATCCAACCATTTGCTCCTGTACCTAGCACACCATCGAACAGGGTAACGCAAGTCCCTAGCGGTTGCTCGCAGTTGTTGCTGGGGACACCGTCCAAGTGCAGGGGGGCCGTTCGCTGGCTTCAATGCACGTGTCGGGGATACTGCCGGATCATTTCCCCGCGTTTCAATTTTGAGCTAACGAATATGGAGATTTCTGTGATTGCAATTGGTCTTTACGAAATGAAGCTACAGACCATTCCATGGGTGGAATCGATTGAGACAAGTAGTAACCCCCTCGACATCGCGCGAGAGGAACCCAAGCTCATGGCAACATTTCCAGCCCACTTTCACTGTAAAGATTGGAATTAGCTCGACATGAGGCTGTGCGCACCCTTAGAACGCCCTGTGCAGATCGAGGTTAGGGTATGCAGACTCCGCAATTCTCAAAAGGCGTTGAGCACGATAAGTGTGTGCGGGGACCGGTAAAATTCAATTCTATTTGTGCGTGAGTGCGGCTTGGCACGTGAAAATTGCCTACTTGGAGATATTACAAAGTTCCCAAAGTGACAAGCACTACGAGGCTGCATGCTCGATTTGCCACAGCAGCTGGGGGAAGCTGTGACCTGATTAGCGTTCAGAATCTCCGACAGATTTGTATTTGAAATACTCTTTGAAGTTCTATTTAAACTAAACCGCTAATGTTGTGCTCACTAATCAATTGTTTACATTTAGTTCACTCATGTCCAACTTCGAGGACGAGTATGTGGCTCTACATGCGCAGATTCGCGCAGATTCAGGCCATGAACTGTACAAAAAGCTAATTATCAGCGCACACACAAAAATTATGGAAGCAACGGCGGCAGTGAAGGAGCGGCTACAAAGTGACTGTTTGGCTCTTGAAGCCTCAATAAAAAAGATACACAGCACACTAACGCGGGATACCTTTATCCCCGAATTGCCTCTGGAACCGCTCAAGCGTCACCTGGAGAGTGTGCTCCACGATGCCGAACTTGAACTCAGTGAGCGCCGCTCCAATATGAACGAGCACCTTGATCGGTGCAACATATACTGTGCATCACTAGGCCTTGATACCATTGAGGCCCCATTGACTCTCGGTGCCGACGACTTTGAACCAATCATTGTACGGCGGCGGCAACTTGAAAAGGCCGTTTCTGAGCGTACTCAGTACTATGAAAGCCTACTTCGGCCTGTCGCAGCTCTGTATGATGCTCTTAAAGTAGACGGGCCGCTATGTCGATCTAGTTTTGTGCTCGAAAACAACCTTCAGCCAGGCACAGAGTCTTTGATCAAGTCTGAGCACGAGCGACTGCTTCGCATGCAGCGGACTCTTGCTGCACAGATCGAGTCAACCACCGACGAGATCAAGCGCCTAGCAGATGTACTCAATGTTGAACCTCGAGTCAGTCTCGAGTGCAGCGCCCCAAATTTGGCCAGCCTTGAGGC
This sequence comes from Wickerhamiella nectarea, assembly GCA_022577815.1. NCBI lineage: Eukaryota > Fungi > Ascomycota > Dipodascomycetes > Dipodascales > Trichomonascaceae > Wickerhamiella > Wickerhamiella nectarea. The sequence goes on from JAKIRY010000014.1 coordinate 101,886, forward strand.
CACTCTCGGCAGTCTCAAATCCACCTTTCAAGAGCACATTGCCACATTGTATGAGACAGCTCGCGCCAGCCACCTGGAAAAGTGCGTTTTTTTGGGAATTGATCCCGAGCCGTGTGCCGCGGCCACAGAGCAAAACTACAAGCTTTTGGTGGCAAAGAACTCGGAGCTGCAGCAGACCATTACCAAAAGGTCACAGCTAGATGACTATGCTGCCCAGCTGACTGCGCTGGAGGAGGCGGAGCAGGAGCTTCAGCAGGCCCAGCAAAACCCCGCAAGGCTCAAGGCGCGAGGGTCCGTGCTGCAGGACGAGTGTCGGCGCCGCCAGCGGCTGAGTATTCGCAAGCCCAAGGTGGTGCAGGCGCTGCGCAAACTGATTGTGGAGTGGGTCAAGACACATGATAGTTATGTGTACAAGGGGCGCGATCTGGGTAATGAGCTCAAGGACCAAAAGCCAGGAGTGAGGGGTGCTTCCAGGAGCTCTCATGGCGGTGCAGCAACCGCTGCAGCCAGAGGCGCAGTAATCAGAGGCGCGGCCAGAGGCACACCCAGGGGCGGCGTGGCCAAGGCCAGTCAAAGTATAGCCCCAATCCGGCGCAAGCCAGCAGTGCAGAGTTCTGCTAGTATCTCACGACTTGCCAGCACAGCAAGGCCCGTCAAAGCCTCTGCGGCTGTGCCCAGAATGACGTTGATGGGCCCCCCGCCGCTGCACGCTTCAGTTTCGGTTCGGCCCAGCCCACGAGACTCGTCGCCATCGCTCAAATTCCGTCGCCAAGCAGTGGCGTCCACTAATTCCCTTGCTGCCAGTGCGTCTACCCAACTCTGTGAGATTGACCCCAATTTCAGTGGCGTTGAAACAGACTTTGACCACGCAGAATGGAGGCAGGCCAAAATCAACCAGCGTTTGAACGAGAGGGGAACCAGGCCCTAAATACCTATAGCTAAACATATTTATTTTATAAATTTCATCCAGCCATCTTTGCGCTGAGCACAGCGTCCAAAAACGCCTCGGCAGGGTCGCTGCTCACCTTTGCGCTCTCAACCATAAACAAAACCTTTTTGATCCCCAGGTCAAGGTACTTGCCCTGGCTCTGCTCTTCGATGCGCGCGACCAGCTGCTCGCGCTCTCCGCTGTGCAGGAATTCGGTGGACTCAAAGATCGGCAGCAGGTCGCTTGTGAGGGTGACGTTTCTGGTGGTGATTTCTTTGTTGAAATCGTCCAGTAGCCCTAGCCTCGACACCACCTCGCGCCTGGAAGTTGATGCAAACACCACGAGCCGCCTTCCCGGGGGCGGGTACTTGCGCACCAGCACGAGAATCGCCTGCAACACCGCGTTGGAGAACCGGGGGCCTACGTCGACCCACTCGATGATTTGCTCCAGCTGGTCAATAACAATCACGTTTTGCGGTGACTTGTAGGCGTCGGTAAACACCATCTGAATGTGGGCCACCTTTTGCGCCTCGGTCATGCCAATCATCGAGTCGGGCGAGATCAGTTTGATAAAGGGGAACCCACTAGCAAGCGCAACACTCGCACACAGGGCGCTCTTGCCCGAGCCCGGCGGACCAGTCACCAGCACACTGGCCAGCGAAAAGTTGGCAGAGTGCCGCACCTGCTCAATCACCTGGTCGCCTTGGGCAAGCAAGCGGTCGACATCCCTAGAATACTTGATAATACCGCCGTGAATGCAGTCCTGTAGAGCATCCTCCGAGACACCAAATGCCGGCTTGATGCCGTCCAGCGCTTGCAGAAAGTCGTCTCTAACAACCTTGAGGGGAGCCTTGGCGTCAAACGAGATATTGCCAGACTTAGTGGTGATGAAATTGCGCTTGAGCGCAAAGGACGCTGCACTTTTGACGAGACCCTCAATCTCGGCACCACTAAAGTTTTTGGTCTTGGTCGCCAACTCGCTCAAGTCGACATCGCTGCCGAGAATGCCTTCTTTGAGCATTTTAGCGGTGTGGATTTTGAGGATCTGCAGCCGTCCATTTTCATCTGCAAGGGGAATCTCCAACTGAACCTCGAAACGACCGGGACGAAGCAGCGCAGCATCAATCAGGTCGCGTCTGTTGGTCATACCAATCACCAAAATGTTGTTTAGCTGGTCAACACCATCCATTTTCGCAAGCAGCTGGTTCACCACATTGTCGCCCACGCCAGTACCATCGCTACGAGACCCGCGCTGCTTGAACACGGCATCCAGCTCGTCAAAAATGATAATGTGGAGATTGGAGTCTTCGCCCTTGGAGCGATACTCCTCCTCTGCATCCTTGAATAGATTGCGGATGTTTTCCTCAGAGCCACCAACAAACTTGCTCAGCATTTCGGGGCCATTGACGACCTTGGGCTCAACAGTGTTGAGCATCTTGCCTATTTGGCGCGCAATCAATGTTTTACCAGTACCAGGGGGTCCGTACAGCAAGACACCTTTGACATGGTGGATTCCCAGCCGCTCAATATCCTTGGGGGGACAGATACGCGAGGCAAACGCCCGGCGAAAGATGGTCGAGAATTCGCTATCCAAACCACCAATGCCCATATTCTCAAAGGAAAAGTTGGGTTGCAGCAAGTTTGTGCGGGCATGGCTCGATCCCTTGAGCTGCAGGGTCGAGTTCGGTGCCTTGCTAAACACGATTTGGGTCTGAGGGATGAGAATACCATGGCGCTGCTCAGTGGGCTGCTTACCCTCGAAATCCATAACTGTGGTGCTCACAACTCGCACTGCAAAGTTGATACCACCAATCTCCATTGCAAACTTTTGCCCAGGCGAAAAGATCTTGTCCTTATGGAGGTTGAGCAACAGCTTTGACAGCTGCTCCTGCTCATAGACGGCAGTGCTTGTTTTCTTTTGAGAGTAAAAGTTGATTTCAAGGTTGAGAGAGCCCAAGTAAACCTGCTTGGACTCGGCAAAGATGTCATAGGGCGCCACTTGCACAGAGGTGCCAAATGACCACTGCGCCCACTCGCGCTGCACGCCGCCCACGCCTAACGAGTCAGGCCCAAGGCTCGGGTACACACGGGCACTGAAAATGTAGCGGCTGTCGCAAATAACGTACTGCCCGTCGGCAAATGTGTTTGAGGGCACTGCAATGACATTTTCGAGCACAATGTTGGCCGCAGGAGCAGTCTCAACTTTGAGAGTGCGAGTAGGAACAGCCGGAAAGCTGTGCTGGCTCGGCCGCGGTGGCGGCGCCGGTTTCCCAAAGCCAAAGTTCATGTGTGTGTAAGAGGAAGAAAGAGAATTAGAATGAGGAGATAATCAACACTGCTCACTATTGAATTTACAAAAATTAATGCAAACTTACAAGTTTCTTGAGTCATTCCACACGAGGGCCACACAATGGGCTGAATTGAGGCAACGTGTCGTCTATGACCCCGGCCGGATTAGCAACGCAGCCGAGAGTGCAATTGAGCTAGCAGTGGCGCTGCTCTAATTACATGGGTACTAAAACAGGTTTTACCTCCTGGCCCTCTTGCTGAGCTATCGACAAGTCATTGAAAAGCTCTGCCCAATTGCCCAAATGAATGGCTGCGCGAGGGAGGGGGGGAGAGGCTCACCTAATTTTGGAGTGGTTGCGCAGCGCGACGCGTACAGTGTCGCCCCACAATTATCCACCTATAGTCTTTAAAGTTGTGTTTATTCAAAACAGACACACTCTAGCTTTTCAAGCTGAGTCGGCATCCTCACCTCTGAGATTTGACTATGGAAACTCCAAGAGGTGCATCCTGCATAACTTGATTTTCGAGTACAAGTGGAAATGTCGTTCGATGGAATTTACCCACTAAACTTGCTCTAGACAGCATAAAATAGTGTTTTGTTGTGTCAATGTGCACGTTCCTCAAGTAGCATCCACCCCAGACATGGCTGAGATTTCACTTTCCGGGACCTGCGGGGAAACCTGGTTCAGATGAGAGTACCCAAGGCCCTTTAGAGAGCCGTTGCTAACTCCAAGTGATTTACCCCACACGCACTATACCCCACTGTACTCTTGCGTACCGCTACGCGCCGCTGTGCACCGCGTCGCACTCACATGCGACCGCAAATGGAAACTCCATGACTATATAGCCGGCTAGCGAGTGGGGCCCGTGTATACATGAGACTTTTCCTGTTGACGTTTTTTATTAGCGCGTACGCTGCCGTTTGTAAACTGGGCTCTGCCGCCTGCGTCGAGCTCATTGTCAAGGACATATACAGTATCGGCAATCACACGCGCGATGTTGGGTTGATTGCCCACAGCCTCAAGCAAAACTGTGTATTTACGCTATTGCAACTTCAAAATGCCGCCACGTCTCTTGTGGATACTATTGACAACACCGCCACAGATATTGAGAGGTCGTGCTCCATGCTCACCTTGACTGAGGGTCTGCCGCTTGTCCCGGTCATGCAGGGGCTTTTGCCAACAGTCGACCGTGCAATGTCTTTGCTGGTCAACAAAAGGTGTGTTTTGGACCACAGCATCCTGGGAGTTGTTTCGGTTTCCTGGCTGGTGCGCAGTGATCTTGACAAAAACATTGCCTCTGTCAAGCGGCTCTCTGCTGCTCTGAGAGCAAAGCTTCCAGACTCTGCACATCCCATTGTGGACAAGCTGAGTGCCGAATTGCTGGCTCCCATCAAGGGCGCCAGGGATGCGTTTGCGTAGCACTCTGGTCTCCAGCTGGGAGGTGGTGGCCCAAACAACAGGTCACATAAATCTATACTCTAAATTAAATTAACGCTACATTCTAAAATAGCTATTATACAGGTATCGAGTCAGTTGCATTTAATCTCCTGTCGCCGACATTGGCTCAAGCAGACGCACTCAATTGGGTCGCGCTCTCGCGCTTGGTAAATTTCAAAATGCAATCGTCAGAGGGGAAAATTGTTGCAAAAACGCGAATCACCTCGCTCAGCTCCGTCACACTGTGCGCCCAGTCAAGCTCGAGCACGGCCTTGCCAATCAGCGCGGTCAAGTGCATGTAAACGTACTTTTGGCCAAGGCACACGTGGGGGCCGTTGCCAAACACCATCCAGTTCTTGAGTGCCTTGTTGGCGGGGCTGTCCGGTACCCAGCGCTCAGGAATGAAGCTCTCAGGGTCCTCGTACACATCGGGGTCATGCAGCGTGGGGTGCAGTGTAGGAATCACCATGCTGCCCTTTGGGACCGTGTACGAGTCTGTAATGGGAAAGTCGCGCTTCACCACGTACGGCACCATAGACACGGGCGGCCTGTAGCGCAAGGTCTCCTTGACCACCATAAAAGTGTAGCTCATCTGATCCACCATGTCCATTGTCATGCGAGCGTTGGGGTTGCCCTTGCGCAATCTCAGCTGCTCCTCGAGGATCTTCTCGCGCACGTCAGGGCGGTCGGCGACAATCTGGAACAACCAAGTAACCGCCGATGAGGTTGCGTCCTGCGATGCAAAGAGAAACGTAAAGATAGTCTCTGAGATTTCCTTGTTTGTAAACTCACGCACCAAGGTCTTGCGGGTCTCTTCGTCCAAGTCAGTCTGGCTAGTTTTGGAGTCGTTCATTAGCTTGATCCAAGCGTCCATGACGCATTCCACAGCTCCTCCGGCAGTGATATGACGCTTGCTCTTCTCGGCGCAGTTGGCAAAGATGTCCATAGTCATGTCCGAGATGCGCTTGCCGTACCAGGTTTTAGTAAAGGGAATAATAATAGGAAAGTTGACCAGCTCCAAGGCCTTTGTGATTTTAAAATAATTGTCGCTAATCACCTTGATTTGCTCTTTGGTAATATAACGTCCACAAAACACCCTCAAACTAACGGCGCAGTTGATTTCGCGAAAGTCGGGCATAAAAGGGCGAGGACCCTCTGCAGAGGTCTCGACAAATGTCTCAAAGTACTCGTCGTAGAGGTTCTCCATTACCGGCAAGTAGGTTGAGATGGCCTCCTTTGTAAACAGGGGGTTGAGCGACCGCCTGTAGTCGACGTGGGCCTTGCCGTCCATAAACACCCAGTTTGTGGGCCTCAAAAGCTTGATAGCCACATCCACGACACAGGGCTTGACGTATGCAGGGGAGTTGAGGACCTTGCGTGCAAGGTCACGTGTGGACGCGATCACGACGAATTTGTGAAAGACAGAGACGCACGAGAGCGGGCCCGAGCGCCACTTGGCCTCGTACTCTTCAAATTTTGGGTCCATGCTCTCCAAAAAGGGCCCAATGATGGGCCACATTTTTAGCCGCGGGCCGGCAATAGACCCCTTTTTCTGAATGTACGAGATCTGGTCCCACAGTATGAGCGCTCCGATGGAAATAGCCAAAATCGTCCACGTAGACACGCTGGACGCGTTTGCGGGTGCCGGGATTTGCTCAAACGTCGCGTTCATCCAGCACTGACAAATCGAATAGTTTTTTTTGGGTGCGACCGGCAGATCGGGGGTCCCGGTTATATAAGGAATACAGATTATGCAGAGCGGTGGGGTGACGAAAAACAACACACACACGCAAACACCTGTCAAGCCACAATGTAGCGGCATGCCACAAAAGCACGGACTCCTTTTTTAATTTTTTGGTTTTCGTTCTATTTTTGATCTGCCTGTTTGGCCGGTATGCGGGCTCAACGGGGCGCGCAGACTTTGCATTGACTGGGTTTCTTTTGCTGTTTAGAGTTGTTGTAGACAAAAGCTCGCAAGCTTTTGAGCCTTGTACTTGCGAGAGGTTTGAAATATCTGCGCGGTTCGTATTCTCGCGTATACGCGAAACGCATTACCAATTTACCCCAGAGTTTATGTGCTCCGCCACATTGGCAGTGCAAACTCTATCCACCACAAAAGCGTCGCCACAAGGCGGTACCGGCTCTAGACATGCTGACCCTGATCATTGCTGGGGTGTGCGTGACCTCCATGCTCGCTAAAATGTGCGCAAAGCCCCGAAGTGGTTTGCGTATTCAGCGCCGGCCGGGCGTCACGGTGTACCTAAAAAAGAGCGGCCACCGTGAAGCGCACGAGATCAAAAAAATCCTCAGATCTCAGGGAATTGAGTACTCTATAGTGAAATATCGAGGCCATTGCCAGCATAGCGCGTTTGTCGAAAACAACGGCCGGGTGGTGGGGCTGACCCAGCTGCAAAGAGCCTTGGGCACGGGGCATGTGCACGAATTCGTCTACAGCTGAGCCAGCCAGAGGCTGACGCCAAGATCGGATGCCTTTTTTTATTATTATTTATGTAAGGGTTTGTAGCATACACCCTGTCACCCTAGCTGGGACGCCGATCTACATCTACCAAGGAGGCTTGGCTGCAGGGATTTTTCACGGTCTAGAATTGCTCTACGCAAACACAGGGATCGCCCAAGCAGCTTAAACCCTAGAAATGCTCGCCTATTTGTAATGATCTCCCGCCCCTCCTATTACGTCAACCGGTGATAACCCCATTAGTACTATTAAAAGTTATCTACACTCTCCCAAGCCTTTCTTCACCTCTAGCGCACATGTCAAAGTCAACAAAAATTAAACTGCTGTTGGCGCTAGACACAATTTTCTTTTTGGTGGAGCTTCTTACCGGCTACGCAGTGCACTCGCTCGCTCTAGTTGCCGATGCCTTTCACATGTTTAACGACATCATTTCTCTTGTGGTTGCATTGTGGGCTGTACGGGTTGCAAAGACGAGATCCACTGCACGCTTTACTTATGGCCTAAAGAGAGCTGAAATCTTGGGCGCACTCGTTAACGGTGTATTTTTATTGGCACTTTGTGTAACAATCTTTTTGGAGGCGATCCAGCGCTTTGTGGATGTTCCCGAGGTGCAAAACCCCAAGCTGATTTTAATCATTGGCTTTTGGGGTCTCATGTCCAACATTTTGGGCCTGTTTTTGTTCCACGAGCACGGCCATTCGCATGGCGGCGGCGGCGGCCACTCCCACGGTGGACCATCTCACGGACATTCGCACTCTCATGGCCCTTCGGACGAGGAGTTTAGACTTCCTGAGCAAATCTTGACTGAGCAAGAGCGCCTGCTGGGCTCCAACAGTGACTACGGATCGCTCCAGGTCGACCACAACGAGCACCAGCACTCGCAGCCCCGCAGCGCTGCCGAATCAAAGAGCATGAACATGGAGGGAGTGTTCTTGCACGTCTTGGGAGACGCTCTGGGCAATGTCGGTGTTATTGTTACTGCACTGTTTATTTGGAAGACCGACTACTCGTGGCGGTTCTACGCCGACCCGGTGATTTCATTGGTTATCACCTGTATCATTTTCGCTTCTGCATACCCTCTTTGCGTTCGTGCTGGCCGCGTTTTGCTGCAGGCAACCCCCGGGAGCGTTGACCCCCTCGACATCACCAAGGACATTGGCTCGCTCCCCGGAGTTGTTGATGTACACGACCTGCATATCTGGCAATTGAACGAGGAGCTGACCGTGGCAACGCTGCATGTGGCCATCGACACAGCGCCAAACAAGTGGCCTCACCTTGCCAAGGAAATTCAGAAATGCTTCAGTGGCTACGGCATCCCCTCAATCACAATCCAGCCCGAGTTTACAACCGTGAAGCCGGCCCTCAGCCAATGTGTGAGCTACGGTAACCTGCCCACTGGCTTTACCGCCGAGTAGATCTAAAACTATATAGCACATGAAATTTGAGATCTAGGGCTAGAGCGTCACCAAGACTGGATTTGTTTTGGTTTTGATTCATTCTAGTAGCATTGTGAGGTACTGTCTGAGCATGGCATGCTCACTTGAACTCGGTTTTGTGACTTTGGCGCTGACATGAGCTGCGATATCCTCAATGCCCATGAATGGGCCCTGCCAAACGAGCAGTATTTCGTTTCGGTGGGGTTTGGCCGTGACGTTGTGGCGCTCTACCAGGATAAAGGGCTGGGCCCTCAAAAGTACCGGAGTATTGACCTCTCAAACAATGCAGTGTGCATCGACTACTCCCCGACAGAAACTGGGCTTGTGGTCGTGGGCGGTGCCGAGGGATCATTGCTAACAGCAAATTTCTATCAGCCCGTCTATTCTGCATCTAAATATCAGGCAAAGTACTCACGGCCGGTGAATTCTGTTTCGCTAAACAGCTCGGGGCTGGCTGCGATGGGCCTTGACCGCGCCAGAGGTGAAGAGTCACTGCTTATCTGGGATCTTCAGACTGAAAAGAGCGCACCAATACTATCAATGCTCTCCAATGAGGCTGTTTCATGCCTGAAATTTACCCCCGCGAGACCGACCCAACTGTTGGTGGCAACCTACAAAGCAATTAGGGAGCTCGACACCAGAACGAATGGTAATGATGCCCAGATAATCCCGACAAAATATTCCTACTACATCAAGGCCCATCAAACGGACGAGAACTTGTTTCTCAGTTATTCAGAGTCCGGCAATATGGCCCTCTGGGACCGCCGCAAGCTCACCCCTACCGGCACAAGCACGGCCCCTGAGCCCGTTATTATTGTGCCTCGTGTGTTTAGCGAGGGCAGGGGCAAGGCTCCCCGCTGTGTACAGATCAACCCCAGTGTCCAGGGTGAGTTTGGAGTGCTCAATGATGGCGAGGTGATCCGCAGATGGCAGTGCTCTACAATATATCAGAATCTGGAGCCAACTCCGGTCAGTGCTCTCTCAACCGCAGTGGGCGGAGATAAGGGCCCTCAAGATACACAGGCAGCAGCGGTATTTATAGACCGGGTGATTGACGTTCACCTAGAGCATGACAAGGTTGTTGCATTTGACTATGCACCTAATGCCGACGGCTCGAGTGACTTTGTGTGCGTTCGGCAGTCTGGCCTCGTATTTCGAACTCCCTGCAAGGACCCGCTGCGATCGCTGAGTTTCTTACCCAACAGTGATTTGATATGCTCCGACTCGCGAAAAATCTTCAATATTGGTCCTCAGCGTACACTGCCGCCCAAAATTGAGCCCACGCGGCACGACTCTCACGACCTGTTGGAGCAATTTACGCAGCATGGCCTCGAGGAGGACCTGCTGCCCGATGAGGGCAATGATACGTCCGACTCGGGATCGGTTGACTATTTGCCCCTGACTGATGCTATTTACAACGATATCAACTTTACCATCGGCCAGCGAGCCGAGCTGGGCTACGGAGCGAATACCGACCAGAATATTCAGGTCTTGCACGAGTGCTCGGGAACGCTTAGCCCTGACCTCATCCAAGCATGGAAGTGGCTTAGTTTTAGCCACAAGCGGGATCAAGAGGGCTCCTCTCACACTGCCCAGGTCGATTTGGCGTTTGCCGGAGTTTATGCGATTTGGAAAGGGTTCAGCGACTTTCAGGGCCAGCGCAGGTTTGAGAAGGAACTCAATGAAAAAGAGTACGACGCGCAAGTACGGCGTATTGTTGAAAAGTACTCGGAAACAATTTATGTCGGGGACGTCAAGTCACGCAAACCGGGGCACCGCCAGCTATGTCTGAGAGCTGCAGGTTGGAACTTTGAGATTGATGAGCTTGAGGAGAAGCTCAAAGACCTCGAAGAAAAAGGACAGCATGAGAAGGCAGCGGGCTGGGCGGTGTTCCATGGCCGAGTTGAGCGCGCTATCCAGAGTCTTTCCGCAAGCCGTAAATCGCAGCTGAGGCTCATGTCCACAGCAGTTGCCGGGTACCAGGCCTACAAGGATGTACCCCACAACAATGTATGGCGAGAGCAGTGTCGTCGACTGGCCTCCGAGATGTCAATGCCCTACTTGAGGGCGATTTTTGCCTACATTTCCGATGGCTCCTGGTTTGACGTTCTTGACGAAGGATCTCTCCCAGTAGTCGAGCGGCTGGGAATCGCACTGCGCTTTTTGCCGGATGATAAGCTCGATCGCTACCTTGAGCGGATAACAACCAGGGCAATTAAAGAGGGTGATCTTGAAGGGATTATCATGCTTGGGCAAACACCGCAGCTGGTCGACCTGCTTCAGTCCTTTGTGGACAAAACGGCCGATGTCCAGACCGCCAGCCTGATTGCCGTATTTGGATGCACGCGCTTCTTTAGCGATCCTCGGGTGGATAGTTGGGTGGCAGCATACCGGAACCTGCTCAACCAACGCAAAATGTTTACCACGCGAGCAGTCTTTGACGTTAGCCGCAATAAGCTGTCAAAGAGCAAATTCAAGGCTCTTAACCAAACCCCGATCCCGCGACAAGTCTTTATGCGGTGCCTCAATTGCCAGGAGATTTTCGGCTCCCGCTCATCCAAAAATATTGACTTTGTGCGCAGTAAAAATAGGTGCACAAACTGCAACTACCCGCTGCCTAAATGCGCAGTCTGCTTGTTGACACTGGGCCCGTTCTCTCGCGAAGAGCCGCCGATTCTGGACAGATGGCCAAGCTTTTGCATGACCTGTAGCCACGGGTCGCACACGCAACACGCAAGAGAGTGGTTTGACAAGCACACTGTGTGCCCTGTTCCTGAATGCACGTGCGAGTGCGGCAGGAATTGATATTTATTTAGTCTAGTTTGGCTGAGTTGGCTCAATAGCGTAAACGTAAATGTTCTGTCTCAATTAGGACGGGTTGGCTGTAGCGGTTCTGGCTTGCGCATCCCTGGCCGGCCCGCCAGCCGACTCGTGCTTGAGTAGCTGTAGTCCGAGTATAAATAATATATATATATATAGGTTTTCAGTTGCAGGCACGCTCAGTCGCTCCTTTCGGTCATACTGGCACTTACATCCTGCTGGAAATCAGTGAGCGCAGTCCACACGGGAGGGGCTGTTTCATCAGTCCCGCCTGTTTCCTCCTCTACATAGTCCTGGCCATTCATTTCCTTGCACCAGTTGTACACTTTACGCTTTTTGCGATTGGCGTGCAGCAGTCCCATACGGATTTGGGTCATGCACTGCACAAACTCCTCCATGCGCTGGTGGGCGATCTGCAAGAGCTGGCGGGCCTCTTCGGCGGTTTCCTCGGCTACTCCGTAGCTTCGGTTATTTTCCTGCGCTGGTGGGGCGAAAAAAGAGGCTGCATCAGTAGCCTCAGCCACACCCAAATTCTCTAAAAGCAGGTTGCGGGGGTCGTCGCCCAAAAATGCACTGAGCAAGTTGGAGATGCGCGTGGCATGCCTTTTTTCAACAACAATGACATCAAGTGTTTCTTGGGCCATGTCGACAAGATTGGTGCTCTCAAAGGTCCGCGAAATGCTCGGGTGTTGGGGAACCTGGGCTGGGTCTGTGATGGGCCTGAGAATTGAGCTCAGATCGATATCTTGCAGCAGATCATTGTTTTTGCGAGTCAGAACTTGCTGCTTCGTGCCGTTGAAATCGACTATTTTTACCCCCAAGTCATCTGTGGGCACCGCGATACTGCGACTCGAGACGTACCGAGCAGAGCGTTTAAGCTTGTTGCCACGGTTTGTAGTGAGCACATTGGTGTCGGAGTCGAGATCGTCGTCGCTTGGGTGGTCCAGAGCGTGCTTGAACGCCTGTATCTCGTCCATGAGTAACCGGTGATGGCAAGGGTTTGTGGAAGTAGGAAAAGCCACAAATGTGTATGGGGCAGCCCAATCACTTGAGACGTTATTAAAAACACTAGCCTCTATAAAATATTGTACTTTTGGCACTTTTCTCAGTCATGGCCAAGCTCAGCCTAAACGCATCGCTTGTGTTGAGGTAGTACCTGTGCATTCGTCGTGATCTAACAAAACCAAATGTCTCATAAACCCCTAGGGCTGCCTTGTTGTCGACTTCAGTCTCCAGTGTTACCTCGTCTGCTCCCTTTGAGCGAAGTTCGTCTAGCACCCGTGCAATGAGTTTTTTGGCTATTCCTCGGCCACGAAAGGCAGGGTCCACTGCCAGCATGGCGATATACCCGCGCTTTCGCCCCTTGTGTTCTCTAACGCTTGCAACTATAGCACCAATAACGATGTTTTCGTCACGAACCAAAAAGGTACAGTCTGGCCATTCAGTCAAAAAGTACTGATAGACATATTGAGAGTAAGGCTCGCTGAGATCTCGTGCTAGAATTCGATCGATGTCGGCTATTTCTTCCTGGGACTTTTCAGGATTAAACCTTTGAATTAGCATTTGGGCCCTTTGACAAATAGACTGAGTGTAGGGGGGGTCAAAATGAGAGCCTACAATGCGTTCCTCGGGGAGGTCGTTGAGGTGGATGCTACGACACTGAATGGTTTGCAGGCTCAAATTGAGGCCAAGCTGGGCATATCAGGCAAAAACCAGCTGATTCTGGTTCCGCCAAAGGGGGCCGTTTTGAAGCCAGAAGCTTTGGGCCAGGCGGTGGATTTGCATGTCTATGATAAACGTATTATGAAAACAGAGAGCTCACTTGCGCTCCCGAGTGGCGATATCTCTGGCCTTTTAGCCAAAGACCATTTCGCCGCAATCAGCTTGCTCAAAACGAAAACGGCAAACATACTCGAGTCTACCAGACTTTGTGCGGCACACATGAGTCTACACACATCACAATTCCTCAAGGGGTGGGCTAAAAAGGCTGCCTTGTTCAAGCAAGTTAAACAGGATATTGAGAGCTGCAAAGGGTGGGAAACAGTATGGAGCAAGATGCAATTTGCTGATACGCAGCTTTTAGACTACAAAACTACACGCGATAGCTGGCAAAGGGCCCAAAATCTCGAGGCTTCCTTGGACGCTCAGCTCGTACCTCCCGTGATTGAAATTGAGCTACCACATCCGCAGCCGCCACAGCAGCAGGCTCTTGACGATAACATGCTCAAACGAGATATGGACACACTTCAAAGTCGTTTAGATACTGCCGGGGAGACGATGCGACTCGAGATTGAACAGGAGCTTGAGCAAATCGCACAGGAAGCAGAGGCAGCGCATTCTCAAGCCCGCCAAAATTTTGCGGCAGCTCAGAGTACGTTGCAGGCAACAATCAGAGCTGTTGCGCAAGGCCAATCAGAGCTTGCAACCAACAAGTCCAAACTGGCTCAATTGAGTTTGCAAATTGTTGAGCTGGACTCGTGCAAGATGCAGGTGGCCAAAGTTCTGGATTTCCCATATATTCTAGGCATTGCTATTGCCGAAAAGAGCCGCCGCCACGTCTGGGCGCTGGGAATGGAGCAGGAGGCAATTGCAGCAGATGACCGTCTGCAAGCTTTGAGGGCAGAAGAGGATGCGCGTATCGCGAAATGGAGCAGTCATTACAGCAAGCTCCAATTTGTAGACGAGCTTGTTGAGCAGCAGACAGACGAAGCCGATGTGTGGGCCTACATTGATTCCCTGCGAGGAGCGGGACTGGAGGATGTGTGCGAAGACCTGAGCAGCGAAGTGCACGCCATATCTCACGAGCTCGAGCAAAGCTTTCGCTTTGGGCGCCAACATGAGGACCGCACTGAGCGAGGCGAGCGAAGGCTCTCGCAGGTGGGAACCGCCGCGCGGCCAGTCGGGTCGAGACGGCAGTCCCTGGAGAAAGTAGATAAGGAGAGTGCTACGCAAAAAGAGCTGGCGCAGCTGAGAAACGATCTTGACCGTACAAAAAGCAAGCTTGCGTCAATTCAAAAGGAGCTCGGGCAAGTTCAAAGCGACTTTGGCGTTGCTCAGGAGGAGCTGCTCAAAGCGCGCGGTGACCTAGAAGCAGCAGAAATTGAGTTATCGCAGACTCGGATCAACCTTGTATCAACCCAAAAGGAGCTTGAAGAAGCCCTCGAACCCCCTGAACACGCATCTCAAACGGCCCCAGAACCTCCGTCACATTCACTGATTGACAAAACCTCAGACCTTGCCCAGCGGTTGTTTGCAAATTCGCACAATCTTGAGCAGGTCTTAGAAAAGATGGGGCTTCAGACGTCGCGAAAACTTGTGGACGGCCGCATTTCCTACCAAGTCAACCGAGTGCGTGGCCTGCGTCGGTCCTCACGAGACCTCCAAGAGCCTCGTATCCAGCAGGCAATTCCCATGCTAAACTGGGTTCACAGCGACAATGACGAGGACTTTGAGCAATTCATGCAAGAAATCTATATCGACTATGACATGTTTCGCCAGGCAGTGACAGACCGGTTCGGCGAGGTTGAGCGGATCGCGCGCAAGTACCACAATCAAACCAAAAGCGACCGCGAAAAGTTGCGGCAGCAGGAGAAGCAGCTCCGCAACAGGCTGGCGTTGGGCCAATTTACTGTTGGTGACCTGATTTTGTTCTTGCCCACCCGCGACTCGGCAAAGGTGCCCAACCCCTGGGCGGCGTTTAATGTAAACTCACCGCATTACTTTCTTGATCCAGCAAGCGCTGCGCAGCTGGGAGGCCGCGAATTCATCATTGGCAGGGCCACCAAGATAGAAGAGCACAAAGTCGGCGAGGGTGCCAACCCGTTTGGGCTGCCTGATGGGTTGCAGTGGTTTCTAGTTGGTGCAAGCTGGAGGTAGAGCTGCAGTTATTTATTTAGATGCGCATGCTGGCGTGCTGCCTCTTGAATTACGGAACGTAGAGCTATAGACCCACACGGCTGCAGAGCGCCAGTACTGCTGCGGGCATGAGATTTTTATTTTGCCCACGATTACAATTTTGAGTGAGCGAGCCGCCCAGCTCTGGCTGCCTTCGCGCTTGCGCGCACGGCCAAACTGGCTCCGCAGCCGCACCCGCTCAAGCTCTCACCTGAGCATGCCACCCCCCCTGGCCCCCCCATCCTGTCATCATGAGTTTGGGCGCATGGAAGTCTCTCCTAAAGACTGTTTCCTCGTTCCGTGGCGATCTCAGCGCCATGACCGCGCCTCCCTTCATCCTAAGCCCCGTTTCGCAGCTTGAGTATACCCATTACTGGTACACCAATGCGGCCACATTTTTGGCCGCCCAGGAGGCCAAAACGGAGCAAGAACGGTTCTTGGCAGTTGTTTCATGGGCTTTTCAGGTTATGAACATGCAGTACACCCAGCGCAACCAGACTGAGGGCTACGAAAAGAAGCCTCTCAACCCTTTCCTTGGTGAGCTGTTTGTGGCCAAGATGGACTCTGCCACGCTCGCAGCTGAGCAGGTCAGCCACCATCCTCCCGTGAGTGCGTTTAAAATCTGGACTGAGAATGCCAGCGTGGAGGGTCATGTTGGCATCAAGGCCAAGTTCAACACGACCATCCAAGTGGAACAAAAGGGTAAAACTGTCTACAAGGTGCTGGTTGATGGCAAGGAGGAGGTTTATGAGCTCACTTTGCCTTCGGCCCACATTGAGGGGTTCCTTCAAGCCGCTCCCTTTATGGAGCTTGACGGCAAGACCACAATCACCTCCAACACCGGTTACACGGCCACCCTCAGCTTTAGTGGTGCCGGATGGGTGTCTGGTAAAAAGCACACTGTCAAGGTTTTGGTCTCCAAGGGCGACGAGCTGCTGTACACAATCAAGGGCGCATGGCACAAACAGTTGACCATCAAGGACGAAAAGTCTGGCGAGGAGAAGCTGTTTTTGGACTGCACTACCGAGAAGAGCGTCGAGGCTTCGGTCAAGCCGCTTGATAAACAGCACGAGCTCGAGAGCCGCCGCGCGTGGCACGATGTGGCCACTGCCATTCGCGCTGGTGACAATGATGGCATCAATGCCGCCAAGTCGCAGCTCGAGAACTCGCAGCGCCAGTTGCGCATACAAGAGAAGGAGGGCGGTGCCGCCTGGAAGCAGCGGTGGTTTGTGCCCGACGGGGACTCGTGGCTCTTTAGCAAGGAAAAGTTCGACGCTGATACCATCAAACCTTAGCTTCTAAACTAGCCTTAATATATAGTTATCAATTATATGTATGTGGGCATGTGGGCCCCCCTGGCAGATGTGGGCCTTTCTATCTCGCTGTGAGCGCGCGTCCTCCTCCTCTTCCTCCCCCCCATCGTTAGCGTTGAACCCTAACCCTAGATCCACCTTGGTCGAGCGCAACCATTGGAGAGTTTCAGCACTGCAGTGGTCAAACGCGTGGTTCCTAGCGATCTGAGGGAGCGCGCAATTCGAAAATCACCCAATTGTTTGGTTGCTGCTCAAACAGTATTGGTGCCCCGGTTTATCACTGAGGCTCTGGCTGATGCTGCCTCCTGCATTCCGCTTATGCACCATGCACTCTAAGCACGATTGTCCCTCTAAGCAGCGCACTAAGCACCAAGGCCCCTCCTTCTTAACAATGGCCAAAGACGAGACAAAAAAAACCAAAACTTCAGTCAACGACTCGAACAAGGTCAAGAAAACTAAAAAGAAGGCCACAAAAGACCCCAATGCGCCCAAGCGCTCCCTGACTGCATACCTCTACTTTGCCAATGCCAAACGCGAGGAGGTAGCCGAGGCAAACAAGGAAATGAGCTTTGGCGAGCGCAACAAGCTCATGGGCAAGATGTGGCGCGAGATGACCGCCGAGGACAAGACCCCCTACGAGGATCTGGCCAAGACTGATAAGGAGCGTTACGAGAAGGAAAAGGCAGAGTACAAGGCGACTGGCAGCACAAAGGCCAAGAAGGAGGAGCCCAAGGAGGAGGAAGACGAGAGCGATAGCGAGTAAGCTTGTATTATTTAGAATTTGATAGTTTGAAAAGGTACTTTATTCTCAACGGTGTTTAGGGAGTGGTAGGTACCACGAGGTGTGCACGCTCCCGACTTTTGCGCTTGCACTTTTAGTTGACGCTACGAGTGCCAAACGTGGCCATCGCTCAGGTCAAGACAACCTTTGGGCTCTCGAGAAATGTCTGCAGATCCAACCTTGCCTGTTTATGGGCAGGTGCACCCACGCCCTCAACCCCGTTCACTAGGCCACTCGTAAATTCGTCAATCAGAGAAATGCCCATTTCATCATTTCGCCTGCGTGACCAGCTTGGCTGACCTCTCGCTGCACTTGCAAGGCCGCGTACTTTTGGCGCGTCAACCTCGAGCATCGTAGCGCTTTGGCACGAGTCTACCACCAAAAGCATTTCTTTGTATCGCTTTAACCGCCACATTCTGTTGAGCATTTCACTGAGAAAGCGCACATCCAGAGGCTCCCCCTGGAACGCGAGCATCCCGTCGCTGCCATGTCCAGTGAGATACAGCAACACCTTGGAGTTCTCGTCAGAGCCAAGCGTCTTGCCGAGACCGGAATTCATCAGCACACTCTGTAGAGTCTCTAGAGTGACATGCCGGCCAACATAGTCTGCTCGCACTGAAGGTACCTCCTGTGTGGGTGTAACCATTTGCTTGCCGGTATAGAGATTGCGAGGATTGCACTGGTGCTGTCCAGCATTGAGGAGCACGATATTAGACTCGGGTACACCTCTCGAGCGCAGCTGCTGGTGGATTGCAAGTACGTTGGAGCTATGCCTATAGTCGTACCAAGAGTTGCTGGTTGAGACCAGCACTGCCCAGTCAGAGGCAAACGCAATGCCAGCAAGTGCAAGAGTCCAAATCATGGATAACGCGCACAGCTTAGCGGCAGTTATATTGGCTGCGCTTGCCCACTTTGACTGGTCCTTATCCGGAAGCTCCAGCCTCCCAGGGGCAGACGACCGCACGAGCCCAGATAGCAGGGGAAAAAAAAGTACTTGAGGTACAAGTCGGCCTTTGGTTGAGATATTTTGGCCATTATGGGCCCCGCAATTGCCCCCCGCATACCCCGGGTATCCTTATCGGGCGAGGTTGCATATCAAGTGCGCAAGCCCCGGATGGCTGTGGACTTTATTTCTCAGCACCGTCTGCCATGACATTGTTTACATTCACACAAGTTTGGTTCGAGTTCACAATCAGTGGCCTAGTCACCACCCGATTAGATATTCACAGCCATGAACATATTTGCCAGCTTTTTCATCTTTGGCCTAATAAACAATGTCTTGTACGTGCTGATCCTTTCTGCAGCAGTTGATCTCGTTGGTTCGCTGCCCAAAGGCATTGTTCTCCTGGCCGATGTTGTGCCTGGGTTTCTAATTAAGCTCAGCGCGCCATTCTGGATTCACAATGTTCCATACAAACACCGTATTCTTACTCTTGTTGCACTCAGCTCTATGGGAATGCTCTTTATTGCCACAGCTGAGAAACTCGAGGTACGCATGTTTGGCGTGGTGTGCGCCTCTGCTTCGTCTGGGCTGGGCGAAATAAGCTTTCTTCAACTCACTCATTACTACGACAAGGCTTCAATTAATGGTTTTAGTAGTGGAACAGGTGCTGCAGGCCTGGTCGGAGCCCTCGTTTATATGGTCTGTACTACCTGGCTACGGATAAACCCTCGACTTGTGATGTTGATGTTTTCAGTGACTCCAATTCTCTTTCCCATTGTATTCAACAAACTCCCGGGAATGCTGCCCAGAGAGGCCCCCAGGGCTGCTGCCACAGCATCCTCTACCACGGCCAAAATTAAGCCGCTGATCCTTCGATTTATTGTGCCATTGACCTCAGTGTATATCTCCGAGTACATCATAAACCAGGGAGTGGCCCCCACTTTGCTTTATGATAAGAAGGATATGCCCTTTTCAGAATATCGGGACGCATATGTTGCCTATGGCACCCTTTACCAGATTGGCGTTTTTATCTCGCGCTCGTCCGCCCCATTCTACCGTATCAGACAGCTCTACGTTCCTGCTGTCTTGCAGCTGCTCAATTTGGTACTGTGCATCCTTCAAAGTGTATATTTTGTTGCCCCAATCTGGTGGCTCTTTGTATTGATGTTTTATGAGGGTTTGCTTGGAGGCGCGGCCTACGTCAACACATATATGCTTGTCTCAGAGACTGTGGCCCATGCTGACCGTGAGTTTAGTATGGGCGCAGTAGGTGTGAGCGACTCTGCTGGGGTGGTGATGGCTGGCCTCACAAGCCTATGGCTGGAGCCCAGGCTGTGCGGATACCAGGTGGCGCATGGCAGGGACTGGTGTAAGCTGTAGCGACGTGCGGCGCGCTCGTCTATGTAGATTTTTTTTATATTTATGATACAAACGAAACAATGAGAACTAGGCCTCTTCTGGGGCAATAAACCTCTTTTGGCGCTCTGCATCCTTAATTTCCTTCTTCTTGAGACGTTCCTCGCTTTGCTTCTCCTTTCTCTTGGCCTCCTTTTGCTGCTTGGACATAAAGTATTCACCGCTCTCAATCTCAAGATCAATCTTGGACTTTTGCTGTGCAGGGGGGAAGGGCGTGTAGGCCTTCTTTTCGCGCACAACATGAGGAGCCTTGCGAGCAACGTTGCGTTTCTTGAATTGCGGCAAAAACCGGCTCCAGTCTTCGTTTTTCAGGTCAGGATTTTTGGCAAGCTCTTGCTTGATCATAAGCTCCTTGATGTGATAAATAGGATGCACATTCTGCATACAGTCCTCGACAATGCGCCTCACCTCTTTGAGACCGGTATACCAGCCCATGGCGGCTACAGTGGAGCCCTGCACTAGAATATAGCATTTGGTCAAAAGCTCTAGAGCCTTAAGAGTGTTTCCATTGGGCCCAATAAGACGCTGGCGGCGCTTTGCAAACCTGTCTTTGTTATTTGTGAATCCAGAGATCTTGATAACATCGCAAACAACGTCGTCCTGCAAGATTTTGACCGCTTGGGGGAAGGGCACTGACCGGGCCAGAAGCTTGATCAAGTCCCGACTTTTGAGAATCATGGCAGGGTCAAATGTTTTACGAGTGGTACGCACAGTCATTGAACCCTCGACAAGGTCCAAAGCACATGTTATGCCCTTTGGCTCCAAGGAGCGAGTGAGGTCACCCCAGATTTGCCTCAAGTAGGCTTCTCTGTACTTTGGGAAAAGAGTTACAAACGAGCTTTCTTCGAGAAATGGCGTTTTGCTGGCGAGATCAGCCTCTGTGAATGGTTCTTCTTTCCACCGATTTTCCTCTGACATTTGCAATTTGTTGATGTAATTTTTTGTGAACAAAAATTTAAATGGAGAAATGAAAATTTCAAATGATTGAGCTTAGGTGAAGCTGAATGAAAAATCCAATAATATTATATACAGCAGTTTAGCTATACGGATCAACACAGTTCAGAGAAGTCACAACCTGCTGGCAGCTGGCCCTATAGAGCTTACCATCATACCCACCTTAGCGGCAATAAAAGTGATAGTTTCTGGCTCGGCGGGTCTAAAAAAGCTGACGGGCTGTAATTGTAATGAATTAACTGGTTCAGGACATCCACTGCCTAATTGTGATGTCTGGTGTCAACCTTTACATGGCACGCATTCTACAGTTTCAGTATGCAATTGTGTCTCCAGTGCGACACTTGAAACCCGGCTCAACTTGAGGTTGATCTTTCAAGCATTATTCTATCGATTCTCTGGAAAAATGGCTTTTAGAGAGACCCGTATAGACAGCAAGTGGTCCTGTTCAGTCAAATCGCCACAAAGGAGATAGTAGTTACCCGCAAGTGCCTGCTTAACGGCTTTATAATTACTTTTTTGATCTCCGTCAGTTTATGCACTACATCACGAGACAGTCACAGCTGTGCATGTACATGCACCATGGATGCGTGGAAAGACCGGCCTCGCCTAATCTCCAACTGACAGCAGCTCTCGCAACTTCCACAAAAACACTGGAATAAAAGCCTCTGTCGAGCAATACTTGGCCCCCAATCGTTGTCTATATGTAGAAGGTTTTGTATTGCATAGTTGGTTGGCTCACCGATAACTGAGATAACTGCTACAACTCCACAGAGATTTGCCGGCAAGGTCTTGTAAAAGTGCTGGGAGGGTCAATTCGTTGAGCCCACAGTGCTTTGGAGCTACAGCTGTCAGAATGCCAAAATGTCTCAACTATGGTGTAGCTGCATATGCCTCTGAAAGATGTTTGATCGACCTAAATACTATCGGGATTGGATATAGAAATGACTGCTGAGATATATAGGGGCTTCAATAGGTTGAAATGAAACTGCCACTGACCGAAGGATATGCTCCCGCGACGCCATCGGCGAGGGCGGTTTCAGGCACATGAAGCATTGCTTGTCCCTGTTGAAGTCTAAATATCATTGAGAAGGATAGCAGAAAGGCTCGTTTGATTTGTTACCCTGCCTGTGCTATTTTCGGAATCGATAATGGCATTTCAGATATTTTGCTAGATCTGAGAAGTGACCCGGCGATTCGCCATGCATTCAACAACGCTATCTCACCAGCGACAGCGACCTTACTAGAAAGTTTTAGCGCCCGCGTGCTAGACCTTGCTTCTGTTGCAGATACCCAGGGCTGATGCCCTGCTGGGGACGAGATTGAGATATAAAGAGTTTGAACCTTAAGTTCTGCAAATCTGCTGTTAAATAAATTTTGATCCAATTCGGAGCCTCAATTCTATTTCAAGCGACCGGAGGAGCCTCAATTCACGTCCAGGCTTGATGTGAAAGTTGCTAGAGCACTTGGGACCGTGGGCGCTAAAGTTACCACTGGTGTTCAAATCACTGATCATAAACCCTATAAAAAATGTAGCTTCTACTTTGCCTTTGACACAGTCTTGGTCAGTATATATCTCGTCTCAACATTCAGCAGCTGAGACTTGCATCGGTAGCGGTAAGGGCAAGTGCGCGGCAAGCTTAGTGCAGGCGTCGCAAGCGCCTACTGTATATAGATAGACATGTAGAGCCAAGCGATTGTTTTGACCGGCTAATAGAAGAAGCTTGAGGAAATTTATTTTACGGGCAATCCCCCCTGCATGCAGGAATTCAGGGGCTGGCGCAGGTAGTGTTCGGTTGCAGATGAGGGTAGTTTTGGTGGAATTAATACTTACTTCCGTCAGTATATGAATGGTTTTCTCCAAATTCCGAGATAAAATGGCATACAGACGGCCCTGAGTGGGTGATAATAAACGCGCCACCCGAGCAACCAAAACTCGCAGATATTTTTTTTTACTATTTGTTAGCCATACCTCCTGCTCAATCCTACATTCCTCTTTTGCGCCGGCGTGCGTGAACTTCCTGCACGCCTGCTGACAACCCACATGCATATTCCTTAAAAGGCCTTTGGCCGCTCTTTTGGGCACCTGACAGTTGAGGATGCAGACCGAGCCGCACCTCAACTTTGAGGACATATCACTTCGAGGGAACGATGAAGACGAGTTTCGCTACTCGAACATGTCAACCCCCACCCTCACAAGCGATGTCTCCAGCCTGCGCTCTAGTCTCTCTAGTTTTTCGTCTCCGGTACTTGCTCAAGGCCCTTTTAGTGCACGCGCGGTCGACGCACCGCTTGTGCGTAAATTGAGTCTGCCTGATAACACCAGTATGGCTTCGCTATCGCGAATTCCAGTGCAGCGCCGCACTCACAAGCAGCGCGAGTCAGATTTTGCTGGTGACACGGACGACTTTTGGCCCACTGATGCAGTAATGTTTAATGTCCCCATGACTCCTGCTCTGTGCGCTCAGAGTAAGCGCCACTTGCCGGCAATTAGAGAGTCCAAGGAACGCGAAAAAGATTTGGACACGGAAACGCTTGATATTCAACTGAAATATGCTAGCGCGTCTACGCCAAATCTCACTTCAAAGCGTAAATCTAAAAAGATTCCCGAGACAACGCCAGAAAAGTCCAAAACCAGGCCAGAGCACTTGCCGCCCAAAACTCCAGCCGAGGAGCGCCGTCACATGAATGAGTTTAACCAATTAATTGCACATGCCAAAGCTCAGGAAAAGGTGGCGTCAGAAAAGGCTGCGGAACGCGCTCAAAAGCGTGAGCAACAACGCCAATCAGATGCCCGTATCTGGGAAAAGTCTGTGCGCAAGAACGCCAAAATCTCCCGCACGCTGTGGTGGAGGGGCGTTCCAGAAAGCCTTAGAGAACAGGTTTGGGTCGGTGCCATTGGAACGAGTGATTGCCCTGGGCTGGAGGCCTGTGCGTCCTCTGCGCTACTCGCGGCCTCGGCCGATGTTTTCCCGTCCTGTGGTCTTTTTGGCCCTGGCCGTCCTCTCAACTCCAGCATCACATCGATTGTTAGCACTGTTGCGCGTATTCGGCATATTGCCCTGGACCAGGCGAGCTCATTACTACACCCTGCGGCCATTTTGTGCCTGGCCATGGATGAGCAGCGCGCGCTGCAGTGCCTGCTTGGTCTCATTCCTGAGAACGGGCTCGTGCACGCCGTGCTTGTCCATAATGAGGCGGTCTCGCAGGCCCACTACACAGCCTACTACAAGGTGTTTAGAGCAAAATTTCCGCATCTCTATACACACTTTACCACTATTTCCCTTGCTCCTCAGCACTACCTGGACTCTTTGGTCTCGTCTTTTATGCTGGCGCCGCTTGATATCGAGTCGGCATCCCGCGTGATGGACCTGATTGTCTCTGAGGGCGAGTCATTTTTATTACGCACCGCGCTGGGATTTGTGTCTCTACATGAATTGAAACTGTACCAGTCACGCCAGGAGGCGATTGAGCAGCTGCTTGCGCCGGTACAGATTCCTGAGGACGAGCTCATTGCTGCCATCAAGGCGATATCGCGCTGAGCTTGACCTGTCGCTATTGCACACTCCCAGTCGCGCACGCACACACACACACACACACACGCACATATACCCACCTGCTCATACAGACGCGCGCGCGCGCACACACACATACCCACCTAATAGACTAACATACCATAAGTTGTAATGCACGCACCCGCACTCGGGTGCACCCTACTAATTTTTGAGCCCACTTTTCATTCTTTTCAACCATTGCGGGCGGTTCACGCGGAACGCAGTGGTGCCTGACTCGGGTAGCTACCCCTCTGAGCTGTATGCCCAAACAGCATTGTCGCTAAATAGAATATAAAGTCTACAGTCCCAAGCTCTGCGAGCCGCGGGAAAAGCCTCCATCCGCCAGTGGCTTGTGCGCCCGCACGCGTCCACAACCCGCGGCCGCTGGTTTTGGTCAGGCTCACTAATGGACAAGTACCAGTCGCAGGAACAGGCTCTGGACAAGATTCGCAAGTTTCTTTTGGGCAAAACAAGCTACGATGTGATGCCAGTAAGCTCAAAGCTGGTTGTCCTCGACACAACTTTGACCATCAGGGCGTCATTGCTCACAATGCTCCAAAACGGCATTATTTCGTGTCCGCTGTGGGACAGCGAGAAAAAACGGTATGCTGGGCTGCTAACTGCATCAGACTATATTGACGTTATTCACTATTACCTTGACGGCGACCAAAGTGGCAACTTGAGCCAAGTGAATCTGGCAGTGCTTGCCGACACAAAGATCGCTCTTAATGCGCCGCCCGTGTCCACTGAGACAATCGATCCGTTCAAGTCACTCAAAGATGCCTGTGAGCTCATGTGCCGGTCGCGAGCTCACCGCATTCCGCTGCTCTCAAAAGAGGAAGGGGCAGACATTGATGTAGTTGTTTCCGTGCTCACCCAGTACCGCGTACTGCGATTTGTGACCCTGAACTGCCGCGAAACCCGGGACCTCAATGTGCCCATCCACGAGATTGGGCTCATCACCAGGGACGTCACCACCACCACAATGGACGCTACCGTCCAGGAAGCGGTCGCCCTATTTCAAAATTTGGGAGTAAGCGCCCTCCCAATTGTCGACGAGCACAACAAGGTGCTGAACCTGTACGAAACCTACGACGTTTTGACTCTCACCAAGGGCGGCTCCATTGCTCAGGACGCGCACCTCAGCGTTGGAGAGGCCCTCATGAGACGCCCACAGGACTTTGAAGGGTTCTTGACCTGCAGCGAAAACGATACGTTGAGTGACTTGTGCGAGATTATCAGGAGAACCCGCGTTTTGAGGTTGTGCGTCGTTGACGAGCAGACCACTCTTAAGGGAATTGTGACGCTGAGTGATATTGTTAAATACCTATGCGGATATAAATAGATAATTTAGTGTGAGCAGCCTGGATGGTGGCCGCCCGGATGGCCGCCAGGGGGAGCTCTTCTCCTGGGCTGACGTTCGTACGCATTCGGACGTGAAGGTCTGTGTAGCTCTTCCTCGGCCTCGGAATCAGTCTCTTCGTCGTCTTCCTCCTCCGAGCTCTCGCCAAACTCGGTCGGGGGGTGGTAAATGCAGCAGATTTTACTCGACTTGCGGTTGAGATCCTCATTGTCGCATGTGTCGCTAGTCCAGCGCACGTGGCGCGACGGGCGAAGGGTTAATCGCGGTGTCCGATTGGCGTTTGTGCTGTCTGTTTGCTGCTCAACAACAGTTGCGGTTTGGCAACGAGTTCTGCCCTGAGTCATGACGCTCGAAGCGGGGGTGGGAGTCCGGTATCTTTATACACTTTATCAGTTAATAACAATTGAATAAAACAAACCAACGGAAACAAATTAGCAGCAGCCTGGAATTTTAAATTATGGCCGATTCCGTATTTGTGGGTACGCTTGGACTTGGACCCGCCAACAAAAAATCTCCGCGAGGTAGTCTGTTTGCTGATTGAAAAGCTAATCAAGCAAACTTCCTTCCCGGTTCTTTGCAGTCAGGAACTCTACCCCGATAGGGCCAGGGCTCAGCACCACCCCGTTGGTCGATAGCACAAACTCAACGCCAGATGCCAAGGCGGCAGGGCCATCCACATAAACAAGCACAGGGCAACTGCGCCGCATCCCGGACTTGGCATTCAAACTAGTGGCCATGTGCACGTGCTGGCGGCCCATTCTCTGCAATCCGCTTTTCCGAATTTCGGCCCAGGCTTCACGGCTGGTTCCATGGATTATTTGCTCTGGGAGGGTCTCCAAGGTTAATTTTGTGTGTGTATCCAGAGTTACCCCCACAGAGTGGCCCTGGGTAGCTCTGATGTGCGTGTGGGTGGGGGAAAGCTCGTACCGCTGCTTCTCGTTTGTAGCCACAATCTCCTCCAGTTTTTTCAAATCCATCCCCTTGAATATGCTAGAAGCCAATAGTTCATTTACTGGGACCCACCCCTCCTCGCTAATACTAAACCCCTGCGCTTTGGCCTTGTGCCTCAGAGTTTTACTCAATGCCCGAGAAATTTTCTCGTCTGGGCCCATTTTTTGGTGTGGTTTGCCTGGCCGGCGAGCTGGTCGGCCCTGGGCTGCCTTAAGCTCTGGCTGGTTCTCTGCATTTGTCATGGAGGAAGTCCACTCGATCGAGTACCCTCAGTCGCGCGAGCAGCTCGCGCTGCTGCTGATGCGGTACAACGCGTTGGTAAAGCAAGGAGTTGACGCTAGATTCAATGCGGAGATGTTTCACTTGACCCATGTGCTGTCCACGCTGAGCCACCAGCAGCTGAGGTATGAAGAGCGGATGCAACAGTTGCAGGCCAAAAGGCAGCCCAATCCTCAAAACATTGATGCCCAAATGGTTGCTTTTAAGTTGCTCAGCCGCAAAATCGACCTGGACGAAGCCTTGCAGCGCAGACTGCTCGACATCGCCAACGTGCCTTTGAGAAGCGACACCACGCGTCACACGGGCTGGAAGGGTCGTCAAATCCAGGCAGGGCTAGCTGTTAACAAAAAGCCGCTGGCCGAGCTTGTGGTGCGCAATCGCCTCACTCACAGACTCGGCGAACTCGAGCGCCTACCCTCGCACATTGGTACCCTCACTGTCGACGAGCCCAGCTATGAAGCACCCAGCGAACTGCTCGAAGGAAATGATCAGCTCAAGATCAGGGCCCTGCTCGAGCTCAAGAGCCTCAGGGTTCTAGCAAAACAGCGCTCCATGAGGCAGCACCTGCTCTTCCACGTTAGCGTCCCAACTGATCCCAACGAGGCGAGCGCGCTGATGCGCATGTTTCACCGGAGAGTTAAACCGAGCTCTGTTCAAGATATGCAGCTCACCGAGCAGATTGAGAGGCAGAGGAGATATGAGCGTGAGCAGCGCGAGAGAAGCAGCCGGCTCAAGCTGTTGGAAAGCACTCTGGGGCACGCTCAGCGCGCGATTGAAGCCCACGAGAGTCAGAGAGCCAAAAGGGCCGGTCTTCTCCGTGGCGTGGGGGCCACTCACAGCCATTTCGAAAAGGAGCACGCCAAGATCGCCGAACGCACCTCCAAGCAGCGTCTGCAGGCCTTGCGCTCCAACGACGAAGAAGCATACCTCAAACTTCTCGATCAAACAAAGGATACTCGTATCACCCACTTGCTCAAGCAAACAAATAGCTTTTTGCGTAATTTGAGTCAAGCAGTTCGCACACAGCAGCGTGAGGCCGGTGAGGTCCACGAGTACCCCGAGGAGGAGGACATTGAAAAGATTGACTACTATGAAGTTGCCCATCGGGTCAAGGAAACTGTCCATCAGCCCAAACTGCTGGAAGGCGGTACTCTCAAGGAGTACCAAGTCAAGGGTCTTCAGTGGATGGTCTCGCTGGTCAACAACAACTTGAATGGTATCCTTGCCGACGAAATGGGTCTTGGTAAAACCATTCAAACTATTTCACTGGTTACTTTTTTGATTGAAGCTAAAAAATGGGCCGGCCCGTTTTTGATTATTGTGCCGCTGTCAACCATCACCAATTGGACCCTCGAATTCGAGAAATGGGCACCAAAGGTCAAAACGGTCGTATACAAGGGCAGTCCCAACCAGCGTAAAACGCTGCAGGGTGTGATTCGCGCTGGCGACTTTCAGGTTTGCCTAACCACCTACGAGTACATCATTAAAGACCGCCTTTTGCTGGCCAAAATCAGGTGGGAGCACATGATTATTGACGAGGGACACCGTATGAAAAACACCCAGAGTAAACTCAGCGTCACAATTGCCAACTTTTACTACTCACGGTTCCGCTTGATTTTGACTGGTACTCCACTGCAAAATAACCTTCCCGAACTATGGGCACTTTTGAACTTTGTGCTACCCAAGATTTTCAATTCGGTAAAGACTTTTGATGATTGGTTTAACACGCCATTTGCAAATAGTAGCGAAAAGATGGAACTAACAGAGGAAGAGACGCTACTGATTATCAGGCGTCTTCACAAGGTGCTCCGACCATTTTTGCTCCGTCGTCTCAAAAAGGATGTTGAAAAGGATCTGCCCGACAAGGTTGAAAAGGTCATAAAGTGCAAGATGAGTGCGCTGCAGGCCAAGCTGTACGACCACATGCTCAAACACAACCTGCTGTATGTTGGTGCTGCAAAGGATCCTGGTGGTGGTGTCAAGGGTCTCAACAACAAAATTATGCAGCTGCGCAAGATCTGCAATCACCCGTTTGTATTTGAGGAGGTCGAGTCTATCATCAACCCTACTCGAATCACCGATCGGGAAATTTGGCGCACTGCGGGCAAATTTGAGCTGCTTGACCGTATTCTCCCCAAGTTTAGAGCTACTGGTCACCGCACGCTCATGTTTTTCCAAATGACCCAAGTAATGACAATTATGGAGGACTATCTTGTTTACCGTAACATTCCCTACTTGAGATTGGACGGTGCCACCAAGGCTGAGGAGCGTAGCGAAATGCTGAAAAAGTTCAATGCCCCGGACTCGCCTTATTTCTGCTTTTTGCTGAGTACTCGTGCCGGTGGTTTGGGTCTGAATCTGCAGAGCGCAGACACTGTCATTATCTACGACACAGATTGGAACCCGTTCCAGGATCTGCAAGCGCAGGACCGTGCTCATCGTATTGGCCAAACCAAGGAGGTGCGCATTCTGAGGTTGATCACCGAAGACAGTGTTGAAGAAGCCATTCTGAGCAGGGCCCACATGAAGCTAGAGATTGACGGCAAGGTCATCCAAGCAGGAAAATTCGACAACAAGTCGACTAGCGAAGAGCAGGAGGCATTTTTGCGGAGCCTGCTTGAGCAAGAAGAGTCCAAGCGCGAGGACAATGACGAGGATATCGACGATGATGAGTTGAACGATGTGCTGGCCCGCAATGATGAGGAAACAGAGATCTTTGCCCGTATGGATGCCGAGCGCCAGGAAAAGGACCGCCTCTACACAGCCAGTGAGCTCCCAGAGATCTACAAGCGCGAGATCACACCGGCAGCGGCACGACCCGAGCTTTTGGGTCGCCGCGAGCGCCGCTCGGTGCGGTACTCGGAGTACCTTGAGGAGGAGCCGATCAAAAAGCCTAAGACCGATAGTCTGAGCAAAAAGGCGCGGGCAAAAATGCAGACGCTGCTGCACAAGACGCTGCAGTCTATACTCGAGCTCAAGGCGTCCGACGGGCACGCCTACAGCGACATATTCCTGCAGCTGCCCCCAAAGTCGACGCCAAACTACTACAAACTAATCAAAAGTCCCATCTCAATCAACGAAATCACCGAGCGCATCGAGGCCCACGAGTACAGCTCTGTGGACGACCTAAAGGGCGACTTTGAGCTGATGTTTGGCAACGCCCGCAAGTATAATAAGAATGACAGCTTTGTGGTGAAGGACGCCGAAGCAATCGAGGAGTATTTGTTGGATATATAAAACTAGAACTTGTAGATTAATTTGACTGTATAATGGATTCCCCACACGCCAGCCCAAACTCCAAACTGCGACTCTAGCTCTGCTGAGGGGGCGTGGCTACATGGCAAGGGCTGCTTTGCATGCCTTATATTTTATATGCTACAATTCATTACATTTGCTGCTCAAAGGGCAGACTCTTTTCTAACCTCCTTCAAGCCGGGGGCGGTGTTGGGGGCTGTGGTGCCAGCAGTACCAGCGCCAGCGCCGTTTCCTGTACTGATGCCAACTGAGCTGCTTGCTCCGCCATTGGGGTCTTCTCTCAAGTTGGGCTGCGCCTGGCTGCCGGTCTTTTTCGCGGCTTGCTTGGCATCAAAGTCATGCCATTCGCCTTCAAGCCTCAGCGGCTTTGCTGGAGGGTCCTCCAAAAAGTACCGGTGTCGTAAAACCTGAGGGGCAGACACCCGCTTGCGAGGGTTCATTTGCAGCATCTGTGAAGCCAGGTCATAGCACTCCCTGGTGACCCCAGTGAACAGCTTATCAAAGTGCCCAGGGTACTGAGGAGGCTGCACCAAGTGGTACCATGGCAGGTTTTTCAATTGGGGCCAGTCGGCAAGAGTAGGCGTGCCCAGCACTTTGTAGATTTCCTCGAGCTCGCCTACTTCATCTTTGCCCGGGAAAAGCGCTTTGCGCACAAATAACTCGGCAAACAAACACCCCATGGACCAGATATCCACCTCGGTAGAGTACTGGGTCTCGCCCAACAGCAGCTCGGGCGGGCGGTACCACAGGGTAATTACCCGGTTGGTATAGTGAGCCTCGAGATCATGCAAGTCCACAGTGCGGGCCAGCCCAAAATCTGCTAGCTTGATGTTGCCCTTGTTGTCCAGTAGGATGTTGCTGCCCTTGATGTCGCGATGCACGACGGCGTTCTTGTGAAGGTACGACAGGCCCTCCATCATTTGCTTAAAAAGGGATTTGATGTGTGATGGAGTAATAATCAGTGCCGGGTTGAGGAGTAGCCCAGCCAAATCGTTCTCCACGTACTCAAATGCCATAAAGGTATCCTTGCCAGAAATTACCATCTCGGTCAAATTTACAATAGTCTCGTGCCTCAGGCTCTCTAAAAGCTTAATTTCACGCACAGCGGTGATTGGAAGGCCCTCTCGCTCGGCTTCAAGTTTAAGTCGTTTGAGGGCAACAATTTCATTCGTGCGCTGGTTGCGGGCTTTGTACACTTTACCATATGTACCATCGCCCACTTGCTGTATCATTTCAAACGTAGGCGAATTTACCCGCAATATAGCCGAAATGAGCGTTGCTGGACGAGCAGGCGCTCTTTCACGTCTCGGCGAGAGGTCGCGCTCACGCCGTGGAGGATCGCGGCCATGGTCTCTATGTTTGAACCCTTTTTCTTGTCTTTGCCTCGACGCTGGCCGGCTAGGAAGCCCATTTGCTGGCCGTTTGTACGACTTTTCCATGTGCCCAAGATTTGATCCTATAAGCTCCTTTGTAATGTTCCGTTTCGCTGCTACAAGAGCTCTCCCCGCTGCCCCTCGCCTCTCTGTTCGCCTCTTGAGCACAGAGATTAAAGCAGCAATTGATAGTGCTGTGTCTAGTGCCCCCGTGGTGCTTTTTATGAAGGGCACCCCTGAAGCTCCTGCTTGCGGTTTCTCGCGCAACACCATTCAGATCCTCGGTTACCAGGGCGTTGATCCCAACAAATTCGCTGCATTCAATGTCCTCGAGGACCCGGAACTCCGCGCCGGCATCAAGGAGTATTCGTCCTGGCCCACGATCCCTCAGCTCTACATCAACAAGGAGTTTGTTGGTGGTCACGATATTATCGTAAATATGAGCGAAACTGGTGAATTGGCAGACTTTTTGGAAGCCGAAAAGGTTTTGGTCGAGTAACTGTCGTACTTTTTTTTTTGCCCCAGCTGTGGGCCTGTTTCCCACCACCCCCCTAGCTGGCCCCTGGGCCGTACTGTGGGCCGCCGGTTACGCAGGACCCGTCCGCATTAATTAAAAGATTACATAATTTTAAACGTAACACACCATTTTTCCAAGAATAGAACAGCCTAAAACAAGTTGGATTGAAACGTGCAGCGCACTGATTGTGTCTCAGATAGTAACGGAGGCTATACTTGGCTCTCGCATCAATTCCTATTTTGTCAACATTTTGCGCGTTTTCTCCACCACCCCCTCAACCCATCCCCTGCTTTGCCCTCGATCCATGCCCTAACCCTGTTTGAAGATCACTTCCTCAACTCTCAAAGCTCGCTTAAAATCTATCGTTCCTCGAGTTTTTCATAGTCTAGTGTACTCTAGCTTTTTTAGTTCACTCTCAAACGCGCTGGCTTGCCGGCGCATTGAAGCCGCCGACCCGACGCGTCGTTAATAATAGTCAATAATGGTTACCTAGGTAACCTTGACAGCTAGATATTTTTCGCAGGATTTTTTAAAATTGCAGCCACACGCGCCAACGCGCGGAGTTTTTGCTCAAAAACAAGTAAACAGAAAAAAACTGCTCTTTCGCGTATGCACGCCACCGACCGCCACACGCTCATAAAACCCGTCAGCCCCTATTTGCCGTCATGTCGCGTCAGCCATACGATGAGTATGGTCGTGCCGAGGACCCAAATCAAGGCTATGGCTACGACTATAGCCACGATCAGGGTCAGCAACAGGCATACGACCAGCAGCACGATTACGACTCGCAGTACGGCGATCAATATGACGCTCACGCGCAGCAGCCGTACTACGACCAGTACAACTACTCTGAGAGCGGCTACAGCGTTGACCCCTACCAGAGCTCTATGCACCCGCCCGAGATTCCCGGCCACGACGCTCAGAGCGAATACTCTGACCTGACCGCCGAGCAGGGTTACCTTCCGCGCGGCGATTTTGGCGGCAGCGGTATGAGCACTCCAGTGTATGGTGAGCCCCGTACTTCGAGCCGTGAACCCTACCCTGCCTGGGTGGAAGAGAACGAGGTTCCCGTCACCAAGGAGCAAATTGAAGACATTTTCATTGATTTGACAAATAAATTTGGATTCCAACGCGATTCTATGCGTAATATGTTTGATCATTTCATGGTTTTGCTCGATTCGCGTGCTTCCCGCATGACCCCCAACCAGGCCTTGTTGTCGCTGCATGCAGACTACATTGGAGGTGAGCACGCTAATTACCGCAAGTGGTTCTTTGCTGCTCAGATCGATCTTGACAATGAGATTGGTTTCCGCAACATGAAACTCGGGAAAGCTACCAAGAGAGCCATGAAGGCACGCAAGAAGTCCAAGAAGCTCAGAGCCGAGGGCGGCGAGGACGTGCCGCGCACTCTTGAGGAACTCGAGGGTGATTACAGTCTCGAAGCTGGCGAGTACCGCTGGAAGTCGCAGATGAATGCCATCAGCCAGCAGGAGCGCGCCCGTCAGATTGCTCTGTATCTGCTGCTCTGGGGTGAAGCCAACCAAGTCAGGTTCGTGCCCGAGTGTCTGTGTTTCATTTACAAGTGTGCCAACGACTACTACTTGAGTCCTCAATGCCAGAACCGCGTCGAGCCTGTCCCTGAAGGTGACTTCCTCAACCGCGTGATCACCCCGCTCTACCGCTACATTCGCGCTCAAGTCTACGAGATTATTGATGGCCGCTACGTCAAGCGTGAAAAGGACCACAACAAGATCATTGGTTACGATGATATCAATCAGCTGTTTTGGTACCCCGAGGGTATTGAGCGCATCATTCTCGAGGATGGTACTCGCCTGGTTGACTTCCACCCCAATGAGCGTTACCTCAAGTTGGGCGAGGTTGTTTGGAAGCAGGCCTTTTTTAAAACCTACAAAGAGACCCGTTCTTGGTTCCACATGGCCACCAATTTCAACCGTATTTGGGTCTTCCACATTACCTCTTACTGGTTCTACACCGCGGCCAACTCCCCCAGCATCTACACCAAGGACTTTTCGTACTTGCTTGGCAATGACCCCCTCCCTCAATCCCGTTACGCGGCTGTTGCCATTGGTGGTACCATCGCCAGTTTCATCCAGATTATTGCAACTATTTCCGAGTGGTGTTTTGTGCCGCGCAAGTGGGCCGGCGCGCAGCATTTGACCCGCAGGCTTATGTTTTTGCTGCTGATTTTTATTGTCAACTTGATCACCCCCGTCTATGTTTTCGGCGTTGTTGGCTACCGTGAGTCCAAGAGTGGCTTGGCTGTAGGTGTCGTCGGCATGATCATCGCTATTTTCACATTTGTCTTTTTCGTTATTATGCCCCTGGGTGGTTTGTTTGGCTCATACCTCAACAAACGCACAAGACGGTACGTGGCTTCGCAAACATTTACCGCCTCATTCCCCAGGTTG
This sequence comes from Wickerhamiella nectarea, assembly GCA_022577815.1. Lineage (NCBI taxonomy): Eukaryota > Fungi > Ascomycota > Dipodascomycetes > Dipodascales > Trichomonascaceae > Wickerhamiella > Wickerhamiella nectarea. The sequence goes on from JAKIRY010000014.1 coordinate 136,293, forward strand.
CATGGCGTTGATATGTGGCTCAGCTACTTGCTGTGGGCTGCTGTGTTTGGTGCCAAACTTTCCGAGTCTTATTTCTTTTTGGCCCTGAGTATCCGTGATCCCATCCGTGACTTGGCCACTACAGACATGCGCTGTATTGGTGAAGTGTGGTTTGGCGATGTGCTCTGCAAGCAGCAGGCCAGGTTCACCCTCGGCGTCATCTATGCTACTGATTTGGTGCTGTTCTTCCTTGATACTTATCTGTGGTACATTATCTGCAACACCATCTTTAGTGTCGGTCGTTCATTCTACATGGGTATCTCTATTTGGACTCCTTGGCGTAACATCTTCTCGAGATTGCCCAAGCGTATTTACAGCAAGGTCTTGGCTACAAACGATATGGAGACCAAGTACAAGCCCAAGGTTTTGATCAGTCAAATCTGGAACGCCATTGTGATCTCCATGTACCGTGAGCATCTTTTGGCTATTGACCATGTGCAGATGCTACTGTACCACCAGGTCCCTTCTGAGGTTGAAGGAAAGCGCACCCTGCGTGCCCCCACTTTCTTTGTTGCCCAAGATGATAACCAGGTCACCAGCGAGTTCTTCCCTCCCAATTCCGAAGCCGAGCGCCGTATCTCCTTCTTTGCTCAGTCTCTGTCTACCCCCATGCCTGAGCCGGTACCTGTGGACAACATGCCCACTTTCACCGTGATGGTTCCCCACTACTCTGAAAAGATTCTGCTCTCTTTGCGCGAAATTATTCGTGAGGAAGACCAGTACACCAGACTCACCTTGCTTGAATACCTCAAACAGTTGCACCCCGTAGAATGGGACTGTTTTGTCAAGGACACCAAGATCTTGGCCGAGGAAAGCAACGCGTACGAGGATAAGGATGAGGACGATCGCGCTGTCAAGAGCAAGATTGATGATTTGCCTTTTTACTGCATTGGTTTCAAGAGCAACGCTCCCGAATACACTCTTCGTACTCGTATCTGGGCCTCGCTGCGTTCGCAAACCCTGTACCGTACTGTGTCTGGTTTCATGAACTACTCGCGTGCTATTAAGCTGTTGTATCGTGTCGAGAACCCCGAGGTTGTGCAAATGTTTGGTGGCAACACCGACTCTTTGGAGCTTGAGCTTGAGCGCATGGCCCGCCGTAAATTCAAGTTTTTGGTGGCCATGCAGCGTTTGACCAAGTTCAGACCTGACGAGATGGAGAACGCGGAGTTCTTGTTGCGTGCCTACCCCGACTTGCAAATCGCCTACCTTGATGAAGAGCCCCCCCTCAACGAGGGTGAGGAGCCCCGTGTCTTTTCTGCTCTTATCGACGGTCACTCTGAGATTATGGAGAACGGCCGTCGCCGTCCCAAGTTCCGTGTGCAGATCAGTGGTAACCCTATTCTTGGTGATGGTAAATCCGATAACCAGAATCACGCCCTGATCTTTTACCGTGGTGAGTACCTCCAATTGATTGATGCCAACCAGGACAACTATCTCGAGGAGTGTCTCAAAATCCGCTCTGTTTTGGCCGAGTTTGAAGAGCTCAACGTCGACATCACCAACCCGTACACTCCTGGCATGCCCAAGGATAAGTCAGAGAACCCCGTCGCCATCGTTGGTGCTCGTGAGTACATCTTTTCCGAGTCTGTTGGTATTTTGGGTGACGTTGCTGCCGGTAAGGAGCAGACATTCGGTACTTTGTTTGCTCGTACAATGGCTCAAGTCGGTGCCAAGTTGCACTACGGTCATCCTGATTTCCTCAATGCTGTGTTTATGACTACCCGTGGTGGTGTTTCCAAGGCTCAAAAGGGTCTCCACTTGAACGAAGATATCTACGCTGGTATGACTGCGCTCATGCGTGGTGGTCGTATCAAGCATTGTGAGTACTTCCAGTGTGGTAAGGGTCGTGATTTGGGTTTCTCTTCTATTCTTAACTTCACCACCAAGATTGGATCTGGTATGGGTGAACAGATGCTCAGTCGTGAATACTACTATCTCGGTACCCAGCTGCCATTGGACCGCTTCTTGTCGTTCTTCTACGCGCACCCTGGTTTCCACGTTAACAACATGTTCATCGTTTTGTCTGTGCAGATGTTTATGATTTCGATCATGAATGTTGGTGCTCTATCGAGCGAGGCAATCATTTGTCTCTACAACAAGAACACCCCTCAAACCGACCCTCATGTGCCCGGCGGTTGCTACAACTTGCAGCCTGTCCGTACCTGGATCGATCGTTGTGTGCTATCAATTTTTATTGTGTTTTTTATTGCCTTTTTGCCGCTCGTTGTGCAAGAGCTGTGCGAAAAGGGTCTCTGGCGCGCTTGCAACCGCTTTGCCAAGCACTTTGCCTCTCTCTCTCCCCTGTTTGAGGTATTCGTGTGTCAAGTTTACGCCTCGAGTTTGTTGAGCAATCTGAGCTTTGGTGGTGCCCGCTATATTGCCACTGGCCGTGGTGTTGCTACCGCCCGTATTCCCTTTGGTGTTTTGTTCTCGCGTTTTGCTAGTGATTCCATTTATTTGGGAAGTCGCTCTTTACTGATGCTATTGTTTGGTACTATTGCCATGTGGAGAGCCTCGCTGTTGTGGTTCTGGCTCACATTGATTGCAATGATGATCTCGCCATTCTTCTACAACCCGCATCAGTTCTCATGGCAGGACTTCTTCATCGATTACCGTGACTTTATCCGCTGGCTCTCGCGTGGTAACACCAAGTTCCACCGCAACTCGTGGATCGGTTATGTGCGTCTGTCGCGTACTCGCATCACTGGTTACAAGCGCAAGTTGCTCGGCGACCCCAGCGAAAAGGGTAGCGGTGACTCCAACCGTACTGGCTTCTTCAACTTGTTCTTCTCTGAGATTCTTCTCCCGGTCATCTTTGCCGGTTGCGCGTTTGTTCCCTACACCTTTATCAATGCTCAGACCGGTGTCCTGCAGCAGAACAACACTGATCAGACTGTCGGCGAGATGAACTCGATTCTGCGTCTGATTGTCTGTACCCTCGGCCCCATCGCCATCAATGCTGGTGCCGTAATGGTGTTGGTGTTTATCTCGTGCTTCTGTGGTCCCCTCACTGGTTTGTGCTGCAAGCGCACTGCTGGTGTCATGGCCGGCATTGCCCACGGTATTGCCGTTATCATCCAGATCGTCTTCTTTGAGGTCATGTGGTTCTTTGAGGGCTGGGTGTTTAAGCGTGCGCTGCTTGGTACAATCACCTGTATGCTGCTGCAGCGTCTTATTTGCAAGCTATTGATTGGCCTCGTGCTCACTCGTGAGTTCAAGGCTGACGCCTCCAACCGTGCATGGTGGAGCGGAAAGTGGTACGGCGCCCAGCTCGGATGGATGGCCTGGACCCAGCCCATGCGTGAGTTTGTGTGTAAGATTGTTGAGCAGGAGATGTTTGGCGGTGACTTTTTGCTCGGTCACCTGTTGCTCTTCCTCCAGCTGCCCTTCTTGGTGATCCCCAAGATCGACAGATGGCACTCGATGGCCCTGTTTTGGCTCAAGCCCAACGAGCAGATCAGGCCCCCTATCTACTCGGCAAAGCAAAACAAGCTTCGCAAGCGCATGGTGTCCAAGTACGCTACCCTCTACTTTGTGCTGCTCGTGGTGTTTGTCGCATTGCTCGTGGCTCCCGCGGTCGCCGGCAAGCAGATCAAGTACGGCACACAGCTCAACGGGCTCAGCTCTATCACCAAGGGTCTTGTGCAGCCCCGCACCATGAACAACAACGACACTGGTACCAGTGGCACAACCACCTGGAAGGCGTCTACTCCGGCCAGTTACAGCTTCTCGAGCTTTAATTAGGTATATAGATTATTATTCATTGTTTTTATTCAGGCGAAACGCGCGAGACAAGACCGGTTGTGCGGCCCACCGGCGCTGCGCAGCCATCAAGACGGCTCGCAACAAGCATCAGAGTAGCTCCAGCAACAGCGCATCTACACGCGCTCACCACTTTGAGCTTGTCTACGCCTGTAGACCGGAATCTCCATTCCACCCCGGAGTTGACGCGCGTGCAGTTGGCGGTGATCGAGAGCATGTGCAGCTGCTCCTCTCCCCAGGCAGCCCTCGTAAATACGAGCGAGGGCTAGATTCTCGCCTCTTTACACGTTGGCAAGGCCGCGGCCAAGCTCTCTAGACGCAGATAGGATGCAAACAGCACTGCGATACCGGCGCCGATACCGGCCAGACATGAGTCAACGAAATTTCATGCAACAATCTCTCATCTTGACAGTAAGTGCTCAACTACAGCTCCAGCAGGCTGAAGTTTTGTAAACAAATAAACTAACAAGTGTTTAAAAGCATTTCGCAAAAGACACCATTGATGGCTCGGAACGGTAAGTAATGCGTGGGGGAGGGGGTGTGATCATGCACGTGGTGTGATGCCAATTGACCCGAGGCTTATTTGAGTTTCCAAACAGGCCAAGGCAAGGGCACGCAGCTATGGTGACCGGTGATCGCCCCTCGGCCCAAGGCCGAATGCACCCCGCACCCAACCTTGACATTTACTAACAAATGGCAGCCTCTTCTAAAATCAAGGTCAAGAACCCAATTGTCGAGCTCGACGGTGATGAGATGACCCGCATCATCTGGAAATCCATCAAGGATAAGCTGATCAACCCATACTTGGACGTGGACCTCAAGTACTACGACTTGGGCATTGAGCACCGCGACAAGACCGATGACCAGGTTACTCACGATGCTGCAGAGGCCATTTTGAAGCACAGTGTTGGTGTGAAGTGCGCCACCATCACCCCCGATGAGGCCCGTGTCAAGGAGTTCAACCTCAAGAAAATGTGGTTGAGCCCCAATGGTACTATCCGCAACATCCTTGGTGGAACCGTTTTCCGCGAGCCTATTGTCATTGACAACATTCCTCGTCTTGTGCCCGGATGGAAGCAGCCCATCACCATTGGACGTCACGCTCACGGTGATCAGTACAAGGCCACCGACCAGGTGATTAGCGGCCCCGGCAAGCTCGAGGTTACCTTCACCCCCGAGAACGGCACCCCCGAGACAAAAACCGTTTACAACTACAAAGGTCCTGGTGTTGCTTTGAGCATGTACAACACCGACGAGTCTATCGAAGGGTTTGCCCATGCCTCGTTCAAGCTTGCCTTGCAAAAGAAGGTGCCCCTCTACATGAGCACCAAAAACACTATCCTCAAAAAGTACGATGGTCGCTTCAAGGACATTTTCCAGGAGCTTTACGACACCCACTACAAGCCCAAGTTTGATGCTGCTGGTATCTGGTACGAGCACCGCTTGATTGACGATATGGTTGCCTACATGCTCAAGAGCAGCGGTGGCTACATTATTGCTATGAAGAACTACGATGGTGATGTGCAGAGCGACATTGTTGCCCAAGGCTTTGGCTCGTTGGGTCTCATGACCTCGGTTCTGGTCACCCCTGATGGAAAGACCTTTGAAAGCGAGGCTGCCCACGGCACCGTCACCCGCCACTACCGCCAGTGGCAGCAGGGCAAGGAGACCTCCACCAACTCGATTGCCTCAATTTTCGCTTGGACTCGTGGCCTGCACCAGCGCGGTGTTTTGGACGAGACCCCTGAGGTCTCCAAGTTTGCCCTCAGCTTGGAGAAGGCTACCATCGACACTGTTCGCGTTGATGGCATCATGACCAAGGATTTGGCTCTTGCCCAGGGCAAGACTGACCGCTCCAGTTATGTGTTGACTGAGGAGTTTATCGACGCCGTCAAGACCAGACTCGACAAGACCCTTGCCAAGTTGTAAGGTAGGCGCGTTACTGGTTGACGGGGCGAAGCTAGAATAGCAGGCCCCTACATATACAAAGAAATAAATAAGCTGAAAACGCTAGATGCAGTTTATGCACGTCGTGTGTCAGAGACGTTTTGGGCGTCGCTTTGAGCGTCGTTTGGAGCGCCTGTTTGCGGGGCTGCAGGGCTTACAGCCATCCTGGCAACTCTCAGGCCTTCAAATGTCAAAAATCCAAGCGCAATCATACGCGTAGCAGGCTTGCCAAACTTTCCATAGAACCCACTAGCCATACGTAATCGCCAGCGTCCTTGGCCTGTGTTTCCCAATAGCAACCTGTCATCATGTCTCGTAGTGGTGTTGGAGTAAGCGACGACGCAGTGTCGTCCTTTAACGAATTCAAGTTGGGTGGCCGCAAGGCTGACGCCGACAACTACATCATCTACCGTATTTCTGACGACAAGACCACCATCATTGTCGAGAAAAAGGGCCGCGCCGCCAGCTACGACGAGTTTGTCGAGCAGCTCCCCGAAAACGACTGCCGCTACGCCGTTTACGACTTTCACTTTGAATTGCCCAACGGTGAGGGCAAGCGCAACAAGATTGTCTTCTACACCTGGAGTCCCGATACCGCCAGCGTGCGCCCCAAGATGATCTACGCCAGCTCCAAGGATGCCTTGCGGTTGACTTTGAACGGAGTCTCCACCGACATTCAGGGAACTGACTTTAGCGAGGTTGCATACGAGACTGTTTTGGAGCGTGTTTCCCGCGGTGCCTTGAGATAGGCGCTCGGTAAGTTTGGCGGCTTGTAGATATCAGCTACCACCTATATGGACATTTTAATAGTGTATTATTCTCCTCCATTCTTGAATGTAAATTAAAGGACACGATAGCGATTGCGTGCGCGCCTAAGCTGGGCTGCAACTCCCTTCCCACCACCCCTTGATGACTCATCATACACCCTCTCTTTTGCCCCCGCCGCCGCCACGCTGCGCTCGTGCCCATTCTGCTCGTCGTCGTACCTGGGATTTGTCATGAGCTCGACTCGTCAGTACAAGTGTAAACCCACTGATCACCAGCTGAGCACTCTGTCGCGCTCACAACTGCCAGACAGTGAGCTCTACAACAAGCTGCACGAGGCGGAAAAGCGCATCGACACCGTCATTACCCGCAAATGGCTTGACCTGCAGGACATGATTGGGCGCTCGATGCGACGCAACAAAACGCTGCGTATCTTTTGCTCCGCATCTGTCTCCAACCAGCCCTGGCAAAATGGCGCGTTCGAAAGCTCTGCGTTTGACTTTGGCATTAATACAAGCACCGAGCCCCCAGCATGGACATTGAGGGTGGAGGGACGGCTCACTGACGAGGATCCAGGCAAGCACCGTTTATTTTCCTCTATGTTTACCTCGATAATTGTCGAACTACACACTGGCGACGACGTAGAAACGGTTGAGTGGCACGAGGTCAGCCCGCACTCCACCGACCCCCCAATCGACTTTGATGGCCTTGACATCCGTCGCAGAGGTGACCAAGTGGTAAAGTGCAAGGTCCAGATGCAGATCAAAGAGTACCCAGACAAGTTCAAACTCAGCCCACAGCTAGCCTCGGTGCTGGGCATCCAGGAGGAGTCCAAGCCCGGCGTGGTTGTTGGCCTCTGGCAGTACATGCGGTTCCACAGATTACAGGATGTGGACGAAAAGCGGCTTATTCGGTGCGACGCCGCCCTCAAATCGCTGTTTGGTCGTGACACTCTGACTTTCCCCGAGTTTTTGGAGTTGCTGGGCCCACACCTCAAACCGCGCGACCCGATCGAATTCGAGTACATTATTGACCCAAGCACGCCCCCCAAGGATGCAGCTTTTGACGTGTCCCTGCAGGTGGAAGATCCCCTGCGCCAGGAACTCATTACAATGCTCGACTCGTGGTATGAAAACCAAAACATGCTGCGGCAGCTCGACCAGCAAACGCTGCTTGACGTGCAGCACCTTAATCTGCTCGCCCAACAGTACACGTTCCACAAGCACATGTATGAGGACCCCAGCACATTCTTGGACAACTGGCTGGCGTCACAAGCCCACGACCTCAAGGTGATTTATTCAGACCGCCAGTTTTCTGAGGAAAGCGTACGCTCCAGTGAGTTTTACTCAGACGAAATCCTCAACCAGAGCCTGCATTTGTTTTTGAGTCGACAGAGTACATAAATTATATTTAATGCGTAGATTATCTCCAAAAGTTCATTAGGCCGTCGCCGGTCCCCACCAGCGACTGGCTCGCTTCGTTCCAGCAAATCTTGGACATTGCCGTGGATTTCTCAATGTGCTGCATTTTGTTTTGATAGCTAAAGGCGGAGGCCAGTTTTGGTCGGTTGCACACCACAAGTTTGTCGCCTCCCACTGCCAGCAGCGGTTGGCCAAACAGCTCAAACACACACAAATCCGCTTGGTAGTTGGGAAGCCGCGGCAGCTGTACTGTATCTATGGGATCTCCATACTCGACCATGAAGCTCTGCAGAGTACCAGATTTGCCTAGGGCCCATAACTTGTGTTCGTCGTCGCTAGCCAAACTGCAGATTCCTCCTTTAGAACCAGTTAGCGTGACTTCATTGCGCACGCCAGACTTGCGCATATCCCAAAACTTTACAGTCTGATCCTGAACGCTGCCAGTGGCGAATCCATCGCCAACCCAGGAAATGGCAGTCAGGGCGGGGCCGCGGTTTATACCACGTTTGGGGCGCCTCTGTAGATCATGAGCATCGTACACAACCTTGCAAGTTTTCTCGGTCCGTAGATCGCATAAGTACGCAGAGCCATTCTTGCTCGCCACCACCAAGTTGTTTCCATTTTGCTTCACCTCGCAAAATCCAAACGCATTGTCGGGAACAAACCGGCTTTTTATCTTGGACGTGGTAATATCAACCAACTCGATCGAATGTTCTGAACAGGTGACCAGCTGCTCGCCAGCAGCACACATGCTGCGCACTGGGTACTTGCCCAGATCGATAGTACCAAATGTTTTCTCGTGGTTGGCCACAAGCACCGAGCCGTGTAGCCCAAAAAACGAGACACTGTGATTGTTGAGTGTGCACACGCTAGTTATTAGAGCGCCTGCACTCTTCTGCTGAACTTTGAGCGGCATAACTACGCGCGGCCCAGATTGCCTTTTTGCCGGAACTCGTTTTATAATTGGTCTCGTGCATTTCACCAGATCCTCGCTTGCCTCGCTTCCTGGCGGTGTAATGTTTGTGACATCCTTGCCAAACCATCTGTCGAGGCTCATGACGCGTAATTAGCAGACGCGTAATTTCTAATTAGTCGCGTAAAGTCGTTGAGAAATTTGAGCATCTAGAAAACTGCCTAGGCGTTATAGCCACTGAATATCGGCCAAAATATGCAATTGTCTGTTGAGGTTGTCTTGTCCCATCCCCTGGTTGGCAACCCTCTATTAACGAGCCAGACATTGGCACTCGTCAGAGACTTTACAGGTTGTATAGACCCTACAACTGGGTATTCAGGTCCCCCTATCAGTATAGCTTTGGCCGCGACCCAACTTACAGGGCTCGAGAGCCTGGACTTCACGCCGTGTCTGTTGCCGCGCCGTGCTCAAGCCGAGTGCGCGCTGCTAAGCTCGCTAGATACATCTCCAGCCTTCATTTTCAGTAAACTGTAGCATTGAAACTCTCTGACGTCTATCGGCCATTGCCTCAGGTTCCGTCGGAAATGTCGGCGAACCCCGTGGTTGATATGCACCCCAAACTATATCAATCGCTGATGTGCCCTCTACCTTGTAACTTTACAAATGCAAGAATTGGTAAAAGAGAGAGCTATGGGCTCATATGGCAAAGAGGTCCAAAGGGAAATCCGTGTAATTGACCTATCTAACTTTGATTCTCGCCGCGAGGAAATCGCAGAACAATTGTGGCTTGCAGCGACAGAAATCGGCTTTTTCCAAGTCAAAAATCATGGAATTAGCCATAGTGACATCGACGCGGCGTTTGCCCGCTCCAAAACATTCTTTGACCTGCCTCTCGAGACCAAGAAAAAGTACCCCATTTCCCGTAATGCCGGCTACGAATACATGTCTCAGGTTCGTCCCAGTACTGGCACGACTGATCGGAAAGAGAGCTATCAAATCACAACCTCGCGCATGGCTGGTTTGTGGCCTCAGGAGGAGCTGCCCAAGTTTGAAAAGGAGTGCACGCAGTTCTCGCACGAGTGCTTGGACCTGGGAATGAAACTTATGAGCTGCTTTGCTGATAAGCTTGGGTTTGAGCGTGACTTTTTCACAAAGGCGCACGACTACAACAGCCCCAACTATCAAAGCACTCTGAGACTGATTCACTACCAGGCAATGAAGCCCGAGGAGGTTGATCCCAAAGTATGGAGAGCAGGTGCACACACTGACTTTGATGTTTTGACCCTTCTATTCCAGCGCGACGGTCAAGGTGGACTGCAAGTATGCCCCGGTCGTGACTACGAAGGCCAGGAGTGGACGAGCGTTGTGCCTGGAGACTATACAATTACGTGCAACATTGGAGACATGCTCATGCGGTGGAGTGATGATCTCTTGCCCTCAAACTTTCATCGTGTGCGCTCGCCCAGGGCTGATGAATATTTGGGGTCGCGTTACTCGATTGCATTCTTTTGCCAGGCCAACGAGGATGTGGTACTCAAGACGCCAAAGGGCAAATACGAGCCAATTACTGCTGAGGAGTATATCAAGCAGAGGATAGCAGCCAACTACGCCAGCGCCAAGGCAGCTGCGGGCCAAGCCTAGTTTGATTTTGTAATTTAGATTAAAATTTTGGTTGCGCGCAGTACCTGACACTAAATTATTTTATATGTTGATTTTTTTCCTCTGTTTTTTCTAAGATGTGACGCGTCTCCCCACAACCCACATTATTCACCACCACCTCCTCCCCCCTTGTTGACCATGTCAGAGGAGGAACCAGCACAAAACGTGGCTACTGCGAGTCCTTCCGCATCTCCTAGTGCTGCATCATCTCCCGAGAGTGTAAAATCTTCTTCCAGCACCACTAGTTTGCACACTGCGCGTAGTGGGAGCGACGCTGGCGACGCGGGCAGCTGCCCCCCTTCTCCAAAGGGGCGCGCGCTCAGCATCAACCGGGTGCGCCCGCGCATTCTACCTATGGCCTCAATGGACCGCCCAATTAGCCCAATTATGAATATTGGTGCTAAGCGCATGTCGTTTGACTGGTTTCTCCAACAGCCCCAAAGCCAATCATCGAGCCCCACAAAGGTCACCGATCAAGCGACAATGATTCACTGGGACTATATCATGAAACGCATACAGCAGAATTCCACAAGCGACAAATCAAAGAGCACAAACCAAGCTTTGCAGCGTACCTTTTCCGGAAGCCGTGGCCACCACCGCAGTATCTCTGACAATGACTGGGACTTTTGGACACAGGTGGTGAGCGACTACCAAGGTGTTGCTGAGCGTCAGCCCGACCGCCTCAGAGAGATGCTTCACAAGATTCCCTCCAGCCTACGACCGGTGCTTTGGCAGATAATCTCAAACTCCAGAAACTCGGACCTTGAGCTCGTATATGGCGAATTATCCAAGGAAACAGAGGTTCCCTGCGCAAAAACAATTGAAAAAGATCTTGCACGCACAAGTCTTGTCAAAAATGTCGACTCGGGAGCGCTGTTTCGAATCCTAAGTGCATACTCACTGTTTGACCCCGAGGTGGGCTACACCCAGGGTATGGCATTTGTTGCGGTACCTCTACTTTTTGATATCCCAGAAAGTGATGTTTTCTGCCTCTTTGTCCAGCTCATGAAGGCCTACGACTTTCGCAGTCTCTACCTGCCAGAAATGCCTGGTCTGCAGCTCAAGCTGTACCAATTTGAGCGACTGCTCGAAGACCGGCTTGAAAAAGTGCACACACACCTCAAGCGTCAGGGGGCTCTGGTATCGATGTACGCCTCGCAGTGGTTCCTCACGGTGTTTGCCTACAAATTCCCACTCGAGCTTGTCCAGCGCATTCTCGATATTGTCATTGCAGAGGGGTACGAGGTTGTCCTTCGGGTGGCCTTTGTGCTCATGCAGCAAAACGCAACCCAAATACTGCTCCTCAAGTTTGATGAGCTTTTGCCATTCTTGAAGGACAAGATCTTTGACAGGTACGTTTCGAACCCAAGCGAGCTTGTCAAAGATACCGCAGCAGTGGACATAACAGCGCAAATTCTTGCCGCCTATGAGCTTGAATATCAAGAGATCCAGCGCAACGAGCGGGAACGCGCTGAACAGATGGAAGCGCTTCGCAACTCCAACTCTCGGCTCAGCCTGCAAACGCGGACTCTGGAAGTTGAGCTGAGTCGACTCAGCAGCGAGCACATTGAAATTGCAAATAAAATGGTCGAGCTCGGCCTTGAGAACGCGCGCCTCACCCATGAGAATGATGAACTGGTGATTGAAAACCGCCAACTGAAATCAACTGTTGAGGAGGACTTTGTCACTGTCGTCAAGGAACGCGACAATCTGAGGGAGGTACGCCTCAGACTCGAGGCCCAAATCGAAGGGTTGCAGGTCGCTTTGGCCGAGGCGCATTCGTGAACCTCACTTAGCTAGCTATTTATATACACACTCATATCCACGCCACGCTCATGCGCGAGATCGAGCAACTGCTGCACAGTCGATTGCTTGTGGCGAGTCAAATGGCTCGTGAAGGTGCCGTCCAGCTCGGGGTTGTAAACCGCCTTTATGAGACGCGAGCGGCCAACAATAACTTTAACTGGCTCGCCACCAAATGTTCCACGCGCATAGACCTTTGTCGTGCCGTCCATCTCAAACTCTGGGGCGGCTGCCTCGATGCGTTTTTCCTTTTGGAGCATTTCCCACCTGAGGGCCCAGCCAGCACTTCCCAGACTCTTGAGACGCTGAGGAGTATCTTTGAGAATGTATTGGTCCAAGCCACCCTCCTTTGTGATGGTCTTTAGCACGCTTGAAACCACTCTCAACTTGAGGGTCTTTTTGAGAATCTCGCTCCACAACGAGACCCGCTGAACATTGGGGTAAAAGATCCGCACGTGCTTGTTTCCGTACTCTGAGATTTTGTGACCAAATTGGAGGGTTTTACCTCCGTAAAGACCGCGATCACTCTGTTTGTAACTAGTGGCCGGCCCATAGGGATAAGGGGGCATTTCCACCGGCTTGGGCAGTGATGTGACTGGCTCACCAACGCTGGGCAGCTTGGGAGTCGCGATTTTGCGGCCAACAATGTGTTTGAATTCTCGAAGGCGAGAAAGGGTTTGGCGCATGAATTTCAGATGACAAACGTGAGCGGTGTTGTTTAATTGGAGAGAGCCAAGAAACCCAGCAGAGCCTGGTTTCCGTAGTAGCCAGCAGCAATGGGCACAGCAGATGGAATCGAATTGGAGTTGTAGGTAACCTGGGTAGCGTTGAGCACTGGTTGGAAGAATGCGAGTGTATGACTCAGCGGACCCACATTTATGCATGAGCTATACTGATCCTCGGCACTTTTAGCGAAATGGCCATCAAAGGTAGCCTCTGTGGGTTAGACTGGCTGCCATGTCTCTGAACTTGAGCCTAAACTCGGCGCGCAGATTGGGGTATTCGAGGTCACATGTAATGTGTTACTAACATACTAGGGCTCACATTTACACCCACTCACATTCAACCCACGCACACCACCAACGAACACACATGTCCACCCGTTCTGGTATTATTGTTGGCAAGAACCACGGCCACAAGGTGACTCCTAAGGCCGTCCCCTCCAAAATCAGCAACCGCAAGGGCGCCGCCTCCAAGCGCACCACCTTTGTCCGCAGCCTCGTCTCTGAGGTCTGTGGTTTGGCTCCTTACGAGCGCCGTCTTATTGAGTTGATCCGCAACTCTCAGGACAAGCGCGCTAAGAAGCTCGCCAAGAAGAAGTTGGGTACTCACAAGCGTGCCAAGGCCAAGTACGAGTCCATGCAGGAGGTCATTGCTGAGGCCCGCCGTGCTGGTCACTAATTGCCTGCCTGTTAGGTATATATATTAGCATAATTAACGTCATGCGAAAGCATGTAAACTCTGATTGATGCGGTCGTCTCAGGACCTGGCCCGGCGAGCGCGGTGAAAAATTTACACAGCTCCAATCAAACGCTCTAAACTTTAGCAGAAACTAGAATCGCTTGTAGGCCCGAGCACCGCGGCCGCACCCCACAAACCGCCCCGAGTCTGCATCCTTCTTCTTACCAATGGTCTCGCTAACTGTCCAATCACCCCACAGGAAGGACCCGTACCGGATCCAGATCGGCCCACAAGAAGCGCTTAATTCGGTTAAACAATACCTGGTGTCCTTGGGACAGCTGCAACAGCCGTTGACATGTTTTTCACTCTTGAGAAACGGTGAGCCAGTGGACCTGTTTGCCACGGTTGAGGAGCTTGAGCTGGGCGACGAGGAACTGCAAGTTGTTGCTGAACCATTTTCCCTCGGCGAGGTCGTGTCTCATGTTCAACAGACTCGCGAGTTGCTGGGGTTCGTCCAGTTGGCCGAGCCTTGGCAATCGCTGGCCCCTGGCCCCTCAAGGATCTCATTCAAGTCCAAAAAGGCTCCCAAACAAAAGGAAAGAGCTTTGACCGACAAGCCAGACATCCCTGAGCCGCAGATTTTGGCCAACAATATGCAGCCAGAAACTGAGGTGCTTGTGGCCTCTCCCAACTCGCACGTGCCCGCCCCTACCTGTCGTACTTTGCACTATTCGTGCTGGCACCCACCCACCTTTGCTCAAACGCTCGAGGGAGCTCTCGCTTTTCTGAAGTTTGTCGCCAGCGACGGCAAAGTATATCACATCTCGGCCACCACGGAGGGATTCTTTGTAAACTCATCTACCGACGACAAGTTTGATGGTCGCCTCAAGACCGATGCCGTAAATGTGTCCCTACTCCAGCTGATTAGCCGCATTTCACCCCGCACTCTGACAGCAGTCGAGCGCCTGAACTCTCAGATGGGCAAGCTGCCTGCGCAACAATGGCAGCAGCCTATCGCGAGCTTTTTGAATGCACCTTGGCTCGTTGATGCCTCTTTTGTCCCCTCAAGCGATTTGGCCAGGACACAAAAGGCCGATGTGCTCAAGGATTGGAACGAGGAATTCCAGGTTACCCGTGAGCTCAATGCCTCAGAGACTGTGCGCGATCGTATTATCCGCGAGAAGCTACTTGTGCAAAGCTGCCACGAGTTTGCTGTTGCTGCCACCAAGGGCGCCCAGGACGTTGTGACCGGTAACATCACTGCTTTCAACCCTAGCGACGCACCAGAAAACCGAATCTATCTGCGCAATGGTATTTTCTATACCCTCGCCTTTGACTCTGTAGGAACATTTGCAGAGCTTGGCGGCGACGATGCAGCACGTATTGCCGCTCTGAAGGATATGCAAGGTGCCCAGTACATGCTCAACTTGGACCTACAGGCCTCACCAGTTTTGACTTGTGTGGTTGACTTTTGCGGCCGCCGTATCGTGGCCCAAGGCCCAGTGCCTGGTATCTTTAGGGAGAATGTCGAGCCAGATATTGTCTACGGCTCCAGTGAAGGTCGCTCTGAGGTCTTTGCAAAGCCAGATGCTGAGGAAGACGCTCAAAAGATTTCCAAATGCTTCCATCTCAAGGAGCACACTGTGTTCTCAACCGAGGGCCAGACCGCTAAACTCAAGACCTCTGTTTCTACAAAATTGATGAATGGCAGCGATGGTCGTCGTTACGTTTTGGACTGTGCTAGAGTGACGCCAGTTGATCTAGGCTACCTTGACAAGCACCCCAACTACCCGCATAAGTTTGCCCTTGTTCGCCCTGAAGCAGTCAATGAATGGTTCAGATACAAGGTTCGTCAGGAGCTTGGTGATAAGGAAATTACTGAGGAGCTTGCTGCTCAGTTTGCTGCTCAATTTGTCGTCAACCCAGACTGTCACTTGGAACCTCCCCAAGGGCTGTTGCAAGAGTACGAGAACGACCGCAAGACAGTGCACGAGATTTCCAAATACATTTCAGAGACTATTATCCCCTCGTTCATCTCGGAAATCACCAAGGGAAACACTGTTTACCCACTTGATGGCGCCCAGCTGACCCAGGGACTGCACAAGCGCGGTATCTCTATGCGCCATTTGGGCGCTGTTGCTGAGGCTGCAGCTGCAGCTGGTCAGTCAGCTCTGGCTGAGGTAGCTGAGCGCGAAGCAGTCGCCCGTGCCATCAAACACCTCGTCAACAAACGCATCGAGAAGCTGTCTATTGCTCAAGTGCAACCCGCAATTGTTGATTTCATCAAACAATTTGATGTTGCTGCTATTCAGCAAGAAACAAAGGCGCGTTTCCAGCTCGATACTACACCCACCCTCACCACAAAGCTTTTGAGAGAAGTTTCCATCAAGCTGGGTCTTCAGTGGGCAAGCACGGTCAACATTGGATCTATCCAATCTAGTGATCTCAAATGCTTTGTGCCTCGTGTCCGCTACTCAACTCTGCAGAGTGCTATTCCCGAGGAAGCCATGGCTGCTGGAAGAGCGACTGTGGCCACCAATAAAGATGATGCATTGGACATTGTGCGTGAGGCTCTGAGCTTGCACGAGCAGGTCTACGGTGTCGTTCACCCGGAAACTAGCAAGGCTTACAACCAGGCCTCGTTAGTCTACCATGAACTGCAGGACTACGATCAAGCTGTGGAGCACGTCAAGCGCGCCATTTGTTTGAGCGAGCGTCTCCATGGTCTTGATTCTGCCGAAACCATTGTCTACTATATCAATTTGGGCTTCTACGAACGGGCTCGTGGTAGCATTAGCGAGTCGCTTTCGGTAATTGACTACATTTTGCGACTGTGGAGCTCTGTTGGTCCTGATAGCCACCCTGACTTGCTCAATAGTTTGCAAAGTGTTGCAGCTATGCTATTCCAGGCTCGTTACTACGAGGCTGCCATCAAGTGGTACAATCTGGCGATCGAGGCATCCACCAGTGATGCAGATAGTGCACCGCTTTACTTGCAGCTTTCTCAGTCCCACGTCATTCACAGCAATGCCTACGCTACTGCGACACGTGCCGCTGAGAAGGCATTCGCTCTCTACAAGTCCACAAAGGGCCCTGAGGACGAGGGCACACTCGAGTGCAAAAAGTGGCTCGATCAGCTGGTTAATGCGACTGTGCGCGACCTAAAGGCGAAGAACATCAAGGTACCGGCCGTCAAAGTCCAGGCCCAGGCCCAAAAGCCCAAGAGTGTGGACGCCATCTACAACTACATCATGGGTGACGACAAAAAGGCAAAGCAAAAGGCTAAGGCCAAGTCAAAGGCTAAAAAGAGTACATAGGAGCCATTTGCTCATGTTTTGTATATAGGAAAAGGCATCTTGTCTTAAGGCTTGTAGCAGTCAAGCGTACTGCTTCAACTCCTCGTCGCTGTATCTCAGCACCTTACCCCTAAGCTGAGAATCAGCTGTGGTGACCAGGTTTCCGAACAAGCGGCCCGAGTCCTTAGGAGAGACGAGCTTGCCGCTGGAGTGCAGATCGCGAAACTTTGTGACGCCATCGCCCATGGCCGCAGCGTGCGTAGTGCGAATGTTTTGCTGCATCTGGGTGTCTACGACTCCAGGGGCAACCGCAATGGGAATCACATCGGGCTCTTCTGCAGCGAGCGTACATGAAAAGTGATTGAGAGCGGCTTTGGTAGAGCCATAGGAGCCCCAGGTAGGAGAGTACCCCAAAGCCGCACCGCTGGATACAAAAATGACGCGAGCCTTATTTTGGCGCAGAGTTGGGAGCAGAGCCTTGGTCGCAGCGACAACGCTGAGCACATTGACTTGGTAACATTTGAGCCAATCAGCTGCTTCTGCATCGGCAATTGAAGCAACTGGCTCAAGAATTCCATGATTAAAGACCACACCCTTGACGTCAAATTTGGCTAATTTAGCATGCACCTCGGGATCGCAAATATCACCTTGGACGTGAGTGTAAAGATCAGAATTGATACTCGCCTCGCGCCTGGCCACTCCAATTACCTTTTCACCCTTTGATACCAGATAGGATGCGATCTCTTGGCCAATGCCTGATGAGGTTCCAGTAACGATAAACATGTGTCAGGAGAAGAGTCACACTGTAATTGGGCACTTTATCTACAATATATCTAGTCTACAATCAATGTCTTTTGTTCTTGTGAGCTCTTTCCCTCCTCGATCTATTTTTAGAGGTACTTTTTCAAAGGCTCATCTTGCCAGCCAAGAGATTTGCCAGCAAGGCTCTGCTCAGCACCAAGAACCAAGTTACCGTAGATCTTGCCAAGCTCCACAGGGTTTGAAAGGCTACCATTCGAATGCAGCTCGTGGAACAAGGCATTTTGAGCACCCATTGAGCTTGCATGGGTGGTCCGAATGCTCTGCTGCATCTCAGTATCTACCACACCAGGCTCAACCGACACGGGAACCAAGCTGGGCTCCTCAGCAGCAAGTGTCAGTGCAAAATGATTGAGTGCAGCTTTGGTGGAGCCATAGCAGCCCCAGGTTTTGAACGCATGAACTGCTGCACTGCTTGATACAAAAATTACCCGAGCATTGCTAGCGCGCAATTTAGGTAACAGAGCCTTGGTGATGGCGACGACCGAAAAGAAATTGACATCAAATCCCCATTTCCACTTTTCAGTGTCGGCCTCCGCCACAGGGGCGACCTGATCGAGCACACCGTGGTTGAAAACAATTCCGGTAACATCCAAAGATGCCAATTGTTCATGAAGCTTGGGATCACAGACGTCACCCCGAATATGAGTATAGAGCTCAGAGTCGATGCTGGCCTCACGCCTAGCCACGCCAACTACCTTTTGGCCCTTGGAGATGAGATGCAATGCAATCTCTTTGCCGATTCCAGAGGATGTACCTGTAATGATAATCATGTCAGTATTTTACAAATACTGCACCGGGAAGCCTATTTATATGCAAGTACTGACTGATCCCATGCAGGTCGGAGCTGCAGGATAACTTTCAAGAGCATTATCTGTCAATCTGATCCCATTAAACGAAAAAGGAGAATTTAAACCCCCAACCAGTTTAATTTTTTTGCGCCCAACTGCCCCGATCCAGCAGCCCAGTCTGGCTGCAGAGGGCGCGTATGCGAGTCTAGATCAGCCTATGCCCTTGTGTGCCGTTTGCTCCAATTTCTGACTTGCAACTGCTATGGAACTGCGCGCTTAATCCGCTTGAAGTAGTGCTACACGTTACTCAAATCCAATTAATTTTAGAGGTTGTGGTCCTGGTCACGCAGGTTGGCATCCCAAGCATGTCGACTGTCGTCGCCAGCTGGTGTGTCCATACTTAACAAGTGACTGGCCAGTAGGTTACCTGTATCAGGAGCATTTTCTATACTGGTCGAAGTATGCGCTTTCGGTCCTTGGGTGCACGCAATGGAGCAGCGCTACACAGGCCCATGCAATAATACAGCCTACAAATCTATTGGCATCAGCCTGAAAACGAAACAGTATTTTTGTTTCTACACCGTTTAATTTAGCCACCTCCAACCTCTCAAAGCAACCGCTTCGTCATGAAAGACCTTCGCGGGGACTCCCCGAGCTTTCGCCCTGGGGCCCCCCTGCAATCCCCCGGCAGCCCCAAGACGCGTTTCCGAAAGTTTAATCCCAATCGAACCTTCAATGTGGAGAAAGCCGCGTCGGCAACGCCGTTCTCGCCCCCAATCACCTCTGCCCCAATGGAGCTGTCTTCAATGCAGGCCACGCTCCCCAGTGACCTCAACACCATGTATCATCCTCCTCTACACCCTCTACAATACCATTTGTACGCGCCTTTGCCTCAGAGAGTCTCGCTTGAGGCGCATCAGCGCACCGTCGAGAACCTGTTCATTGCGAGCGATCTGCGCCATACCCTGCAGCAACGCAATGAAGCTACCCTACAAACAATGGTGTCTAGCTCGCTGCCAGACTATGTGCACGTCTACCACTCGTTGGTGCCCTTGGACACAAGTCTACAAGGCAACACCAAAAAATACAAGGCCGTATCCAATTTGAATGGCCGCACCGTTTGTTTGCACAGAGTGTGCGATTTTGCCGTGTCGCACGAGCAGGCAATGGCTCCGATCAACAAATGGAACAAGATCAAGCTGAGTGGTCTCGTAGGTGTTTTAGAAGCGTTTACAACACTGGCGTTTGGCGACAACTCGCTAGTTGTAGTGTATGAGTACTTCCCGCTTGCTGAAACTCTCCAAGTAGCTCTCACTGGCAGCCAGCCCGAGGGCCTTGTGTGGAGCCTTGCGGCGCAGCTAGGAAGTACATTGCATCAACTGCATAGAAAGGGCTTGTATGCTCGCAATATTTCAACACGCTCGGTGCTCGTGACATCCAAGGACCGAGTGCGGCTGTCTGGCTGCGGCTGTACCGACGTGATGGCCCTTGAAGAACGGATTCAAAGCGCTGGCGACCCGCCAAACCCTCAGGACCTCATGCACAAGGATTGGCAAGATCTGGGTGCGCTTTTAAGCAGTCTCTTGGGATCGAGGCAGTACTCTCAAGACCTGACCGCCTTTTTGCCGCTACTCAAGGCTGAAGCGCCAAAGGTGGACGAAATTATGGTAGCGCTTGCCCCCCATGTATTGAGGGTATTAGATTCTGCCCTCCTATACACAGACAATCTCGAGAGTACACTAAGTACTGAGCTTGAGAATGCGCGGTTGGTGCGGTTGATGGCCAAGCTCGAATTTTTGGCACGCCGTCCCGGCCAGGACGACGAGCGCTGGGCTCCAACGGGGCCCCTGTACCCACTCTTATTGTTTATTGACCACGCATTCCACCAGGTGGATGAGGCCGGCAAGCCGAGCCTGGATCTAGCCCACGCCCTGGCGTGTCTCAACAAATTGGACGCTGGGGTCGACGAGAACGTATTGCTGGTGTCTGCCGATGAACAAACACGACTAGTGATGAGCTACAAAGAGCTCAAGGCGCTTGCAGAGACTGAGTTCAGAAACCTAAGAACCTAGCCTGCGCGCACCAACATATATCTTTAAAGCTGAGGCTCGAGGCGTTGAATACGCCCGCGACGCAAGGCCCTCCTATAAAGAATAAATAAACTAAACTAATCAAAAGTTACGATCAAATTAAACGCGACATTGATCAGCCACACACTGATACATGCGGCACCGACCCGCGGTCCTATATGCCACCCGTTCATTGGCAGGTACAGCAGCAGCAAAAGCAGTGTTGATATCAAGAGCAGACAGGTTACAATGAGGCTGGTGCTACTCTCAATATAAATAACATGCTTTCCACTGAGCAGCATCTCCAGGCACGATGACCCGCCAAGCCCAATTAGAATGAGCAAAAGGGGAGACCCAAAGCACGCAGAAAGCGCCATTGCCGAGTGATCGTTGCGCGCAATTGAGACATTTGAGACTAGGTCACCCAAAGAGTTCCCGATAGCCACGACAGTTAGGCCCAGAACGGCCTTTGAGACGCCAAATGCCTCGCCTAGCTTTTGGACTGCCTCAACAACCTGCGAGGCCATGGTCAATATCCACAGAACCGCCATAGTAAACCCGCTTGCAGCCAATATCGTGGTGCCAAAGGGTACATATTGCGCGCTTGCTGCTCCCCCCGCAGCAACAAAAGCCGTGCCAAGCGCCGACTGCCAGGTCCAGGGTAGCACGAGCGCGAAAACAGCACAACTTGCACTCACACAATATATGCTGTTGATATAGGCATTGGGCTGAATGGGTGGAATAGGAATTGAGAGCTGCAGCACCAGTAAAACTGGCGAAACAATGGCGGTATTCAACCGCTGCAGCCAGGTCTTTGAGTTCCAGTCAATAAATGCGGGGAACAAGTGCTCCTCTATCGTCCTTGGGTCACAAACACTCGTAAAAGAGCTCGCAATTGACTTGGGGCTCGCTGGCCCAGGCGAGAACTTGGGAATTTGCAGCGACAATGCTGGGGCCAATGTCGGCGAAGTAATTGAAGGCGCCGGCGATGCTGGAAGCGAGGCTGTACCGCCTTCGGGAACATTTGTGCTCTCCCAATGCTCTATCGCATCGTAAAAGCTCGGTATTGTGTGCTCGAGCTCACCGTGTAGATGCAAGTACAGCGGCTCCTGGTGTTTGGTGTTTATCACGATAATCGCATAAACTGCATAGAGTATAATCAGAGCAACACTCTCATACACAGTTATTTGACCATCAGCAACCACAAACAACAACAGGGTCGTAGCAACTATCAAAAAGCAGCTGTCTCTCAGAAATGCCTTTGGCACCACCTTACACGGCTGGGCGATCGCCAGGGCGCCTATAACCACGCAAATAATAAAAAACGCAGCTCCAATTACAGATCCCATTGCCAGGCTGGCATTGTCACTGTGCAAGGAGGCAAACGCCGAGAAAATGTCCACGCTGGCGTTGCCAAAGGCTATAAATGTCGCCCCAATTACTTGCTCGGAAAGCCCCGTGTGCAAGCTCAAAAGGTGTAAATTGGGACACAAAAAGTCATAGGCGGCGATTCCAATGCCTGTAAACATGAAAAACAGCTTTATCGCCTCGAGCCAGAGGCCATTAAAGCCCATTAGCAAGGTTCCGAGAGGTAAGTGTCAGCGAGGCAAAGGGCCAGCAACTGGCCTGAAATTGAGTTTTTAGTGTGTGTGCACAATTAAATCACAGCCGAGGCCTGTAAATTAGCGTAGGGTCAGTTGGGGAAGACGCACGGCGACATGTTCCGGAGATCCGGTGTATTTCAGAACGTCTTAAAGCAATAAAATTTGCCGCCGGCAGAGCCCTGCATAATCCCATTGAGATGTGCATGGATATGCATAATTTATGCAGGGGTGTTAAGCGAATGCACTTGAGTGGGCGATGAGAATGTCAGTCAAGCTCAGAGTTAGACGGAATCTCCTGATAGTGAGGTATAGCTTCATTTCTTACAGCAGTTTCTTGAGGCGCAGTCCGCACTAGAAAGCCAGGCATTGACGACATCCACTTTGATGCATATAGTATTTAGAGACCATATTTACCTATCACCGGTGGCCCGAAGCGGTAATATCTGGCCTTGAACCTCAGATCCACAGGACTCAAACGATTATTTGAATGGTCGTGTACTCTAGAAAAGCTTCCGGTCAAGGAGAAATGTTTATTTTCCTCCCCTGTCCGCAGCAGGGTTGATATATTGAGGCTGACGAGCTACCGATTCTTCTGCATGATAAGGATGCCATTGAGTAAACACTCAAATATCGAGACCTGACATTCAGTTTAGGTTACATAGGGCATAAATTTATAGAGGAAGAACCTCATGCCGCAGCCCAATTTTTTTTTTCTGTACCAATTCCTGTAGAACCTTTGAGGCGGGTCCGAGCGTGCTAATTATAGCATCTACAGTGATAAGTTCATTTAGATTTTTCCAATGAATGCCTTTTCTTAGTTGCAGCGTTTGAAAATTCAGCCGCTTGTGAACTCTGATCTCCTCTCCCTAGCTTATGCCACCCCACTGGCAGCCGGATTCAGAAGCTAGCCGATGCGCCCTCTGCAACTCTCAGTTCTCAATTCTCAACCGTCGGCATCACTGCCGGCACTGCGGAAGGGTCGTTTGCAGCCCCTGCAGTACTCATTTCATCACTTATCTACCCACAACTTATGTGGTATCTCCGCCCGGTCGCAGCTACCTAGAGAGCCCTTTGGTGCCACATCGCACTTGCGACGAGTGCAACCACGAACTTGAAGTCATAAAGAGCTTGAATACTCAGGGTAGTATCGTTCAGGAACCATGTGATATTCAGGAGGAGCTCTCGCGATGTCCCATATGTGATCTACTGCTTGTGCACATGCAGGAAGCCCAGCAGGAGGCACATA
Source organism: Wickerhamiella nectarea (assembly GCA_022577815.1). Lineage (NCBI taxonomy): Eukaryota > Fungi > Ascomycota > Dipodascomycetes > Dipodascales > Trichomonascaceae > Wickerhamiella > Wickerhamiella nectarea. The sequence goes on from JAKIRY010000014.1 coordinate 159,831, forward strand.
TTAATTCCTGTTTGGTTTCCTGCTCCCCGACTAGCCGTAACCGCATGATTGTGTACAAATTGTCTGAAAAGGCAATGGGTGAATGCCCGATATGTTTTGAGGATTTTGAAGGTGGCCAAAGCGTTGGGCGGCTAGAGTGTTTATGTATATTTCACGACGAGTGCATTTTGCGGTGGTTCAAGAAGAAGGGCGCAGGAAAATGCCCCGTGCATAACGTCCATGGCTAGGATGGCTGCTGCTCTAGCTTTTTAGTGCCACTGCCTATAGATATTTATTTGCTTTTACTATTGAATTTGCTTGCAGAGTACTCGTAGGTCCGATTGGAGGCGGCAAAGTTGCTGCACCAACAGTGTCCGCCGTGTCCAAGAGCCTGGAGTGCCGTGTTGCCATGCACCTTAATTTGCAAACGGACCTCCTACATTGAGGCACTCGACTATATTAATGTGTCTTGCGTATTGACCCGAGAAAATTGGCCTACTCCCGCCCACTCTCTAAATTGAGCCTATAATGAACTGGCCCACACATGGGCACACTGTGACTTCACGACGCTTACTATGGGTCAACGTCAATCGCAACCGGCCCAGCCCCGTAAGAGTACTTTACGGAGAATGAGCGACGTTGTTCAAAACAAGTTCAAAAAATCCCGGCTCGGCAGCTTTACCGGCACAGAGCTCGGAGACCCCTCGCTAATTGAGCAACCCATGCATCAGCCCCCGATAGAGCCCATTTACACCCCTTCAAGCATATATCCATCCGAATTGAGTGAGTATCATTCTCTCGACAGTCGTCAAACTAGCCACGAGCTGGGCGAGGTGGGGCAAGAAGCGCCCATCGACACGGAGCTCGAGAACAGTGAGGCAGAGCTCGAAGATGATTCAAGCGTGCATAGAGACAGTGCATCTACCGATAACGACCCACATCCCATCGCCTCGCTACTAGGAAGACTGCTTGCGATTGCAGCCTCGATGACCGCGGCATCTCTTATCGGAGAGGGAGACAGTCCTTTTGGGTTTCTTGAATTTGTAGAAGAGCTTCTTACTGCAGATCTCACGTCTCGAACCTTGTTGCGCACGTTTAGTTTCCCCGAATCTAATGGTCAAGTTCCCCTAGTAATTGTGTGGGTACGTGAGCGCAATCCCGGGGATTCGTGGGTTATATTGGTTATTGGAAGCAATTTTCCCTCGGGGCATCCCATAACACAGGTCAATGGCAACATGGGAAGCCTGGAAGAGTTGCTGGTAGCCGAGGGCCTGATGGAGCAGCAAATCACTCAGGAAAGCATTGACGCTTTGGGTGGGCTAAGACTTGCACAAAGAGATGAGGACAGATGTGCTATTTGCCTCCAGGACTGCCTGGAAGGAGATGAGGTGCGGGCGCTTAAGTGCAACCACGAATACCACAAGTATTGCGTAGACAAGTGGGTACTCAAGGGTCACAACAGCTGCCCAATCTGTAGGCAAAAGGTGGTGCAAGCACCTCAGCCGCCAGAATGGGCCTGGGATGCCACCACAAGTAGTGCGGCCAGTGTTTTGAGCGATCTGGACGTTTGAATCCGCTTTCTATAAAGGCCGTCCTGTTTTATGTACTGTTTATTTAACCATTCCCCCTAAATTATTTTGCCACGAAAATTTAAAAAAAATGCGACTTAATTGAATTCTCAAAGTTTAGAAATTGAACGCGTTCCTTTGCATTTGTTGACTTATTTGGTCATTGTTTAGACAAATCCATTAATTTTCACGGCAGCGTTCCGCTTCGTCATGGACACATCTGAGCATGTCCAGTGGCACATGAGTTCCGATGGCCCGCGGCAAGCCAAGGAAGCCAGAGAACTACCAGAGCCTCCTCTGGAGCCTCCTGAGACTCCGAAGGCCTATGAAGACTCCCTCGATGCTGCCTCTGCATTTTTACAGCGGTACGAGCCCACATTGCGAAGCTCGCCCCCTGCTACCTGGCATTCGCCCGTACAGCGCACTAAACTAACGGCAGTATCAGCGACTCAGCCAGCAAAAAGGGCAAAGGGCGACACACAAGGGAAATTTTACCGGTTTTCGCCAAACCATTTACGGGGTGGTGTCCAAACAACAACACAAAGTCCTACAAGGCAGGGATCAATCGCCAAAGTGGTGATACCAGAACTGAGCTCATCTGACTTTGAGCCACCGGAGCCAGCCAGCGCTGTTGCTGCGCCTGCACTTGAAAGCACTCCGCTTCCTGCTCCTGCTAGGCCCGCCCCTACACCCACACCAGGGCTTGCTCCTCCACCCACATTAAAGCCTATCCACACATCTACCCCACTTGCCACCACGCTGCCTCCTCAGGCTCCCTCATTCGACCTCTCTGATTCTGAGGAAGAGCAAGAAGTGGCCTCAGTTTCAGCACCCCCTGAGCTTACAACTTTTTGGAAAACAAAGTACTTGCACCGATTTTTGGTGTACCAGATTACGCCCGCAGAAGATGTCACGAGCCTGTGGTGCAGGCACCTCGACGGTTTCTCCACTCTCAAGCTGGTAAAGTCGTGGAGAGACGCGCCGGTAAAAGCGGGCGATATTGTTAACGTGGTTGGCGAACTTGCTGTCACTCCACAAATAATAGTTGATCACAGCCTTTTGTTGGTGGTGAACCCAGATACCCTCGTGCCGGTGACGACAATCGCCGACTCATTCAGGTGCGAGCGCCAAGTTATTCTGCGGCACCGCGTGCGCTATGCTGCCTCTGAGACATCAATATACTTGATCTATGGAAATATTATCCACGAGGCTATCCAGTCTTGTTTAGTCGAGGGGTTCTCTGAGAAACGCCTCAAAGGGCTGTTTGAGGTTTTGGTGGAGAACTATGTACAGGAACTAGTGATTGTGGACAAGACACAATCCAAGGCTCTGGAGGAACTCAGCAATACTATTCCAAATATCCTTAAATGGACGGATTTGTATATGCGATCTCGAGCAGACTTTGACGTTAGTATTCACCGCAGCAATCAGCGCGCCCGCATTGGCATTCTAAGGAGCAAATTTACTGAGCTTGAGTGCTGGAGTCCACAGTATGGAATCCTGGGCAAGATCGATGCTGTGGTCGAGGCCCAAACAACCAGCGGGCCCAAACTGGTGGGGCTCGAGATCAAGACTGGTAAGCGGCTATCCGCATCTCACAGAGCACAGAGTGCCCTTTATTCGGTTCTTCTGGAAGAACGCTTTGGGTCAGGTGCCGCGCCCTGGACAATTCTGTGGTACTCACAGGACGGCGAGTCAACTGCAGTTCCCGCGCTCAAAGACGAGGTAAGAATGCTCATTCAAAAACGCAACTCGATAGTCAGCTACATCAAGAACCCGCACGTTTTGCCCACGCCAATTAACGATGCACGCACCTGCAGCTCATGCTTTGTTCGCTCGGCGTGCACACTGTACGTTGCAGCCTACCAAGAGCTAGAAGGAGGTCCCACTCTCGAGATTGAAGACCTAGTTAAAGCCGACACTGCTCATCTGGATGGCGAGCACCTCGAATTTCTAGAGACAATGGACAAAGCCCTCACAGAAGAGGACTTGCTGAGCATTCGATCACCCAGCCGGATCTGGCTCAAAGAGGAGAGTCAGCGAGAGGAGCAGGGCGTTTGTATTGGTGGTTTAAATATCATCAAAACGTCAACGTTTGGCGATGAAGTAGGTGGTCTCAACTTCCTCTACAAACTAACTCGTGACTCTGATTTTCCGCGAGATACACAAATAAAGGCTGGTGCTAGTGTCTATGTCTCCTCCGCATTAGTTATTTGCCTTGCAACTGGCAGGGTTCAAAGCTTCGAGGCTGGTAGCATATGGGTCGCCTCCAATCAGCGATTTGAGGGAACAGTCTCGCTCAACATTAATGATGCACAGAGCTTTATGTCCTATTCTCGCGGCAACATGCTCACAATGTTTGAACTAAGCCAGAAAAAGCTGTTGGACCTGGTGGTTGACCTCAAGCCACCAGTCTTCAACGACATCAACTACAAATACAAAGGAGAATTCAATGCGGACCAAACAAGGGCTATATCTCTGGTTATGAATGCGCGAGACTATGCAATCATTCGAGGGATGCCTGGGACTGGTAAAACAACCACCATTGTCTCGCTGTGCAAGTTGCTGTCTGAGCAGAACAAAAGTGTACTGCTCACAGGATATACAAACAGCTCAGTAGACAATATTGTGCTCAAACTGATGCGCAAGGGCTTGGATGTGTTACGCCTCGGCAATAGCCTAAACTCAATCCACCCAGATGTGCATTCTGTGTGTGCAATAAAGCAATCTCCCACCACAAAAGAAGAGCTAGAACAGCTCTTCCTCACGCCTAAAATAGTGGCTACAACATCACTGTCGCTTCGAAGCTACATCTTCCACTTGCGGCGATTTGACTATTGCATCGTGGACGAGGCCTCGCAGCTGACACTGCCTGCTGTGCTAGGAGCATTGTCCTATGCAGATAAGTTTGTACTGGTTGGTGACGACTACCAGCTTCAGCCACTAGTTCGGAGCTCCTCCAAAGAGCTCTCCACCTCATTATTTCAACGTCTGGCAGAAAAGCACCCTGCCAGCGTAGTCAACCTTGAGCATCAATACCGCATGAACGAGGATATTATGAAGCTCAGTAGTGAGCTCGTCTACGAGGGCCAGCTGCGCTGCGCCAATGCAGAAGTTGCCAAGCAACGACTCGGGTTCAAACTGTCCCCTTTTGTAAAGTGCCCCTCATGGCTGGATCCAGCACGAGCAGTCGTCTTTGTCAATACTGATAGCTCTGAGTCAAAGGAGACAGAAACCCCCGAGGGCGTCTACAACTCATTTGAAGTTAATTTGATCGCAAACATGGTTCAGACTTTTATGGCTAACGGGGTCAAAGCCGCTTCGATTGGCGTCATCGCAGTATACAATCAGCAGGTCAAAAAGCTACAAGACGAGCTGGAAGCTTCGAAAGTGGAGGTCCTCACAGCTGACCGGGCCCAGGGCCGCGACAAGGAGTTAATCATTATTTCGCTCGTTCGCAAAAATGACGACGGCAAGGTTGGCCAGCTACTCAAAGACTGGCGTCGAATCAACGTTGTATTTACTCGCGCAAAGTGCAAGTTGGTGATCGTGGGCAGTCGTAAAACACTCAAGAATGCGGGCCGCTTGGACAGGTTTTTGGAGGTGATTGAAAAGAACAAGTGGGTTAGTGATATGACCTGATATTTATTTATTTATTAGAGGCAGAATCTAAGTACTCTGCATTGCTGTACAAGCTGTAATTGAAACTGCTCGTCTTGACTAAATGCTAATGGTGGCCCATTTTACTATGATTTGTCTAGTTTTGTCAACCTTAACGCAATTTTTTTTCTGAAACAAACTACTTCTTGAATGAGCTGCTGATACAGGCTATTTTTGCAGACTTTAGCCTGCGGCCGAGAAAAATTTTAAATTTTTAGTCCTATATTACTAAATTTTGTTTTTTTTTAGTCTTCAAATCTTAGTCTTCCAAAAAAAATTGAAAAATATCGAATGACTTCGTGGCCCAGCTGGTTAAGGCGTCCGACTGTTAATCGGGAGATCGGGAGTTCGAGCCTCCCCGAGGTCGCTTACTTTTTGCATCTATGCAGAACGTATATCTACTCTGGCCACTCGCACATGTGGAACTGTACTCTTTTTTTTTTTCACATCTTCTTGTAGTTAGCTACAAACCCTAAGAGGGAGTATACATTGCTACCGGCCCTACATCTGACCCTCCTGCACCTCTCCACACTGAGTAGCAACTTGACATGCTTCGGTTGGGACTTGGAGCAAAGTCGTTCGCACCGGTTCGACGAGCCAATTGTGCAGCACTTATTTGTCGAAGGTACACTGATGCCTCAATTGCTGCCTCCCCGCGCGACAATGCTGAACAAAAAGATACCGATCTAACAACTGGCGAGATTGCCAAGGGTGCCCATGAGTTTGTGCTTTATTATAATAAGACCTCAATTCCTAGTGGCCAATTCTCCAGATTTGTTCCCATCTGGCTGCTCCAGCAGGGGTCTGATCGGCTGGCTGATTCGATCAAAAAACAAATACCTCCTAACCTTGTGCAAGTGACAGAGTGTATCCCACGAGACAACGAAGGTGGTATTTTCGTCAAATTCAAGATTGACAATCCAGAGATTACCACTAAAGATGCTGCAGAGCAGGTCATAAAAAGTACGTCTGGCCAGAGTACCTTACTGGGGCTACTCAAACGCGAAGCGTACTTTGTTCGAGGAACACCCTGGATTGAAGACTTGCAGCGTACATTTACGTCTAAGCTCAGAGTAACTTTTGATGGACCTGATTTGAGTGCTGAGGACTTGTATCATGAGATGCGCTGTTATGGTCGCATTGTTGATATTGAGCCACCATCTCCCGCGTCTAAAGATCTACCTCGCAGTGCGATTGTTACATACAAGCGATTCACCTCTGCTGCAACCGCGCGCAACTGCATAAATCGTCTCAAGATTCAAGGCACCAGAATACATCTCTCGTTTATCCAGGTTGATTCAGAAAACCCTATAACTAAGTGGATAACGGGCCACCCGAGAATAAGTGTACCCATTCTCATTGCTCTGTTTGCCACGTTAGCCTACCTCATTTTTGAGCCTCTGCGCGTTCTCTCCATCTCTTACAAGGCCAAGGGCTACCTCGACCTGGACAATTACTCCTCTCTCAAGTGGATCACCAATGCATATAAATCCGCTCACGACTACGTCTACAGTAAAATGAATATTTGCGGTGAGGAAGCTGCCTGTGGGAGTGGCGGGAGCCAAGTGGTGAGTTGGGGCCAGATCTATGAGGTCAAGAATGATATCTGCGACAGCCTCAAGGAAGGAGCCAACACGTTCAATGTTTTACTGGGTCCCAAGGGTAGTGGAAAAGGTAGAGCCATCAGCCTAGTTCTTCAGTCGCTAGATGGAGTCCCCACAATTCAGATTGATTGCCAAGAGCTCAACCGGGCTAAAGGCGAGCGTGCTTTCCTTGAATCCCTAGCCCGTCAGCTGGGCTACTGGCCAGCGTTCCTCTGGGTGAATGGCATCTCGCGATTTGTTGACCTCGCGGCCACTAGCCTAAGCGGGCAAAACTCTGGCCTCAGTGAGACTGCCGACCAGCAAGCCAACCATATGCTAAATTCAGCTACGACTGCTATTCAGACTATGGCTCTCCGTCGTAAATCTCCCGAAGAATCTGACCAGGACTTCCTAGCCCGCACCCCGGAGGCTCGTCCTATTGTTATCCTTAGAGGATACAGAGGAGGCGATGACAAGCAGATTTTCAGAGATATTGCCTCATGGGCTGGCGCCCTCGTCAACTCAAACTCTGCCCGCGTAATTGTCGTCACTCAGGATGCCTCTTATGACAAGAGTCTGAGTGAAGCGATGCCCAACAGGGTGCTCAAGGTGAACACCATGACCGATGCGAGCTCTGATGTTGCTAAATCCTATGTGACTCAAATGCTCCGCACAAACATTGAGTTGGCTCAAAGGGATGAAACTGGCGAGAAGAACGAGGAGCTGCGAACACTGGAGGCTGCGCTCAGCGATATTCAAAGTGCTCCCCCGTGTGTATTGGCGCCTCTAGGTGGTCGTCTATCTGACCTACAAAACTATATGCGCCGGTTGCTAGTGGGCGAACCGGTCAGTGATGCGCTCGAGACCATGGTACAGAGCACAAGCGTTGAAATTGAACAAATGTTCCTGAGTTACACCTCGCAAAACTGGACTAGCGAGCAGGTGTGGGTGCTCATGAGCAAACTTGCTGCCCTTGAGAACCCTAAATCGTGGCTGAGCGTTCCAGTGGAAATTTCCAGCGATGCTCTCTTTAGCGGTTCAGATGGTCTTAATGCATTGCGCCAGCTCGAGTATCGTGAGCTGCTAGTGCTCAATGCGTCGGGAGGTGAGATTCATGGTGTACGGGCAGGTAAGCCACTCTACCATGCGGCGTTTAGAGAATTGATCAAAAACAAGGTCACCTGGCATCTTATGGAGCAGCGGGTCCTCAAGTCTCGTATTAAGCTCGAGTCAGATAAGCTCTCAAAGCTGGAAGAAGAGCTCTCGACATTGGCAAAAATGCCAGCTGGGTGGGCAAAGTCGAGGCAAACTTACTTGTCCTCGAAACTTGACCAATCGCAGGCAAAGATTGAGCAGTGGGAGAAGCAAACTGGTGAGTTACAATCTGCCTTGAAGAAGCTATTATAGCCGAGCTGCTTGCTTTATTAGCCTATACGCGATGTTCTCGCGCACAGTTGGTATATCCTTCTGTGTGAATCCCAATACTGGCTCATTATTCACCAGTTGGTGTGCGTTCTGGCACAAAAACACCCCGCAGTCCGACCCATTATCTTGCTGTGAACAGTTGGCCCTAGGGAACTTTTTGTAGCTCTCAAATAGTTTTACATTATCTTGATGCTTTGAATGATCCAGTTTATCTGTTTCCGCAATCATGTAAATCTCTAGATTCTGCAAAACATCAGACCCCTCACCACTCAAAGAGTCGTAAAATGAAAACGATTTGTGTTTGTTGTCAATAGCCGCAAGGCACCAGTGAGTGTTTCCCCGATTCACTGGTATCAAGATTATATCTTTCTCCAAAACTTTGAGCTTTTTCTTGATAGACCACCTCTTGACTCCCTTGGGGCCATCAGATGCGAGTTTTGTGTAGAAATGAGTTGTGAATGCAAAGGTGTTTGTGTCGCTAGTCAACTGGGCCAGCTCGGCATCAATAATATTGTCATTGAGCCAGTTCTTGGGGCCAAGCCGACTGATGTCTTCAACGGTGATTTCGACATTATGAACCTCCCCAATAACAAAACTTTTGGGTTTTCGCATATACAGATCCAGGGTCTTCTTCTCAGAGGCACTCAGTTTCGAAATCGAGGTTGTGTGGGCCGTGGCCTTGGCCAATCGCTCCTGGTACCTGAACCACTCACCTTCACGAGCGCGCTTGAGTAAAAGCTCTTTGGCGCGTCGCAGCTCAAGTTTCTTGTGCACTGTGTCAACCCCTGATGGGGGCTGTCTGAAGGATCTGAAGGATCTGAAGGATGCGCTGAAATTTGAGCTGTCCCAGCTCTGATTGACGTTACCGACATATTCATTGACGGGGGGTTTACGCGACATGGACAGTCTCATATTCATTTTGATCGATGAACTCTTGAGAGGACTCCTAATGGCTGTTGAGTTGGCTGAGCCAAAAGAACCCCAGATTGAAGAGCTATTAGACGACAAATTGAGCCGGTCGAGTATTCCTGTCGAGCGGTGACCGCTGGCGGACTGCTCAAGTGGCATTCTCGTGACAATTTCTTTGTAAGGGCAACCCACAAATGGACCCAAGCATAAACTGGAAAGACCTGTATATTGAATGGATAACTGAGAAGAGAGACAAGGCTGCGTCCAAGGGGGACGATCAGACATTTATGGAACGTAATTATAATCGTGTTTTAAAGACCCTCAAAGCCTCAGAGATTGGCACTGAGGTCCCGTCTAAACTGAAAAAGCTGCCAGGAATAGGTGAAAAATCATGTTTGATATTGGAAGAGAAAGCGAAAAAGTACTGCGAGGAGAACAATCTATCGGTTGAGTGGACTAACGCAGCGACTTTGTCGCGCATGAAGCTCAGGCAGTCCACCCTGCAGGAAGATGGGCATGCGACGCGCAAACAGTCCAGCTACGTGCCACGTTATGGTACAACCACATACAATGTCTTGTGCGGAATGCGGCAGTTGGAAAAGCTGGAGCCTCATGAGGGTGGGTTTGGCAGAGACGCCATCGGCCGTTTCCTCAAAACGCGAATGATGAACAACGACTCGGCAGGCTACTCCAAGATAATGCCCAGTTTGAATGCTGCATTTACAATGTTGGCAAAGAGATGCCTGATTTCAAGCAGAGCACGTCGATACTTTCTTGAGCCAGAGGGCAGAGTCATTGCAGACAAGTTCCTAGCTGCAGAAAAGCAGACCCAGCGAGAGCTGGGGAACCCAGTCAGTGATGATGTACAAGTAGAGTCACGTTCCCCTGCAAGCCATGCCCCAAGAGCCTCCACGCCGTGTACCGAGGCCTCACACCAAGCTCACACTTGGACGCCAGACAATTACACCATAAAGCTGGCCATTGATACGCGAGAGGTATCTTCTCACGAGAACAGAGATGGATTCCGTGAAGCCCTTAGGGAGCGCGGCATCGATCCCCTCGTGATTGCCCTGCCCGTGGGAGACTGCTGCTGGCTAGCGGAGCATAAAATCACGGGAAAGCGGGCTGTTTTGGACTTTATTCTTGAGCGGAAATGCGCGAGCGATCTGGTGATCAGCATTATGGATGGCCGCTTTCTAGAGCAAAAGGCGCGGCTGCAGCGGTCCTGCATTGGGCACCTCATCTACTTGGTGGAGATTACGGGTGCCAGTGATGCTGATTATCTGCAAAAGCACAAACAGCGTATGCACACCGCCATGTCGCAAACGCTTGTTCAAAACGAGTTCTACCTGCGACAAACAAGCTCACAAAACGAGACGGTACTGTATCTATATCAAATGACGCAAACTATCAAGCAGCAGCTGGCGGATAAGGCACTTATGGTGATCACGCCCAATGTAGAATTGTACGAAGCTTCGATGGCCCAAGCTCTGGCTGAAAACCCGCACAATGTTTCTATTGACTATGATTCTTTCTATGAAGCTACCTCAAAGTCCCGCAAAAAAACTGTAGCTGATGTTTTTGCTCAGATGCTGATGGCAATCCGCGGAATTTCAGCTGAAAAGGCGCTGGCGATCCAAGAAATCTGGAAAACACCCAGGCTATTCGTGGAGGCATATGCCGCTCTCCCCAAGCATGAGCGAGCTTCAATGGTTATGGAAGCGACGCAGAACAATGCCTCAAGGCGTAAAATCCGGCTAGATCTGAGTAGTGTCGTGGCCGAGGTTTGGGGTACTGGCGACATTGAAAGCGTGTTAAAGCGCAACATGCCAGCTTCTGATATTTTTGAAAAGCTCCCCTTGGGAACAGTCGACGAGCTTGAGCCTGGCGACTTTCAAGGCTCACAGAAAGACACCCTTGGAGACACCCTTGAAGATGCAGAACTCAACAACATTGATTTGATCTAGCCATCAGTTCATCTATTTATTTTCTATTTATTTATTAATCTCGTCATGCCCTGAGGTCCGCCTCCTTTAGACCCACAGTGCCGCCCAGCTCCTCAAACCGCGCAAGGTAGTGCTTGCGGTTTGCGTCGCTCAACTTTTTAAGTTCGGGCAAATAAGTATCGTTGTTGTAGTCAAATTTGCAGCTTCCACCATAGTCGGCGTCGAGTTGCTCTGTAGGGACGTAGTTGGGGAATGGCTCAGAGTAAACCAATTTTTCACGCGTCAATGGGTCAATGAAAGGGGTGATCATCTTCAAAAACAATTTCGCCAATCGGGGCATGTTTGTGAGCAGGGCCTTGCCTAGTCTCTCAGGGTAGTGGTCCTGCAAGATGCTCAAAACCTCGCGACCGGTGCTGAGGCTGGGCAATTTTGAGGCTTCCGAATTAGGGACTTTGTATGGTTGGAAGTCAATCAAAAGAGCCAGCTGATCTTGGCCAGGGACCATCAAATCTATTGCCCGCTCAAGCATGTACACCAGGGCCTCAACTTGAACGTGAGACGCCTTTGTATTTTGTTTTCCGGGCTTGAGGTAGAGGCAAGGTCTGGCGGCATTATCCCAGCCCAAAATTAGTTCCTTGCCGGTGGCCCACTCATTAGCAATTGAGGATTGCTCGATCGTCTCTGCACCAAAGGACTTTCTCCACTCAAGAGTAGCCTCGATACGCTTTTTTGTATTTTCCAAACTCCATTTGGTTGCTCTCAAGTAGCGCAAGAAGCACTCGTGAGTCAACCAAGCGCGTTCGCTAACAGTGAGAGACGCGGATTTTTCGGTGAAATATTCCTTGATTTGCGCGTATACCTCCTCTTGGGAGCTTGTGAGCTCAGTAGGAGCCGGAACCTTGACCCCCTCGGCGGGTTTTCCAAATGGCACTGTCTGCATCTAATAGGAGAAAAGGAGGTCAAGGGGGTATATATAGGTAATAGAGTTAGGCCAGGGCCCTTCAAAGAGGAAAAGAGCGAGCATTTTAATTGATAAATCATTTAAATTTTTTAATTTACTTGCTTGTTCTCAACCCGAGAACCGAAAGCCGGTCCGCTTATAAACCGTGCATCGGGTCTGCATGCCTGCATCGAGGTGCATGCACGTCGTGGCCCCGTGCAACAGTGGTTTTTTTGTGCGACTAGCTACCACGATAAGTGTGGTATGCATAGGGGCTCAGCAGCAGCGGAATGTGGTAATGGGCCTGAGGAGGGTTTGAGACGTTGAACACAATTTCCACGTAGGGAAAAAACGGCTCGCTGCCACTCAACTGGCGCAAATAAGGCCCAGTCTCAAAGTGAATCTTGTAGGCACCGGGGGTAACGCTTGTTACCGCACCAGAGGACCAATTGGAGATGCGACCATCCTTGTCAGTCTCCCCGCTTGCCACCTCGACAAACTCTTTATCGAGCTTGTATAATGTAGTCTTTACATTAGCAGCGGGTACACCTTTGACGGTATCGAGGATATGGCAAGTTATGTAGTCCCTGGATGCCATGCTGACAACTGACTAGATTTGGGTCTGACTAGTTTTAAAGATGTTTAAATTGAGCTTTGATTTGCCTGAGCCAAAGCAGGAAACTGACAAGCTAAAGAACAGAAAGGAGCGCAAGGCTGAAAAAGTCGGTGCCGATGACTTGCAAAATATGTTTAGAGAGCTTGGCAGAACAGCTCCCGGCGACGAGCCTGAAAAATCTGGTAAAAGAGCGGCAGAAGGCGACGTGAAGGAGTCCAAGAAGCAAAAGAAAGAGCGGGAAGAGGAGCCAAAAGAGTCCAAAAAGGAGGCTAAAAAGCAAAAGAAGGAACCCAAGAAAGAGTCAACCGTTAAAGACGAGCCTAGAGCGCAAAGCGAGCCAGCTCCCAAGGCCAAAAAAGCACCTGTAGTGGAGACCAAGGCAGCTCCCGCTAAAAAGCTCACACCCATGCAGCTCAAAATGCAACAAAAGCTTTCTGGTGGCCGCTTTCGCTGGATCAATGAGCAGCTCTACACGGTGCCCTCTCAAAAGGCGCTCGACCTTTTCACCAAAACTCCCGATCTTTTCAATGAGTACCACACTGGCTTTCGCCATCAGGTTGAATCTTGGCCCGAAAACCCAGTGGATCTGATGATCAGCGACCTGAAGCTCAGACTGCAAAAGCCTCTTAATGCCCCAGGTGGCCTTCCCGCTGAAAAGGACGGCCGTGTGGTCATTGCCGATATGGGCTGTGGTGAGGCCGAGCTTAGCCGTCAGGTGTCACGCCTCAAGGGCTCAAACAAGTCGAAAAAAGTAAAGTTTGAGATTCACAGCTTTGACCTTCACAAGGCAAATGAGCGCATTACTGTGGCAGATATTGCAAATGTACCCCTTGAAGATCATTCAGTACATTTGGTTGTTTACTGCTTGGCGCTCATGGGCACCAATACCGAGGACTTTATTCGTGAGGCTCTGCGTGTGCTAAAGCCATTTGGAGAGGTTTGGATCTCGGAGATCAAGTCCAGATTCGATATTGTTGACAACAAAACAGAAACTGAACGCTTCATCAACAAACTGAAATCGTACGGCCTGCATTTCAAGTCTGTTGACGACTCCAACAAAATGTTTGTGTCTTTCAAATTCGCAAACCTGCCAAACAAGACCAAATTGGAGATTGAGGAGGACGACAAGCCGCTCCTTAAGCCCTGCATTTACAAAAAGAGATAAGCTTTGCATACACTATTCCTAGCATTAAATTTTAATCCGACTTGAGCACCGTGTGGGCTGGTTCAAAGCGCAAAGCAGCAAGACATACAAATAACAAGGTAGCACCCAGCATTAAAGTTATCTGCAGTTGAAGTTCTCAAAATATTCCAACATTTCAGCTGTAATATTGCGTTTGAGCGCCTTGATTGCACCAAGGAAATGTCTCTGTCCAATACACTCAACATCAATATCTTCATTCATAGCTGCCAACCCGGCTTCCTGGCATACGCTCACCACTTCAGCACCTGAGCATCCATCAAGCAGTTCGGCTAGTTGATCCAGGTCAACATCCTCATCTATCGCCATTTTGGACAATTGAATCAGAAGAATTTGGCGCCGTGCGCTCAAATCTGGTGGTGAAACGTAAATCAGCCTGTCCAAGCGACCAGGCCGCATCAGGGCAGAATCAATTACATCCGGGCGGTTTGTTGCAGCAACAATCACCACATCCTTGAGAATCTCGATACCGTCCATCTCATTGAGAAGCGACGTGAGTACTCTATCTCCGCCAGCCCCAGCTTCGTCGCCCCGAGCTACACTCAGTGCATCAATCTCGTCAAAAAACACAATGCTTGGAGAGGTTGCACGAGCTTTATTAAAAACCTCTCGGATCGCTCTTTCACTCTCACCAACATATTTATTGAAGATCTCTGGGCCCTTGACCGCCAAAAAGTTGAGGCCGGCCTCGGTGGCCAGGGCCTTTACCAAGAGAGTTTTGGAGCATCCTGGGGGGCCATAGAGCAAAATACCACGCGGAGGCGTGATTCCCAGCTTCTCAAACTTATCCCTGTGCAAAATTGGCCACTCTACCGTCTCTCGCAGTTGAGTTACAACCTTTTCTTGACCTCCAATATCTGTCCAGTAAACTTTGGGAGTTTCAAGAAAGATTTCACGCATCGCACTCGGTCTAACAGACACGAAGGCTGCCTCAAAGTCACTGGTTGAAACAAACATGTCCTCTGCTCGGAGCTGCTGCTTCAATCCCCGCTCTATGGCATTCATCACTGCGTCCCGACACAGCGCTGTCAAGTCCGCGCCAACAAACCCATGGCTTCTCTGAGCAATATCTTCGATATCTTTTTCGCTCAGCTTGTTTGGCATTTTTTCCAGTTTGATGTCGAGAATCGACCTTCGCCCGGCGACGTTGGGGATTCCGATTTCTACCTCTTGTCCAAACCTACCAGCTCGTCTCAAGGCAGGGTCGATATTATTCGGTCTGTTAGTTGCGCCTACGCACACAACACGATTGGTGGCACTCATTCCATCCATTAGGGTCAAGAGAGTGGCCACAAGCCTGCTCTCAGTCTCACCCGCGTCGTCCGAATCTCGTTTAGGAGCCATTGCATCCAGCTCATCAAAAAACACAATGGAGGGGGCAAACCTTTCCGCTTCATCAAACACCCGACGCAGTGCAGACTCTGTTTCACCTTGATATTTGGAGAAAAGCGAGGGGCCATCAACTCGTACGATGTGAGCCTCTGTTTCTTGGGCAATTGTGCGAAGAACCATCGTCTTTCCAGTCCCGGGTGGCCCATATAATAAAAATCCTCGCTCGGGTGCTGTACAAAACCTTTCAAACAAGTCAGGGTGGTTGAGAGGTAACTCTAGCTTTGATCTGAGGATCTGCAACTCATTCTCAAGGCCTCCTATATCGCTAAATCCAGCAGATGAAAAAGGCGTATTGGTATATTCGATCTTGGAGTCTTCAAAAAACATCATGACTTGGGTTTTATTGCCCAAGGAGAGGTCTTGCATTCCCTTGACCAGATCATCTTCCTCATTACCAACGCGGTGACCGCGTAGGGCAACAATTTGCACACCATCATACTCAAATCCTGCCATCAAAATTGACGTATTTCCAAGTATTTCCTTAACCTGGCTCTGTGTCTTTTGCGAGCACACAATAACCGCTGCTGCATTAGGGGGTCTTGGGGCCTTTTGTAAACGGACCCTGTCACCGTAGACTAGAGATGCACATTTTCTTAATGACGAACTGACCTGTACAACGTCTTGATCGCACTCTGCGGGCGTTAAAACACCAATCGCCCCATTTTTTAGACTTACCAGCGCACCAGCTGAGATTGAGGTCGTTCGCAGCGTTTCCAAATGTACGTATATTCTGCAGGGGTAGTTTCCATTGTTTGGAACAACTATAAGCTCTGGATTTGGTGGGATTTCGTCTGCTTTTGACGCGGTTTTTTTCTTCACTTTGGACATAATAAATTAATGGGTGGCTGATGTGGCTGAAAGGATGGCTGTTTAAGAAGTGGTATAATGGGAGGAACTATGATTGATGCTGAGCTGCCACCAAATTTATTCGCGAAGATCTGAGCTTTTGTGGTCCCAATCATTTTTATTATGTCCAACTCCTGTTTATGAGGTGGCATGCCGCCAAGCTAGCAAGCTAGCATCGGCTAGCTTTCCCAGTCTTGAAACCATTTATACTAATGAATATTACTCAATCTGGATATAAAGTTGTAGAAGAATAGGTAGCCGCGTACTACCTGCTGCAGACGACTGCAGATGACTGCAGCTAGTTGCAGGTAGTTGCATGCATAGGCCCACAGTCCTTGCAGGTACTAAATACGGCACCGGCAGAGCCTAGATTTTTCTATGTTAACTGGGTACCCAAACAATCCATCTTGCACCCGTGTATCTACGCCCATGCATCTGCACGTGCAGTCGCCCGCACAATGCAGCCACCCAGCTAGTATAAGTACATCTGAAGATCAGCTGCTAAATGTCTATTCTTCTGATGATTTCCTCTGTCTCTGCTTTTGCTTTGCTCTCTCTTGTGCTCGCCGCTCCTGCTGTGGTTGAGCCCAGCTTTGGCCTTGTAGCCACTCTCAGCAGCGATGCGAATATGGATGGCTTAATGGTATTTTCAAAGGACGATGGTAGCTTGTGGCTCCATAGTGGTGGTGAAAATGTCCAAATGCTGGCCAAGATGGATCTCTCTGGTAGCGTCCGCCCCAACAGCGAGGGAACTGCACTTTCAGTAAACGAAGACGGTGCAGTTGTACTTTCCAAAGATTCAGCTACCAATTTCTCTATTGACGAGGAGTCTGTCCTGTCCTCGAACGGCCTGATTGCCATGTCTGGCTGCCCCGAGGGCCCGGACTTTCAGCTCTTTGCAGGCGCTGCTAGCTGTGACGGTCGGGTGGACTTTGCTCTACGCGCTGTAACTGATGCATCGATGCCCATCACGGAGTATTCCAAAAGCCTCGATGTCAAGCAAAACTTTTGCTGCCCATTGAAGGGTTGTTTCAAGTGTGGCGGCTGTCCTAAACACGGTTCATGCGAGTGTCGCCCTAATTCTGAAGCTGCTCAATGTCAAGGCTCTGGTCCTGGTCACTATTATGGCTTTGTTCCGGGTTCCTATCAAAGTCCCTATGGCCAGAATACAGGATGTAGCTGCAGTGGTAACAATGGCGCTCACTACCCTAGCTGTGCACAATATCCCGCCCCCTTTTACCCTCCTGCACCTATTTTCACTGCGCCCGATGTCACTGCACCCGTTGCAACTCCTAGTGCGACCACTATCGACGCCCCCTGCAATACTTGTGATCCCAACGGAACTGGACCTGTAATTATCGGCACTCATAATGCTCCTAGTGCTACAGCTACTGGTGCTCCCTTCAACAATGGTACAGGCGCTACCTATACTGCCCAGGCTAGTGCTATTGCCCCCGCTGCTACCGCTACTATTACCCAGGTGGTGTATCCCGCTTGGGCACAGCCAGCTGCTCCTGCACCTGCTTATCATGCTTCTGGCCCTAACTGTGGATGCGGTGCTACTGCTCCTTCAGAGTGCACTTGTCCTGCTCCTGCTCCTATTCCGGCTTCCATCACATGTGAAGCCTGTGGCCAGCCCTCGAGTGTTTGTACTTGCAGCAGCGTTTTTGCTCCCGGTACCAACTTTGGAAGTGCTAGCGGCCATGTCGCTGACTGCGGCTGCGGTGCTGCGACATCTGGAAAGCCTTGCATTTGCCCCAAGGATGCCTTGTGTAACTTGAAACACGCGATTCCCTGCCCCAAGAATATCTTGTGTGGACTCTGCCACTCAAGCCCGTGTGCTTGCGAGTCTGAGTGCTCTAAATGCAACTACAAGCGCTGTATCTGTCCCAAGGACATTTTGTGCACTGTTTGCAGCTCTAATAGCTGCACTGGCAACTGTCACTCCAACAGAAACTCCAATAGCTGCTCTTGTGGCCAGGGTTTGAGTAACTGGAACCAGGGATCTGGCTCTTGGGGCCAAGACTCTGGCTCTGTGAGTAGCAGCGGCTCCTGGGGAAATAGTGGATCTTGGGGCCACGGCTGTAGCTCTGGCTGCACCGGCTGCTCTAGCTGCTCTGGCTCCCCCCCTGCCCCTGTCTATGGTAGTGGTAACAATGGATGGTATGGCAGCGGCAATAGCAACGGCTGGTACTCTGGATGCAGTGGCAGCGGTAACACCTTCCCTGTTCCCGCTCCTATTCCAGCTCCTATCCCTGCTCCTATCCCTGCTCCTATCCCTGCTCCTATCCCTGCTCCTATCCCTGCTCCTATCTCTGCTCCTATCCCTGCTCCTATCCCTGCTCCTATCCCTGCTCCTATCCCTGCCCCCATTCCTGTCGCTGTTCCGGCACCTGCGCCATGCTACCAAGCACCTGCTCCTTGTGGCAATGTGATCCCTGCTCCCCCTGCTCCTATTCAATGCAACAAATGCAACGGCCCCAGCCCTTGCGATTGCATTCTCGGCAAGCTCAAGAACCTCAAGAACTTGTGCCCCGGAAAAGCTCTCTGCAGTGGCTGCAACCAGTGCTGCTGAGCTGTTTGAGTAACTGGCAATAAACGTAGCTAGATGTTCATTCAATAATTTCATTTTACTAGTTCTAATAGTTCATTCTACTGTAAACGCTCTCCTCCTTTTTGAGAGGAAATAAATCATCTTCATTCTTTTTGGTCTTGTTGTTTCTTGAGCGGTTCTTCTTAATTCCACCACCTTTGACCAAATGAGGGAACAAGTCGTCCGTTTGGCTGGGTTTTCCCTTGAGATGAGGGAACAAATCGTCGTCGCCGCCACCAGACAGATGTGGGAACAAATCACCGGTACGCCTGCTGATTTTCTCTCGGTTAATCAGGTCTTTACCACCATACTTCATTGGCGCGGACCGCGAAGTACCGAAGCGCTTGCGATTAAAGTGCGATGAGGGTGCGCCATTCTTGAGGTAGTATTTGCTGAGTTCCTTGGAGTTTGTCGCCTTTTTGTCGGCTGTAGTAGCGTACCTCAGCTGGAAATTACATGCAATGGAGGGATGGGGCTTTGAACTGCGCACAAATAGGGGCTCTGCGGCGGATTCCTCTGTGGGGTCCTGGGTGCTCTCCTGAAGCGCGGCAAGGGCATCAGACGCGAGCCCAGCGGTGTCAAAAACAAGATTCAAGCTGTTGTCATCAATCCATTCAATCGCAAATTCGATCGGAGTGTATTTTATCACAAACTCCTCAACTTGTTTTTGCTTGAGGTCGTCGATGCCTCCCACCCAGATCGCAGTGTCGCGAAGTTCAGGCTGTGCTGTGTGATCTGTTTCCATCTGTATGTCCTGGGCTTGAGGTAGAGGCTCGGAAGCCTCTGGAGCTGTTGTGTTTGTGGTGTCCATTGGGGTGATGTAAGGCAGCGGGCCCAAGACGCTTGGAACTATATAACTTGATATCTGTGAAGTTTTCAAAAAGACTGCTTTTTTGTGCTTGTTAAAACCCAGACTCTAAAACATTATGGTTGTTTACAGGTGCTAATTTACCTACATAGGTCCGCACCCACAACTTTTATTGACAATTCAAACGTCTCAGAATTGATAATCACACAAAATGGGCTGGGTGATGAGGTATTTGGCCCCTCCAGAGCACGCCATTGAGGACAGATACAAGCCAGATCCCGAGAAGCTACGGGCACCCACCGTGGCCGACCTGGACAAGGTCGAGCAGCTCATGGTGGCACTAGCCCGCTCGGCGGAATCACTGATTCTGAAAAGTAGCCTACTATATGACTTGGACCTTAATACTTTGGAGGCTGAACACCCTGAAGTAGAGGTAAAAAAGCTCGCGGCAAAGCCTCGCGTCCATCTGGCCCAGCTGATCATTAGGGGGTTCTGGGACGATAACAAGGACATGACAATGTACAGAGACTTGCTACGCACTCGCTTCCCGACAATGAATGCGATCAATTTGACTGAATTTCATCAGCAGGCGACGACCAGCGAATCCTCAGACTGGCCACCGCCGCTGCCTGTGATCACAAACAAGCTCATTGAGAGCAGAGTATTTACACACTCGAGTGTGTTTAAGCTACAGTCACATGTTTTCAAGCTCGAGAGCACTATGCGCAACAATGAGAGGCTAGAGTTTCTTGGTGATTCCGTGCTGGAGCGAGCTGTGTGTGATATGCTATTCCACCACTTTCCTCATGACTCTGAGGGTGCGCTGACCACAAAGAAAACTCAAATGGTGCGTAATGTCAAGTTGGATGAGTTTGCAATGTTGTATAAACTCGACAAACTCATCTCGGCCCACCTCAATGTACCAAACCTAAACATCAAGCTGAAAATCTATGCCGACCTATTCGAGGCCTATATTGGAGGGGTGTATGAGGACAAGGGCTATGCTGCCTGCGAGGAATGGCTCAAACAGCTGTATGCCCCAATGATTGCAAAGTTCAAGCTGGGTGCTACGCCTGCTTCGGCATTTGTCTCTAAAGTGTCGAATGAGGCAAAGGGGACACTCTACAAGAAGATTGGCAGCGCAGCACGCAAGATTATCTACAAAGCAGAGAACAACACCACACCCTTCACAATGGCATGCTACATCGACGACTTGTTTTTGGGCAGAGGCAGCGGTCCCACCAAGAAGGAGGCCGGGAACATGGCCGCACTCGACGCGCTTTCAAAGACCCAGCTTATTGAGGAGCAGGCCAACATACGGGCGGCGGTTCCACGGACCGCCAAGGTAACCAGCGGCATGGACAGCGACTAGCGAGCCGAAACTACAGTGATTAAATACAGTCCAGACAAATGACTTGTTCTCTGGGCACACAGCACATTCTACACACCAGGGCGTTGCACGATGCGCAGGCCCAGCACCCTGCGGGGTCGATTGATACGCCGCAGCTGTCACAGGGGACTAAAGTAAGCTGCTCGGTTTGAGTTTGGGCTGAGGGCACATTGACCAGCTTAAACTGGCTGTTTATGATTGTTTGCCACCCACTAGCACTTTTTTTGGCTGTGGACTGCGGGGACTGCGAGCGGTCCACGTCACGTGATCTTTTCATTGGAATGTATCGCAACCAGTAAAAGCTCGATCCGTCCTACTCGACAGGTAAGTTTTCAAGGAGAATGGGCACCACGAACGCGGTTGGCACAGGGCAGCGGATGAGGTTTGGAGTTGATTTACGTAAATGGACTTATGGAATCACAGGATTATGTGAGGCTTAGTGATGCTAGTGATTCAGCTTTTCTGCCCACAATCAAACCTGGTCAGGTCAGCCAAAGGGCTGGGTGGTGATATATGACTAATAACCCCAACCCTATCATTCCGCAGCAAGCCTCGGACCTAGCCTCACATAATACGCTTACCCACCCCGCTTAGTGTTGCCCTCCTCCTCACCCTGACGCGACGCGAAGCTAACTAGAATTACAAATGGAGAATACTGCTTACGCTCACTGGAACCCCGCTGACGACCACCAAAAGCTACCCGACAACCAGATTGATCCTAGTTTCCAAACTAGCGACTACGCTGCTGCCGAGGCAGTCGCGGTCGCCGCCCACCACGACCACTCTATGTCGTTGCCCCCGGTAACCGAGCCAATGGCTCCCCGCAGCCGCCGGCCATTGAGCCAGTCTAAACGCGCTCAGCAGAACCGTGCCGCGCAGCGCGCGTTCCGCCAGCGCAAAGAGCTCTATATTAAGGACCTCGAGTCCAAGGTGCAGGAACTAAAGAGCGTTAAAGAGACTATGGAAGCGCTACGGGCTGAGAACCAGGAGCTTAGAGATTACATTTTGGCCCTACAGTCCCGCTGGATCAACCAGCCAGGAGGAGTGCCCACCCCTCCCGCTGTGTACGCTCGCAGAGGCGTTGACGATGTCGATGGTGTTCACTATGACGCAAAGGACGAAGACAAATAGGTCCTTTTTAATTATGTAATTTATCTCTTATTTCAGTTTAAACCAGACGTAGGACCCAACCGACGCGTCGATGGGATTTGAAAGCGGCCTAATATCCGACTCTGAGGATGAGGTAGAGCTGATCGGGCGTGATCGAGGCTCTGTGGCTCGCGCCCCCCTGCAGGCCCAGATTCCTGGGGTGGAAACTGGTAATGCCGTAGACTTTGTCGAGGCTGGGCCAGAGCTTGAAATGGCGCGTGAGGTCGAGCCTGAGCTTGTGACTGAACCAATCATCGATATTGAGCCCGAAGATGACGTGAAATCCCAGACTGGCTCTCTTTCAATACCTGCACCCCAATCAGTACAAGCACTCCCGCCAGCCTCAGTCGCCGAGCCAGGGCTGCAGAGCCATGAGGAAATTACTGAACACCCTCGAATAGAGCCTCAACAAGATCCTGAAATTTTATTTGGCAACCTTTTTTTATCTTCACAGCCTCAGATCCCAGAGCCCCTCAAGGAGCCGGCTCTCTCGCCAACTTCCACAAATGTACCGCGGACGCTGCGAAAGAGAAAAACCAACCAGATGCGTCCATACACATACGACAAGCGCAAATATGGCAATCTTGTTAGCTCGCAGGACTATAATGCTCAGCCCTCAAGTTCCCAGCCTCCAAGCTCGCAGTACCAAAACTCTCAATTTTTGAGCTCGCCGTTCCGGGGCTCACAAGAAGCGTCTCTGGAATCAAATCAATGGAGCGAGCGAGAGGCTTGGGATCAAGAGTCGCAAGAACGGCAGCCTCGCTCGCCCTGGTCACCCACTTCGCCTAGCTCGCCCCAGTCGCCGCCGCAGCCTCAGGCGCCTCCAGTCTCCTTTTCGGTCAATTCTGATTCGTCGGACTTTTCGGACTCCTCAGATTCAGACAGCGAGCTAATCACAAGCTCTAGAGTCATTGTGGACCTCACCAAAGAGTCGCATCAGCTCACTGACTTTATGAGAGTTGCAGTCAACTCATTCAAGCGCAATGGGGAACGCAGAGTACCGACGAAAAAGTACATTAGACACGAAAAAAGTTCCAATCTGCGCAAAGCGCAAAAGCGTAGGCGGCAGCAAGCGCAGCAGCCGGCACGGCCAAGGAAGCAGATGCGGCTGAGCTACACGAGCAAAAATGGCACGGAAAAAGAAAAACTTGATGGTGCAGGGCAACATCCCTTGTTTAAGACGAGAGTCGAGGCAACCAATGGAGGTGATAAAAACAGAACACCTGCCAGAGCACCTGCCAGAGCAGGGGTTTCTGCCCAAACACAAAAACGCAAACGTACCCGAGACGCAGCCGCAAAGTTGCTCAATGTCACTAGTACATCATTGCGGTCGAGGCACAAACCTACTGATCCACCACCCAAACCATCTATTTATTATGCTCCCATTATTCAAGAAGAGGATGGCTCTTACTACATCCCACGACGGGTCCAAAATACGTCTACTCGGAACAAACCAGCAGAGGAGCGACTTGAGAATCAGAGGGGGTCGCGCCTCGGGCCGCAGCCGTATCCAGACCCAAGCTCGCGCCAAGAGCCGCAGCCGTTCATCTTTTCCATGCTTCCTACAGGACCCAAAAGATTCACATTGTCTACATTTGCTGGCTCAAACACGCTCACGCTACTTACGTCGCCAGAGCCCTGGACAGGGGTCAACAACCATCGGCCGATCCTGGAGAGTTGCACCAGGCAGACACTGCGAGATGCCTTTGAGCTCTATGGCGCGTATATGACTGACGACTCAATTGAGAGCGAGACTTTCGAGACCATTTACACATATTTCTTCCAAATGGGCTCTGAGCTTCTCCGACCAGATACCTTACTCGAGGACGGTGTGCGCGAGTACATACTTGCCTTGTGCTGCTCTACTCTTGAAAAGATTAATAGCCAAATGGAGGCGTCGTCACACGTGGTACAAGCCAGATTTGTATTTTGCTTGTTTGCTCTTTGCGCTGGATACAGCAGTGGTGAATCTCCATGTGGGTCACCAAATCAGTACAATCGGATTGCAGAGCTAGTGATGTGCTTTGTTGTCAACAATATGGCTGCTATAGCCACATCAGTTAAAGCCATGGGGTCCGTGCTTGGCCGTGAGGCCGTAGTAATTGAGCTTCTTGTAGTGATGTTCAAACTAGATGTATGGCACCATCAGCTTCTCAAATTCAAAGGTAACTTGGAAACGCATTGGCAGCTAATTTTTGTTGATGCCTTTCTCAAAGATGTGTTGCAGGTAAACACGGGAGGCTGGCAGTATGTTTTACCGCTACTGAGCCAAGAAAAGAATCTGCATACCAGCATGGAACCCTGTCTTGAGCGATCTCTTGCCCTTTTAAGAGTATGGAGATGGCCTCCCAACAAGCAAGTACCCGCCCCATTTTTCGAGTTTATTGCCCGTGTGCGAAAATACGCTGATCCCGAATTGCAGGCGCTGGACATTCCTGACTTTGTTATCAGAGGTCAATTCAAGGCACAGTCTCATGAAACAGCCTTTTCTTCATTTTTGGACTTGCTGGGATACACCTTCAAGCACTTGCCAGACGGCCCAGACAGAGCAATTCTTAGACACAGGGTAACGCCAATGACAGTAGTGAGCTGGCAAAATCCCACCCCAGAAATGCTGAGCGGGCTGGCGCAGCGCCATGCCATTTTGCTGGTCATTGTTCGTACCTCTGACTCGAGCAGTGTGGAGCAGATTTTGAACGTGCCCCAAGATGCTCATATTGCGCTCAAAATGAAGGCTCTCACCACATGGTCACTACTAGTGCAAATTGTTGATGACCCAAAGTGCGCAGACTGGCTGAGCCAGCTAGTGCTGGGATGTGTGCGCACTTTAGCAGGGGCCGGCTCGCAGGGGCAGTTGTACAATCAACTACAGCGCTTTTTCTGCGAGCTACACAAAATTTTGCTAAAAAACCCCCATGCATCACGTTACTACTCTGGGCACGAGGTCAAGCCTCTCGACTACAACCCAAGCCCTGCCCTTTTGGCTCTCACGTGGAAATCGATACAGCAAATGCCAATCAAAGCTCTAGCGGCTGCGCTTCCATCTCTAGAAAGTTATTTTTCGCTTCACAGAGAGCCAATGCATGTCTATGTGCAGGCGCTCAGCCGGCTGGGCACTTCAAACCTGGCGTGGCCGCACGACAACTCGCAGGAGTTTGTTTGCGCAATGCTGGAAAACTTTAAGGTAATTCCATTTGAAAATGTTGCTGAGCATGTATTCAAGTGTTTGGCTAAGCCAATTTGGAACTCGCACGACCTTAAATTTCTAGATGTGGTCAGGAAGGTGTTCAATGTGCAGGCTGGCACTGACAGGATCGAGCTGATTCGAGCGCTGGCGCAGAGTGAGCAAAACGCATCGGTTCTGTTGGGTTGCATCAAGTCTAGCTCGCAGACATTGACATCTCTCGACAACCTTGAGAAGATGAGCTGGTCTCGCACCGTCTCCAGCATTCGCACAATTTGCTTCAACCGGTTCCCTCAACTTGAGCGGCAGCACCGCTGGCTTGTACCGGCTTCAGAAAAGAGTAAAAACACTGTGAGAGACTATATTTCCAACCAACAGGTCACAACTTTGGAGTATTTCCTCAGCCATAGGATCAGGCTGGCCTTGCAGTCACAGCGCAATCTTGTTGATGAGCTTGTGAATTGCATTGCGCTTGAAGACAAGACGAGCCAGGCGTTTGATTTAATTGTCAACAAGGTGTTTAGCTTTTATGTATGGTCGGGACTGAAAAAGCCGCGCATGCATAAAGTGATCCCGGCGCTTGTGGAAGCCACCATCAACGTTCTCAATTACAGCGATAGCCTCGAGTATGACCCAAGTCCCTTTGTACAGAGTCTGGTTCAGTATGCACAGGTGTACATTTCTGGCTCGCCTCCGTTTGACTGGACCCCCATTGCCCAATTCTGCAAGCTGTGCTGCCATTGTGTTCGCCAGTTGTGGGTCAAGGGCTATGCCAATAGCGAATGGGATCTCACGCTGGAGCAGATTGAGGAGCTGCTTAGCGACATTGAAGCTGCTCAAGGAGGGTTGCCGAGCTCGCCAGTAGCCCATATACGAAGTTACACCGGAGAGGAGGGAGCGATCGATGACTTTTTGCGACTTGACGTGCCCAGCTGGGGAAGCGAGATGGCGCTGAAGGAGCGGATCAGGTGCTTGAGAGATGGCCTCAGGGGGCTGAGAGGCGGCGATCTTTTGCTTTGAAATTCAATGGGGAGTTGCACACTGGTACCATTCCAAACACACATTAGTCTATTTATTATTGCATATTACATAGCCCGCAAGGTCTACTAATTTTAATCCACTGCTTTCCACTCCCATGCGTCCAGGATAGGACCTCGTCCTTGAGGGTATATGTTCCGTCGGAAAGGTGCACATGCGCCTCACTAAAATGTACGTTGGGAACATAGATCTCTGTGGGGTAGGCGCCACACTCTCTGGCATCAATATGTAGCTTGTACAGTTGGCGTCCCAAGTCAAACTGGCTCGACACCACCTTGCCATTGACGGCAATGGGCCCTGGCCGGATGTAGGCTGGCTCAGCGCGTGGCCCGTCCTGGCTAAGGAAGCTAAAGTCTTCCTGATTCCAGTTGTCTCCCAGCGCATAGCTGTTTTGAGTGCTGTAGCACCAATATGTGAAATGCATCAGGTTTGTCTCTAGGGCGCTTGCCGTAGCATCAAGAGCCTTGATCTGAGCAGTATAATCTTTGTTATCAAAGGACTCCTTGTGATTCATGTCCATGGGTACGCCAGTCTCTGACATTAGACATGGAACGTGCTGGCCAAAGCTGTGACGGCCCTCGTCAACCATAATTTTGAGCTGGCCAGCTATTCCACTGCGGATACTCGTCTCACCAAGCCTTAGGGCAAAGAGCGGAAGCTTGTACTTGCCTCTGAGGAATCCCAGCGAGTCAACATTCCACAGCGTGCTCCAGCGCTTGAGCATCAAGGTGAGCCCATCGTAAAAGTGAGGCGCATACATGACGTAGTCGTCAATAAGCGGCCCTCCTTTGAGCATTGGAGGCGGAAACAGGCACGGCGGCTGGCATAGTAGCCAGATCTGCGGCGGAAGCTCAGCGCGCAATGTGGTAAAGTGCAATTTCCAGTATGGGACGAAATACTCGTCCACCGCGAACTTTTCATTAACTTCATTTTCTCTTTTGCCATCACCAAAGTAGTGTGGCTGCAGCAAAGTGTTGGTTTCATCGTCCCACACACCGTGCAGCGCCCACACACATCTGCCCAGCTGCCACTCGGGAGCGCGTTTCCACTTGTAGCGGCTGTCAAACTCGGTAGAGTCTAGCCAGACCTTGGTTCCATTTGGATTAAAAGTGGCCTTGCCGTTATATTTTGGCCCCAGAGACCCAAATAAATATGTGTCCACTGTCTGCTCGTGGCCGGACCCCAACAGCATGGATTCAAACGCAGTTGGGGTTGAGCCCAGTCTCAGATTTTGGTTTTTAGGAACTTTTGAAATGTCTCCAAACCCTAGTAGGCCCATGTTCGGCTCGTTCATGTTCTCAATTCCAAACACAGAGCCCAGTAACCCGGCGCGCTCGACTGCACGGTACAGTTCGAGGCAAGCGTCGAGGAAATGCTGTTGCAGATACTTTTGGATATTGACACCATCAATTACACACTTTGGTGCCAAGCGCTCACCACCAAAAAATAGCGCAAAGATAGTGAGACATGCAAGTCGGTAATAGTTTGTCGGCCAGAGCATTTTTGGTAGTAGGTGCGGGTCCTCTTGCAAATTTTGCACTATCGCTGCACGTGTAACGTCAAAGTTGCGCGGATCCATGCCGCAGGCGTAATATGTCCAGAGGGGCGCGCCACTGCCTCCACTGAATCGGCCCCAAACGTCCTGGTGAGGGTCCAAAAACACCAACAATCCCTCAGCAGTGGCTATCTTGAGCAAATCGATGGTAAAATCGATAAACTCGTGGTCATACTTTCCTGGCCCAGCGTGCTCAATGGCTTCCCAAGTGAAAATATAGCGAATGGTATTAAAGCCCCATTGCTTGATGCGTCTGAAATGGGATTTAGCCTCGCTCACGGCAAAAGGCCTGCCCACAAAACTGACATCCTCGCCGTCCCAAAAGTTGCCGTTTGAGGCAAACGTGGTGAATCCCATGGGTAATTTGGCCATTCCATCGATATTGACACCCCTCAGAGTCACCGACCGGCCGTGCTCATCGGTAATTCCCTCAGAAAATTGAAGGAGCATTGAGCGAAACCAGCAGGTTGGTTGGGTTACACAAGCAAACCTAGATACCTTGTTTGAGGGTACTGTGCGTGCAGCGGCGGCCATTGAACCACAAACTCATCGGCAATATGAAGAAGTAGCTTGCCTGTGAGGCTGAGACCTGACACGCGGGCGAAAGATTCAATGTACACGACGCGGGCTCGAGGCACGAGGCCTAACAGGGTTAGGGTTCTCATTGCCAGCACGAGCATGACGCAGGTACCTGGGCCGTTGCATAGCAAGACGCGCGGCCGAAGGGAGTACATGATACCCAGGGATGACCAAAATGCACTTATCGCTCCGCCCAGCGCTTTGTAGATGGGCTGGCCCACATGGCGAGCGCGAGGTACCGCATAAGCGCCCGCGTAGGCGCGCGCCTTTGACGCCACACCAGATTTTGTGGCGCGCTGGAGGCTGAATTCGTCGCCATTGGAGTATACTAGGTGCAGTGCCGTGTCCTTGAGATCAAGGCGATCGAGCATGCGCAGCATTTCACCAGTGTGGCCCCCGGACCCTAGAAATACCAGCGTGTTTGGCTGCAGTTGCCGGCGCAGAGCAAAAATGACCCCTGCCACGAGCGCCACGAGCGCCACCAGATACATCATATGGAGAAAGAGGAGCTGGCGCATTTGCCCTCAAGGGCGGAAGCGAGTGAAAACAGCGATGCCCTGAAAACACAAGAACAGCTCCATCAGCCATCACAGAGCGCGCAGAGTGCCCCGCAGCCGCCAGTATTAGCGACGTCGAGCAGCGAGGTTAAGCAGGAGGTGCAAGCCGCGCCTGCTCCACAAGAAAACACAGAGGCACACTTGGAGCAACAAGCGGAGCAGCAAAATGGACCGTTGGACCAGCAGCAGCCTGAGGAGCCGCCGCAGCAGCCACAGGACTCCCAAAAGCCATCAGAGCTTGTAGAGCCCACAAACTCACAGATAAAATCGCCAGCACAGGCAGAAGAGGTGCCTAACGAAGCAAATTCAGAGATCACACAGCCGCAGCCGGTCTTAGCAGCACAAAATGAGGCACCCATACCTACAGAGATGGGGGTAGCTCCAGAGCCACAAACGGCAGTCCCTGTGGCCGCGGAGGCAGCTGATCCAATGGAAGCGAGCACCACACCTATAATCCCGCCAGCAAAGCGGCGCAAGATTGATAGCTCACATGTTCTTGCGAGCGTCGCACACTTTCCCGAGTTTGTATCACAAGTGGTTGTCTATGATCCTAATGGGCAAACCTTGCAGCCAGTCAACGAGGAACACCTCAACTCAATTGTGTGGGTGCGCATTTCCCGTCGCTACCTCACTCGAAACAATGAAGGTGTGGTTAGAAGAAAGCTATGGGGAAGCGATGTCTACACTGACGATAGTGACATTGTGGCTGCACTTTATCATTGCGACCTAGTGGAGGACGGTGAGAGCGATCTGATTGTTAGCATTAAACTTCTTCCCAGGTTGAAAAAATACCAGGGTAGCTTCAACAACGAGCTCAACAGTCGCAGCTGGGACAGGCACCACGACGGAATCAGCTACAAGATTATTCAGGTAAAGCCAATGCCCAGAGGCAGTGCCGAGTACCCAGTTAATGAGAGTCTGGAAAGGGTACGCCGGTGGGAGCTGGAGCGTGCGCAGCAACGGAGTCTGGCGGACTTGCTTGCAACGACGGATGCGTCGGACCCCCGTACATTGTGAGCTATACCTTGAGATTGCTCAAAGTGGATTTTCAGCCAATGCCAGTTTGCCTCAATCAAAAGTGTCCCATTTTCGTAAAGAGTATACAGGTAAACGGACTTGGGCGCCTTGAACTGCTCCCTTTTTTTGCCAGAGTTGGAATCAATTAATTCAATTGTTTAATTATACTAGTACAGACTGCCATTTTGGGCTGCCATCGTTCGGGCCCGGGCAAACCAGGGGAGGCTTCGCGTGCTGCCCTAACCCCAATGTCCCTACCCGGAAAGGCTTGACATTGATCTTGCTTAGTATGCCATACCTCACCCCCACCCGTAGCAGTGCTACTGCCACAAGCGAAAAACAGCGTAAAAGCGGGTTCTTTGGCGCGGTAAAATCGATCTTCACCAGCAAAGAGGCCAAGCGCCAGCCGTCGACTCGGCGGCTCTCGATTCTGTCACTAGGTGGTGACAGCGTCGACACCGAGCAAGACAAGGCGCTGCAGAAACGGCGCGAAAACTGTTTGGCGATCAGAACTGCCAAGACAGAGCCCATTGAGGTTCAGAGACTGCTAATTGACTGCGAGTTTTGCAACCCGCAAGACGCATTTGGCCGTGACGTGGACATCAACACTCCGCAATTCACGTCCACGGATGTTTTACCCCCAGCTGAAGTTTGTGAGCTTGCAAAGGTGGAGCCAGAGACCCAGTGGAATGCCGGTTTGCGCGAGTGGCTGGATATTCGCGAGTGGTGGAACACCCCCACCGCATACGCCGTTCCTGAGCATCACAGCCTGGAGGGAGTATCAAGCGAGAAATATTTTGTGATTTATGACAAGTTTGTCCGGCGAACCCGTGTGCCCAAACTGCCAATAAATCTGGAAGATACTGTAAAGATTCTCAAAGCCGGCTGGGTCGGCGAGGGAACATGGCCGACCAAAATTGATCCAGAGGACGTTTGGAGCGATGAAGAGGTTCCTGAAGAGGATAGTGAGCGCGAAAATGACCGCATTGTCAAGTTCAGCAATGAGCCGCACCCGAGAGAAGGCAGCGCGGGCCTTAGGCGGGTCGAGAGGACGGGCTCCAACGCGAGCAACGCCTCAAGCAATGATCTGGATTTGGTGCCGACGCGCAGCGCAGTGAGCTCGCTGATCAGCGTCACAGACTCTGAGGGCAATTGATGCCCAGCATCCCTTGTGAACGGCCAGGGTCTTGCTGAGGTTTGGTTTGCATTGGGAAGTAGGCGCCCTAAAGTGTCCTGTATCTAAGGACCACGTATCTAGTTATTTATTTTGTCTTTGTTTTCTCCTCGGGCCCAGTATCTGGATGGGCGAGAGGTGGGGCCCGCGGCTGACCAATGAGTGGGTCCAACGAGGCGCGCCCAGAGCGCGTAGCTGAGCCTCTAGCCGCCCATGCAATCAGCTCCACTGAAATAAAGCCATAATCACTTCTGTAGATATGCCGTAGCGTGCCTTTGAGTCGTACGTGCTGGCTTCTCCTGCCCCGCAGACATCCCCTTACCCCCGCCACGCATAGCACCCCCCCAGCCACCCCTACGGACCCGCATTTGCATAATAGCTGCATCATCCCATGTCCGCCCCGGCAGAGCAGCTCAAAGAGCCGCTCAAAGAGCCGCCCCTAGACCCAGCTCCTAAAACTGAGGCGACAGAGCCGCCGCAACAAGCCAAAAGTGCCAGCTCAGAGGTGGCCCCACAGGTCCCACAACCAGCCGCAGACAAGGGCCCAAGTGACGTCAATGCGGCGCCGGAAAATGCGCCCAAGTCGGAAGTAACCCCATCACAGACGCCAAAGACACCACAAACGGTGCTCACGCCAAAGCCTCAACCGGTTGTGGCCCCTGCCGGAGCCGCTGTCGCAGCGCCGTCTCCTGCGCCTGGCCAGCCCATTGTATCGCCAATGGCGCAGCCCGCAATGCCTCAAATGATGCATATGGTACAAATGAATGGCCAGGTATATGCCGTCATGGGCTATCCGCCTAACTTTCCCCAGCCGGCTTATGGCCAAGGCCAGCAGCCAATGATGATCCACCCGCAAATGATGAACCCGCAAATGATGCCCATGATGCACCATCAGGGGCAAATGATGCCAATGGTGCCGCAGTGCATGCCTCATATGATGCCTATGCCGGGCCAAATGCAGCACCCCCAAGGGCCTCAGGGGCCTCAGCACCCTCAGGGGCCTCAGGGTCCGCATGGACCGCATGCAGCTCAGGGCCCCCAGGGCCAGCTACAGATGCATCCTCAGGGCCCCCACGGGCCTCAAGGGCAGCCTCAGATGCACCCACAAACCATGCCTCAGGCAATGCCTCAGGGCCAGCCTATTGTAATGCACGCGCACCCTCAGGGGCCTCAAGCTCAGGCTAGCCCCGGACAAAAACGTGCAGTGCCTCCCCCTGTGTCGCAGGCGCAAGCGACGCCCAATTCGCGGCCCCATTCTCAGGCCAAAACGAGCCAGACCCAGCCAGAGCCGCCCAAAAAGGCCAAAAAGATCCCCCAGCCAGTGCAGCCGATTTTAGCGTCGCCTGCATCACCGCAAGCATCGCCAGAAGCTAGCCCTGCTGAAGAGGGAGATTCAGACAGCAGCTTTGGTGTGAGTCCTGCGAAGAGAGTAAAGACAGAGCCCAAGCGAGTTGCAAAATCTCCGGCAAAAAGCAGTGCATCTACAGCGTTCCAGATTGAAACAAGCGAGAAGCATGTATTGGACACGCTGATCACCGAGTCACCGCGTTACACCATTAATGGCTTTGAATGCCCCCAGTGTGATAAGGTGTTTAAGTTTCGCAAGCATTGCCGGCGGCACATGGTCAATCACACCACTGCGCGGCCGTACCAGTGCCCCCACTGCCGCAACACATACCATCGCAAAGACACGTGCCAGAGGCACGTATTCAACTGCAAACGACGGCCGATTGGCGGTGCGCCGGGTGCTCCTGAGCGCACTGAAGAGAGCAAGGTGAGGCCCGCCCCCGACTCGCGTGAAGAGGACTCTATAGAAGAGCTCAAAGAGGAGGCCGAGGAGAGCCAGCCTGGCGTTCAAAGTGTGGAAAAGGAAAATGAACCCGCTGCCGAGCAAGTTCTAACTCCCACTGAAAAGGGCGGAGGAACAGTCAAACAAGAGCTTCAAGAAGAGAGGCACAGCGAAGATGGTTCAGAGCCTGACGATATGCCACCTTCTGAGGATTCAAAGCCCGAGGCAGAGCCCGTGAAGAATTCCGAGATCCCAAACCCCTCAGAATCAATAGATGCACCCCGCCCAGATGAATCCTCTACCAGGGCCCCCTTTAATGACAACCCTGAGACACTAGCGCCAGCCGAGGCACCGGCCGCTCTCACAACGTAACAATAAAATAGATAACAGGACGCTTTATGCAATAAATACTATAAAATTAAACAGCAGCCACCCTGAGGCGTGCTCGCAGACTTGCTCGCGGGCTTTCCCGTTGGCGAGCTGGTTGACTCGCCCGAGGGGCCCTGCTTGCTCGCTGGATTTCGGGATTCGCGCTTGGGGTACTTGGGGTAGGTGATATCTCTGGAGGTTTTCGTCCTGAGCTGCTTTGGCTGGTTGAACTTTGATCCCTGCGGTTTGAGCACCGCTTTTATAGCGATCTTCACTGGCTCATCCACGCTCTGCCCAGTCTTGGCGGAAGTCTCTACAAAAGAATACGCACCTTTACTGGCAGCCAATTCCTCGCCAAGCTCCCGGCTAATTGTTCTGTTGGGGCTGTCGCTCTTGCACCCAACCAGAATGTATGGCGCGCCAGGACAGTAGGTCTGAATCTCAGGCACCCACTTCTCGAACGCATTTTCAAGAGAGATGGGGTCATCCACAGAATAGCACACTAGGCAAACGTCAGTCTCAGGGTAGGATAGCGCTCGCAGCCGGTCATACTCCTCCTGGCCAGCAGTATCCCACATGGCCACTTCGATTAGTTTGTTATCTTTTTTGAAAGTTTTTGTATAGTTTTCAAAGACGGTAGGCACGTACACATCGCTGAATGCACCGTTTAGGTACCTTATTAGTAGCGAAGTTTTACCCGCACCTCCGTCGCCAACTGTAACAAGTTTCATTCGCAGTGAGGGCTGGCGACGTGGTGCTTGCTCTGCTGGAGAGCTGAGAGAAATTGACGAGTCGATTGCCATCATGCTACGGCGTTTTTGGTTTCTTAGATCCATGAGTAAACAAAAGAGCTTAAGAGCTAAAACCTAATGTATGTGCCCCTTGACGTTTTGTGAGTTGGACGCATTGCACTTGGACGCTGGCCACAGAAAACACTTGCTGATTTGGCCATTTTTGTCTAGGTCTGGGTAGGAGCTGGGGCACGCCCAAGCACGCCTATCGCACACCTGCCACACGTGCAGCAGCGGTCCCGTCGCAGAGTTTATTGCACTTATAATGCATCAGATGGCAAGAATTGAATTTTTAATTAAAGGACCCTGCATACAGGCCCCTTATCGTGGCCAAGAGTAATACCTGCCTTTTCGTCAGGCCATGAAGCTAAAACAGGATAGAGGCAACCTCGCGTTTGTTTTTAGCAGGGCTTCACTCTGTCTATTGCAAATAGCCACAAATGGTGCGCAATGGGTGTGGCCTGGAATTTGAGTGTCTCGAACATGCATCCCCCCACCAAGGTGAGCTGCGAGCCTGTTTGCACTGAACTGAGTCCGCCTTCGCTTGCCCGTTACACTAGCTCCCTCACATGCTCAAAGAATCTCTGAAAATTCAGTCGTGTTTTGCTTCATTATTGTAATTTTTCATTTACTACACCCTATAGACCCTGAATCTTTCTGACATGACTGACGCTGGGGTCCTCCACAAGGACCA
Organism: Wickerhamiella nectarea; assembly: GCA_022577815.1. Lineage (NCBI taxonomy): Eukaryota > Fungi > Ascomycota > Dipodascomycetes > Dipodascales > Trichomonascaceae > Wickerhamiella > Wickerhamiella nectarea. The sequence goes on from JAKIRY010000014.1 coordinate 194,583, forward strand.
TTACAGGGCTCGCATGGCGTCGTTCCGCTTCAAAACGCGTTCCGTTCTGTTATCCTCAGTCAGAGCTGAGACAGATCTGCTTGCTGGTTTTCAACGTCGCGTCAGAACACCACTATTGGACCAGTACTTTGCCCTGACTGCAAATCTCGGAACCCATTTATTCTACATGGTGTTTTTACCAATGATCTTTTGGAGTGGAAACTACAATCTCGGAAAGGATTTCGTCTGGGGGCTGGCCCTCGGCGTTGCACTAACTGGCATCATTAAAGACTGGCTTTGTCTTCCCCGGCCGCTCAGTCCGCCAGTGCACCGTATCTCAATGAGTGGGTCTGCATGCCTCGAGTACGGATTTCCCAGTACCCATAGCTGCAATGCGTTTACTATCGCCTTGGTGCTCCTGGACAATTTTCCAAATGCGCTGGTGCCAGTGGGGTTACTCGTGGCAACTATTGTCGTGGGAAGACTCTACAGTGGCATGCATGGCTTTTTGGATGTCTCTTTGGGGTCTCTGTTGGGTATTTTTGTTTACTGGTTTCGCTCCATCACAAAGGCGGCGGTGGATACCGCATTCGAGAGCTTTAGCCTTGCTTCTGCCGTTTCATTTCTAATTGTGTGCACTCTCATAACGTTGCACCCGCAGCCAGTGGACGACTGCCCGTGCTTTGACGATACAGTGGCATTCCTCTCGGTACTGCTGGGCGTCGAAGTGTTTGGCGGCTCTTACTATGTTGCAAATGACAACGAGCTTTCTGCTCCCACGAATTTGATGTTTGCAGTACTGAGGTTTGTTGTTGGTGTTGCGATTATTGTCATTTGGCGTATATTGGCTAAAAAGACAATGTTGGCTATCCTGCCGTCTGTTTTGCGAAAACTAGACAATTTGGGACTATCGCTGCCCCGTAAATACTACACGCCGGCTTCGCAGTATGTTAGCACTCCTCAGGTTCCTGGCGAGACGATGATTGATAGCCCCAAACAGTTCAAGGAAACAATGTCCCAGATCAAACGCACAAGGGGCAGATCAGACTCTGTTGGGGTTCAGTCTGAGCACGATTACTATGAAGCTATGGTAAACCCCAGGGCAGGAGCACCTAAACTTACTCGCCAACTGAGCGAGCAAAGCTATCAACAGCCTCGAAAGCGGTACGATGTTGAAGTCACTACAAAGATTTTTGTATACGCGGGGATCCCGTTGACAGTGTTTTGGGTGTCAATGCCTTTATTTAAGCTTTTGAGTATTTAGAGAGACACCTCAATTGGCCATAGTTGAATAGATAGATGAATGCTTTTATTTTTCTTCTCTTCACCTCAAGAAAATGCAAATAAGTTGAATTTGGGGCTGCTATTCGGCAGCGGTAGCCACTCGTGCCGCTACCTGGAACATTTGATCTGTGTTGTCTTTGGCTTGTGGAGCTTCAATCACAATAGGCAACATTTTGTATCCATTGCCACTAACTCCCAACTCGGGAAACTTCATTGCAAGCTGCATTAGACCATAATCAGCCTCCAACCCCATTTGCTTTACTTGCTGCCATGTCCACCAAGCTCGTTGAAAGTCGCTGAACCGCTGCGCAGCAAGCAGGTTAGTATGAGCCAGTGACCGGCTAAATCTGTTTTGCACGTGAGCCCACCACATCACGCAGTCTAGTAATCGCTCGTTTGATTGTTTTAGATACCCTCGTGCCAGCTGCTCAAGGAGCGCGCTCATGTGCATGCTCAGCTCAGGAGATTGCCGCCAATTGGGGCCAAAAAATTGGGCGTTTAGCTGCTTGTGTTGTGGAAATAGAGGGTTTTTGTGTTGACGCACTCTGGATATCACAATCTGGAGCTGCCGTGAAGGATAGGGTACAGGTATACGGGGCAGAGGCACGCTACCGGCCAAAAATGCCCACGTTGCCAGCTGACCTCGAAGATATGCATTCTTGAGGGCAACTGCCAGAAAGCCAATGCTAAGATGCTCGCCGGTACCTATTAGAGCATCAATGATCATCTGAGCCTCTACGAGCTTTTGCTGTGACTGCAGCCTTGTTACCAGCTTGAGCCAATCTTGGCAGCTAAAATGCGCAGAGTTTGCCGATTTCGCCAGTTCGACACTGAATTTTTTTGGGGCAAGTTGCAGCAGGCGCTTGATATCTGCGCGCTCTGCGTGCCTAAGGGGTAGATATTCAGCAAAATGTAGCATATTTGCCTCGTTAATTTTGGATGGACGCTCGACCAACGCCTGATCCACCGCGGCTTGCGTCAGGAACTGCTGGGCAATGCGCCTGCCGGCTGCTTCGAACCGCGTGCAGGCAATTCGCGATGCCCCAAATGTGCTCAAAGGCACATTGTAATAGGCTGTGTGAGCCGGTCCTGGCATAATAATTGTGGTTTGGGCCCGGTTACACTAGCTGTTACAAATGATTGCACTTTACTTGCAAGCAGAATTAGCCGGGATAAACTCGTTGGCGTTTGTTGAAAAATTCGCCGACTGGTACAAGTTTGAGATCAAGACAAGCTGTTCACAGTGTAGAGAGCCTCACGACAAGCCAGTGACCTTCAACTCTCACGAAAAGGTCGAGATCCAAGGTTCCCGTGGCGAGGCCAATCTGGTCATAAAATGCAAATTTTGCGGTAAAGTCGGCAACATTAGTGTTGAGAGCCTGAAAGAATACACTGGGGCAAAGTCCGCTATGGCCACATTCGACTGCAGGGGAATTGACCTTGTGGAGTTTATCCCGAGCGGCCAGTTTGAGGCAAAGTCTGAAAAATCTGCATTTGAGGTAGAGTTTGAAAGTGGAGAGTGGTACGACTATGATGAAAAGGCAGGCGAAGAGGTGTCCATCACCGGCGCAGAGTGGACTTTTGCAAAGACCAAAAACTAGGTCAAGTCCGGCACTCAGCAATCAAAAACACAGCCTAGCCTTATTTACTCTATATCACTAGCACATGAGTGGTAGAATTGTGGGGGTTGATTGTTGTGATGTTTCCGTGTGAATGCTCATAACAACGCTCTGGTCATCTATACGCGCCCATAGATGATCCAAGCTTGGCTCTTTCAGTAGTGTGGCCAATTTTACGGGTGCCATTAGCACAACAAAATCCTCTTTCTTCACTCGAAGGTTGATCTCCGAGCCAGGCCAAAGGTACCATGGGTTGAAGTCAATGCAGCACAGCTTAGACCCAACTAGTACTTTGTAGATTATGGTTTGCTGCGTGTTGTTTCGCAAGCAAAGGTTGTGGTCCATCAAAGAATGGCCGATCGGGATTAGTCCTTGACTCAAACTTGAAACATAGCCGAAGCGGGATAAACAAATCAATTTGCACAGAATCTTAGGGTAGAGTGAGCTAAATTTAAACTTGCAACAAGGGCAATTCAACCAGTAAATGTTGCAATAATTGATAGGGCATCAAATACACGAGATTCTATTAAGGCAAAAGGCACTGCAAAAAGAATGACAGCTACTATACAGGGCACGGAGCTACAGCCGTGACAAGCATGGGTAGCTTGTATGAATGCTATAAATAGGGAGCCTGCTGGGCTCCACTCTCAAAATTAGTTGATTCAAATATACTGGGTTAGCTCATTCGTCCATATTCGTCAAAAATGATTCCGAGGATTGACAGGAATGGTTTTTGGTATAATCATCACTTACTAGTTGTCAGGTTGACAAAATTTTTAACGACTAATCTCAACATGAAATTTCTCACCACAAATTTTGTGCAGTGCACCGTGCCCTCGTGTGCTCGCTCGTCCAATGCTTTTCCTCTCAAATACCAGGACTGTGAACTTGCTCAAAAGGAAGTAGAATTTAACCCCGACCTTGTGGCTTCAATTTTGGTCAAGCTCGACTGGAAGGCCTTGGTGCTTGTTGCTCAGGAGTTAGGCAACAATTCACTGCCCACAGAGAAGCCAGAGCTTGGTTGTGATGAACAGCTGCTCAAAGATCTGCACACGCTGCTGTTCGAAACAAACATCATGGAGGGATCTATGGTGTGCCGCAATTGCGATCACATTTACTACATCAAGAGTTCAATTCCTAATTTCTTGCTGCCTCCTCACCTGTTGTAATCCTGTCAAGCTACAGCTGCATCGTAATGTTTGGCCAAGATTGGCACAAATCGGAGAGCCAAACTTGCTCCAGCTAGCGAGAGGCAAATGACTGCTACTGGCCTGCCAGCGAAAGCTATAATATTTATATTTTCTGTACATTGTTTCTTCTATGCTTCTTGATTGTTCTCTTTTTGTGGGATGAGGACCGTGGGCGTGAGGCGTGGATTCGCTCTCGAAGGCATTTATTAGCCCTTTTCAAATAGAATATATTTGAATATTGATAAACAAAAAATTTAAGGCCGAAGAACGGCTCTCGTCCAAACTTGGTCTGTATCATAGCCTCAAACAGAAAAAGCAAAAAAGTATTGACGACCGAGGGATTCGAACCCTCGCCTCCGAAGAGATTAGAGCCTTAATCTAACGCCTTAGACCACTCGGCCAGA
>JAKIRY010000015.1:0-198656 GCA_022577815.1 Wickerhamiella nectarea
GCCGCCAAAGAAGCAGCCGCCAAAGAAGCAGCCGCCAAAGAAGCAGCCGCCAAAGAAGCAGCCGCCAAAGAAGCAGCAGCTAAAAAGGCAGCCAGCAAAGAGGTAGCAGCTATTCCCTCCGCAAAAGAAACTGGCAGTGCGAAAACAAGCGGAAAAGAGGCCATAGCACAACCCGAACAAAAGGCTGCACGGCCCAGCACGGCGCCATCAATACCCACCATACGCCAAGTTGTCGAGCCTACACGCGAGTCACCCTCTGCCGTCCCCAAGTCTGCGCCTGCGTCCCTGCCCCAGAACCTCAAAAACGACGACCTCATTGTTGGGGTTGCCGTGGTGGGCTTTCATCACACGCGCGGGCCAGAAGTCGAGTACTGGATCGGCCCCAACGGCAATCAAAGTCACCTGTGGCCCTACCTTCCGTTTCAAAGTCTCCCTGATGGCTCTCACTCATTTGAGGAAAACATATGCTATTTCACAGTGTTGTACGATCCGTCCACCGGCACTGCGCCCAACCCGACTCCTGAAAAGAACGAAGAGGGCCTCATTATCGAGCAGAGCAACTTCAATAACGTCGAGACGCTCTTTGGCATTTCGTGCACGCGCCAAATCCAGGCGAGCGAGCTGCCCGAGAATGCGGAAATTACTCGCAGCAACGTGCAAAAGGGCCTGGTTGTGCTTGCGCGCAAGCCCGTGTTTGGGCCCATCAAGGAGAAGCTCAAGGTGGTCACCCGCACTTACTTTGACCAGCTTGACTTTGAAGACAGGCGCATCATCGACAACCTGTACGAGAATGTGCAGCACATATTCAGTGAGCCTGGCAACCATTCTGAGGGCGACTTTTTGGTTGGTACCAATCCCCGCGAGCTGGTGCACAAGTTTGGCCCGCAAGCGATGGTGCTGTTCAAGGCGCTGCTGCTAGAAAAGAAGATTGCATTCTATGCCTCGGATACCGAGCGGCTGTGCACTGCGCAGTTTTCGCTTGTCTCGCTGATTCCTGATCTGCTCAACAACCTGCAGGATTGTGGGTCGCCGCTGCTCAGCACCTACGAGACGCGGTTGACCAAGCCGACGTTTCTGCGCACGAGCGACCGCAGCTCGCTGCTCAAGTTCCTGGGGTTCCCGCTGCAGGTGTTTGCCGCTGGCGGTATGTTTGCGCCGTTTGTGCCGCTGCAGCTGGTGGACGAGCTCAAGCAGCCCGAGATGCAGTATGGGATGTTTGGGTCGACGAACCGCGTGTTTTTCAGTCAGGGCATTGACTATGATGTGTTTGTGGACGTGGACAACTTCAAGGTGACGGTGGAGCAGCCCGAGCTGCGCAAGGTGCTGGACCTGACCTCGGCGGACAAGACGTTTTTCAATGCTGTGGCGTGCAGCGTGAAAAACACCTGGGACGAGGAGAACACCGAGCAGCCCACGTCGCTCGGCTACGAGGGCAGCGAGGACTTTATCAGGCACTCGTTTGAGGACTACCTGATTGGTCTGCTCTCGAGCGCAAAGTACCAGCAGCACCTCGAGAAGCAGCAGCCCCAGCAGCAGCAGGGCCTGTTTTCGCGCGGGTACCCGTCGAACCCGCTCAAGCCGTTTGGGCTGGCGTGGGTGCAGGCCTGGCTGCAGACCAACAACTACCGCATCTTCAACAAGTTCACCGACGAGGAGCTGTTTGACATTGTCGAGCCGTCGCACGTTGCCCTGCTCAAAAACAAAAAGCGCACCGACGCGATTGCCGAGGTGCGCGGGGTGCTCAAGTCGCCGCAGATGCACGCGCCGCCGTCGCCAAACATGAGCAGCAGGCTATTCAGCATGTTTGGCTGGGCCAGCAGCGAGCACGCGCCGCCACAAATGCCCTCGTCGTCGGCGTCGACGCCCCAGGGATCGCCCAAGATTGAGTCGCCCAAAGTCGGCTCGCCCAGGAAGCGGTTCTTTTGGGGGTGAAGAGGGAAAAATGAGGCATAGCTTTTTATTATTTATAGAGACTAATTTTACATTGTCCAGCTCCTCGACGCCGGCGTGCCGCCCTCGCTCGGGGCGACGATCGTGATGGGGATGCTTGTCGAGACCAGCTCGGTGGATACAGAGGGCGACGCGAGCGGCGGGGGGCTTGCTGTGCACACGAGGTCCACGCGGAGCGCAAACCCGGTGCGGAGGACGTCGAGCTCCACCTGGGGCACCAGCTGCAGCGGGATGGGCAGCTGGAGGGTGGTCTGCCTGAGCCCCCACACGACGCTCGACTGCGATGCAATGACCCTTTTGTGCTCTGTGTTTGCGAGCGCCGCCTGGGCGTCGATCAGCTCAGAGTGCTCCAGGGTCACCGTTAGGTGGTAGCAGCTGCTGGTGAGCTCGACGATGGCGACCAGCACGCCGCCCACGCTGATAAAGGGCCGCGCCAGATGCAGCGTCGCGAGCGGCTGCTTGTTTTTGACCAGCTCGTATTTGCACTGGGTGGGCAGGCCCGACGCCAGCAGCGGCTCGTCAGGGGTGGGCGTGATCTCCCTGGCCCCGGCCAGCAGGCTCGCGACATGCATTTTGACCCGCTCGCGCACGGGCTCGCGCGGGGTGTGCGTCCTCAGAGGCTCGCTCAGCACTGCGTATGCGGTGGACGGCCGCGGAAACACTCGAAACGGCAGCAGCAGCAAGCAGGGGGCGGGGCGGCCGTTTCTCAGGATCTGAAACTCCAGGGCCACCTGGTGAACAATTTCCAGCGACTTGCTGATGTACGTGGGGCACAAGTCGCGGGGGATCTCAAAAGACGCGCTGTATTCGGCGCGCGTGCTCAGATGCTGGTCGGCACACAGCAGCTGCTGCTCTGACCGGTAGAGCGAGTAGAGGTGGCTTCTTTGCGCCCCGAGCCCCAAAACGCCGAGTAGACCGCGGCCCTGGGTCTCGTGGTGGCCAATTACCGGGCCGCGGGCCCTGAGACCGCTAAAGACATCCCCGTTCACCAGATCGCCCAGGTGGAGGGTTGTTTGGAGGCTCAACGTCGCAGATAGAATGTGCACGTGCTCTGGCGGCTTAAATTCCACCACCACGGCGATCGTGTCGCCGCAAAACACCAGGCTCGCGTCCAAACCGACGCTGACCTGCATGCCACAGCACAAATGTGTGAGAGATAATCTAGACTAGAGACAGTTTAGACGAGAGCTAATCTAGACTGGAATAAATAGGGTTTAGGGGACCAGCTGCCGGGCAAGATCCTCAGCGAGCTGCCGTTTTTGCGCGTCGGACATGTCGCTGAGCCGCGCGTCCTTGAGAGCCCTCGAGATGGACTCGAGGTCCACGGGATCGCAGGCTGTGGTACCGCGGCCGCTGCGCTCGTCTGTGGGGTCCAACAGTGGCTCGAGCAGCTGCTGGGCTTGGGCCTGGTCTTGGTCTGGGTCTTGCTCGTGGGGGCTGCTCTCCGCGTCACCCCCATCCCAGTCGGCAATTGCAGAGTGGACCGCGTCAAGCAGCTCGCCAAACTCTATTGAAACAATATAGTCGTCCTCGTACCCTGCGGTGCTAGCCACCAGCACCCCGTCCAGGGCCTCTGCAAACCGCGAAGCCTCTTTGGGGGATTTGGAGGTGAAAATGACCGCCCCGAGCGCCTGGCGCACCTCGGCGGCCTCGCTGCTCAGGTACGCGTCAACCCATTCGCCAAGAGCCTCGTGCTCGTCGATCCACACCCCAACCTGCTGGGTGAAATATTTGGTTGTGAATGTGTGCTCGAGCGTCTGCCCCGGCTCGAGCGGCGGCTCAAAGGGGATTGCCAGCGCCTCGAGCACATTTTGGGTGCCGGCGGCGTCGCCAGCCTCGCCAACAATCAAAATCTTCATAGCTTACCACGCCCAAAAATGAAGCGCAACCTCGAGGACGAGAACCAGCTGAAATTCATAGCGCTGGGCGGCGGCTCCGAGGTGGGCCGTTCGTGCCACATCATTCAGTACAAGGGCAAAACCATAATGCTCGATGCCGGGGTGCATCCGGCCTATACGGGGATGGCCAGTCTACCGTTCTACGACGAGTTTGACCTGAGCACAGTGGACATTTTGCTCGTTTCGCATTTCCATCTGGACCACGCCGCCAGCCTGCCCTATGTGATGCGCCACACAACCTTTAAAGGCCGCGTTTTCATGACCCACCCAACAAAGGCCATTTACCGCTGGCTGCTGAGCGATTTCGTCAGGGTTTCGGGCGCATCGACCATCTCAGACAACTCGGACCTGTACACCGACGAGGATCTCGAGCAAACTTTTGAGAAAATCGAGGCGGTGGACTTTTACTCGACGATCGAGGTCGACGGGATAAAGTTCACGGCGTACCACGCGGGGCACGTGCTGGGCGCCGCGATGTTTTTCATCGAGATTGCTGGAGTTAAGCTGCTATTTACGGGCGACTATTCGCGCGAGATTGACCGCCACCTGCACTCTGCCCAGGTGCCTCCGGAGCGGCCAGACGTGCTGATCTGCGAGAGCACCTACGGCACTGGTATCCACCAGTCGCGCCCGGAAAAGGAGCACCGGCTCAAAACGCTGATCCACACCACGCTGAAAAAGGGCGGCAAGTGCCTGCTGCCGGTGTTTGCCCTCGGCCGCGCCCAGGAGCTGCTGCTCATTTTGGACGAGTACTGGACGCAGCACCCAGAGCTGGACGGCATCAACATCTACTATGCGTCGAGCCTGGCCCGCAAGTGCATGGCCGTGTACCAAACGTTCATCAACATGATGAACGACTCGATTCAGAAAAAGTACCGCGAGACCAAGCAGAACCCGTTCCATTTCAAGCACATCAAGAGCATCAGGTCGCTCGACCGGTTCCAGGACGTGGGGCCCTGCGTGATGCTCGCGTCGCCGGGCATGCTCCAGAACGGCGTGTCGCGGCAGCTGCTAGAGCGGTGGGCGCCAGACCCTCGCAATGCGCTGATTGTCACCGGCTACAGCGTCGAGGGCACCATGGCCAAGCAGATGCTCAACGAGCCGGCGGATATTCCCAGCCTGCAAAACCCCGAGGTGCGGGTCCCGCGCCGCATGAGCGTCGAGGAGCTGAGTTTTGCCGCGCACGTGGACTTTAAGGAGAACTCTGAGTTTATTGATCTGGTTGGCGCGCCCAACATCATTCTCGTTCACGGTGAGACAAACAACATGGGCCGCCTCAAGAGTGCCCTCTTGTCAAAGTACTCAAAGCTCAAGGGCACTCCGCAGGAGAAGCGGATCTACAATCCCAAAAACTGCTTTGAGCTGGTGCTCGAATTCAAGCAGGACAAGATCGCCAAAACGCGAGGCTCCCTTGCCACGTCCAACCCTAACCCTGTGGCCGGCACTGTCATGTCTGGAGTGCTGGTGGAAAAGAAGGACTTTTCAATCGACTTTGTGGCCGTTAGTGACCTCAGAGAATACACCGGGCTAAGGACTTGCGAGATCATGGAACGCCAGAAATTCACTGTAGATGCCGGGCCTGACCTGGTTTTGTACCACCTGCAGCGCATGTTTGCCGTCGAGCAGCCCTCGCCAAACACGCTGGTTGTGATGGACCGCATCACCCTGACCGAGAAGGATTCCGAGTGGTCGGTCGAGTGGAAGGCCTCGCAGATGAACGACTCGCTCGCCGATGCGGTCGTTGCCGTTTTGCTTGGGGTCGACACGTCCAAGGCCAGCGTCAAGCTGAGCACCAAGCCGTGCGACCACGGGGCCGCCTCGGACGCGGCGCCGACCACCGCAGCGGCCCGCGCGCAGCAGGTTTGCGCGCTGCTCGAGCCCCAGTTTGGCGAGTGCCTCAAGGTCGCCAAGGACTACAAAACAGCCACAGTGGAAATCGACAGCATGAAGGCCTCGATCGACTTTGACGCTTTTACAGTGGAGAGCAGCAACAATGCGCTCAAGCAGCGGGTGAGCCACCTGCTCAATTTGGGGGCAAACATCGCAGCGCCGCTGGCATAATATTTATTTATAAAAGTATAAACCCAAACCCAATCAGGATCGCCAGCAGGTTGGGCAGCCGCTTGGATGCTTTGTTTGCTGTCGCAGGGGCAGTGCTCGAGCTGGTGTTGGTGTTTGTGCTCGAGCTAGCGCTGGCGCTGGTGTTTGTGCTCGAGCTGGCGCTCGAGTTTGCGCTCGAGTTGGCAAACGACGGATACACGCCCTCAAAGGAGCACCCGCTGCTCACATTTCCGGCAAACACCTGGCCAACCCACTCGTACAGCTCCACGGCTGCCGCATACGCCATGCCAACATGATCCTTGCCGGCGCCGCGGTTGTAGACTACAGACGCACCACCGCTACAGTAAAAGTCAACAACCTTGTCCACACTTTCAATGGGCACAATCTGGTCCGAGACGCCATTGTAGATAAACATGGCCGCGCCAGGCACCGTCTTGCCCAGGGTCACCGCCTCGATCGTCGAGGCTACTTGGTCCACCTCGAGAATGCCCTCGCCCTCGCTAAAGTACTCGAAAAAGTCTTGGTTATAGTACTGGACAATGTCCTTGTCCACGCACTGCATCAACGCATCCAGGAGGTCGCTCGTCTTGTTTGGCGCAACGGCCGTGTCCAGCAGATCCCACAGGTCGGTGTACTCTGAGGCAAGGCCCATCACTGCTGCCGGCAAAAAGCCCACGTACGGGGTCTTGTTGACCTTGAGCCACACATCTCGCGGGCTGGCTACGTACCCGCCCATGGAAAAGCCCTTGATGTTGAGGTCGGGGGCATACGAGGCCTGAAGCTCGGCCGCCCACCCAGTGGCTATTGAACCGCCAGAGTAGCCAACAATAACATACTCGCTATTGTCAATGTTTGTCAAGTTGCGCGACGCCTCCAAGGCGCGGATCGAGTCTAGCGTGAGCTTTCCCTCCAAAACCCCAGCAACAAAAGAGCTATTGAATCCCTCGTGGTCGGGAATGTTCACCACATACCCAGCCGATAAAAACAAATTGATTTGGGCGCCAAGACCGCCTTCAAGCAGGCTGTAGGACGACGCACAGTCTATATATGACGAGTCTTCGGGCTGCGGAAACACAACCACGTGCTTTTGGTCGTTGTTTAGTGGAATCAAGATCGTTGTGAGAGCGCCAACCGCATCTCCGTGCGAGTTTTCACTGCGGTATACTATTTGATACGCACTCAGATTCTTATTGTCGCTAAACCCTCCCACTGGCCGCGATTTGATAACGTCGCCAAGCGCGTAGCCTTGAATCTGTGACGAGTCCAAAATATTGTAAAAAGAGTCGTTGGAGGGGGCACTCAGAACCGAGCCAGCGGTTCCTGTCCAGCCCTGTGCGTCCTGCCGCTTGGGCTTGAATTGGGCCAGTGCGTGCGCAGAGTCGTAATTGTTTGCGTCTAGGGCAGTGACAATAGCAGCCAGTCTACCTAGATCAACCATTGGAATATTGGGCCGACAGGGCTGGCGATATATATTCACCCCCCTCCCCGCGTTATGCACGTTACGCATCATGCAGCCCAATTAGTGGGGTCCAATATGCATGCACGATGCATCACCAGGCTTGACCAAAGTTTAAGAAAACTATATAAAGAACCAAACTCAATTTTTAACTCAGCCGTGCCACAACCTGCAGCAGCCGCCTAATTAGGGGGAAATGGACTCGGCCGGCTCTATATATCAGGCATGCTAGCGCCCTTGTATGTACACCCAGACTCGTTGTAGCCATTAAAAACCTTTGACACCCATTGCAGTAGCTCTGGTGCGGTGTCTGTCTCCATGCTAAAATGATCTGAATTGGCACCCCGGCGATAAGTTAAGGATGCACCGTTACGACAATAGTACTTTACCACCTCGTCCACGCTCTGAACTGGGACAATCTGGTCTTGAACGCCGTTGTAAATAAACATGGGCACTCTGGGGGTGGACTTGCCCATTGTGTTTGCCTCGAGAATAGTCTGCACCACAGGCAGGCCCAGCACCTGTTGGCCCGAGCGAAAGTTGGTGAAAAAGTCTTGGTAGATAAACTGCATAATATTTTGCGCACTGCACTGCCTGCGGGTTTGCAACAGTGAGCCCAATTTGTTTGCAGGGACTTCTTTATGGATTGTGGTCCAAAGCTCTGGGTACTCAGAGGCCAGCCCGAGAAACGCGCAGGGCACAAACCCAGCGGTCAGGGACTTGTTTACCTTTTTCATGACTGCTACGATTGACGCCACCAGGCCGCCCATTGAGAAGCCCCTAATGTTGAGGTCTGGGGCGTACGACTCGTGCAGCTCTGCCGCCCAGCCCGCCGGGATTGATCCACCCGAGTAGCCCACAACTATATAGTCGTCATTGTCAATGCTCGTTAGGTGGCGCGACTTTTGCAGCGCGCGGATCGAGTCGAGCGTGAGCTTCCCCTCGAGGAGCCCCGCTGCAAACGAGGAGTTGAACCCCTCGTGGTCGGGAATACTGAGCACGTAGCCAGCATTAAGAAAAGAGTTGATTTGTGAGCCAAGGCCGTGTGCCAGCAGTCTGTGCGAGGTGACGCAGTCGATGCACGACGAGTCTTCTGCCTGGGGGAACACTACAACGTGGCTCTGGTCGTTGTTGCTTGGAACAATGATGGTAGTGAGTGCACCCACTGCGAGCCCGTGCGAGTTTTCGCTGCGATAAACCACCTGGTACGCCTCGACGTTGCTGTTGTCTGGGAATCCGCCGACCTGCCTAGACTTTATGACGTCGCCGAGCGCGAGCTGGGCAATGTCTGAGCTGTCTAGCATTGTGTAAAAGCCATCCTGGGCAGGTGGCTGCGCGGCTGAGCCCGGCGATCCCGTCCAGCCAGCGGTGGCGCGCGTCTCGAGCTGCATATGTGTGCCTGCACCATATCCGCGGGCCTGGAGAGCGGTAAACAGCTTGCGCAAATGCATGCTTGAGGCGCACAAAGCAGGTAGTTATATAGATTCAACCTCAAACAGGTGTGAAACGAGATTAGATTAAGGGTCCAGATTAAATTTACATGAGCGCAAAGGCAGCGGCAAACAGCGCGGCCAAGACGGGCTGGCTGGCAGCGGCGATATTAGCGCTGTGTGACGAGCTCGAGCCAGAGGCAGAGCCAGAAGTGGAGGCAGAGCCAGAGGCAGAGCCAGAGGCAGAGCCAGAGGCAGAGCCAGAGTGTCCCGAGGAGCTCGCCGAGCTGGAACCAGAGGCAGAGTGGCTCGAGGAGCTCGAATCGGAGCTTGAATTGGAGCTCGAGTTGGAGCTGGCAGTGTAGTTGGTATAAGAGCCGGAAAAGTTGCCGGCAAAGTCGGGCGAGACGCCCTGAAATGTGCAGCCAGAGGGCACGTCGCCGGCGAAAACGCCCGCCAAAAACTCGCTCAGAAACGGAATGGTGGCCGAGGCCATGGCAATGTGGTCCTTGCCGTAGCCGCGGTCGTAGATCAGGTTGGCGCCGTTCTCGCAATAGTACTGCACAATTTCGTCGACCGAGTCGTAGGGCACAATCTGGTCGCTGAGGCCATTGTACACAAACAGCGGCACAGAGGGGGTGGTCTTGCCCAAGGTGTTGTTGCTGATAATCTCGGCAATGGGGTCAGTGCTCAGAATGCCCTCGCCGTCCTCAAAGTAGGAGAAAACGTCCTCGCCGTAAAAGGTGAGGAGGTCCTGGGTGGTGCACTGGCTGAGGGCCTTGAGGAACTTGGCGCTCATGTTGGACTTGACCTGCTCCTCAAACACGTCGTACATTTGCGGGTACTCGCTGGCGAGGCCCAGGATGCCGGCGGGGACAAAGCCCACGGCCAGTCCCTTGTTGACGTGCTCCATCACCGCGGTGACGTTGGCGACAAACCCGCCCATTGCAAACGCCTTGATGTTGAGCTCGGGCGCGTACGAGGCCTGCAGCTCGGCGGCCCACCCCGAGGCCACGGATCCGCCCGAGTAGCCCACCACCGCGTACGCGTCGTTTTGCACGCTGGTGATGTTGCGCGAGTTTTCGAGGGCGCGAATCGAGTCGAGCGTGAGCTTGCCCTCGAGGATACCGGCGACGAACGAGCTGTTGAAGCCCTCGTGGTCGGGGATGTTGAGGACGTAGCCCTGCTCGAGGTACGAGGTGAGCTCGCTGCCGAGCCCCGAGGTCAACAGGTCGTACGAGGACGCGCAGTTGATGTAGGCGGCGTCCTCGGCCTGCGGGGCCACCACGACGTTTGTGTTGTCGTTTTGCTCGGGCACGACGATCGTGGTGAGCGCACCCACCGCGTGGCCAGTGGAGTTCTCGCTGCGGAAGACCAGCTGCCAGGCGCCGGCAATTCCAGAGGCATTCGCAAAGCCCACCTCGCGGTACTTGATGATATCGCCGAGCGAGTAGTTGCCGACCTCGTCGGGGGTCAGAAACTCGTAAAACGAGTCGTTGAGCGGAGCCTGCGGAGACGAGCCCTGCTCGCCGACCCAGGCGCTCGCAGCGGTGTCGCGCTTTTCAATGTTTGCAATCGCGTGCGCAGACTCGACGTTGTTGTTTTCCAGTGCGGTGAGGACCGCCCCGATTTTTTGAATTTTTACCATGCAAGTGAGTAAGTTGGGGCCTGCAGGGCCTGCATACTCAGCCCTGCCTGCTACCCCACGTAACCGTTGGCGTGCATAAAGGGAGAATCTAAATATAGTTTTTCTATGGGGCAATCCGCTTGACCTTCCAGTCGTCGCCCTCTTTATCATATACAATGCGGTCGTGGAGGCGACCATGCCTGCCCTGCCAAAACTCCCAGTGCACGGGGGTGATGCGCACGCCGCCCCAGTGCGGGGGGCAGGGGATCTGGTCCTGGCCCTCGAACTTTTGCTCCGTCTCCTTGACCATGTCGTCAAACGACTCGCGCGACTCGAGCTCCTTGCTCTGGGGCGACGCCCACGCCCCGATCCGGCTGGCACGGGGCCGCGTGTCAAAGTACGGCTGGGCCTCCTCGTTGGACATAAACTCGCCCTTGCCCTCGACGCGGACCTGCCGCTCGAGCTCCTTCCAGAAAAAGGTCGCCGCAAACCACGGGTTGGTGCCAAAGTCCTGGCCCTTGCGGCTGGTCTCCCAGTTTGAGTAAAACACGACCCGGTCGGCCGAGTCAAAGTCCTTCATCAGCACAATCCGGTTCGAGACGCGGCCGCTCGGCAGCTCGCACGTGGCAATGTTCATGGCCTCGGGGAACGAGATGCTCTTGGAGACCGCCTCCTCAAACCAGGTGCGGAACTGGGCCCCGGGCGTCTCGGCAACAGAGCCATCGTTGAGGGTGAATTGTTCGTACTGATCGGCCTTGACTTGGGAAAATACAGACATTGCTCGCTGGTTGCTACGAGTCAAGATGCTGCGAGTCAGAGTCATCATCATGCAATGAAATTAAGGGATAGTATACATAAATTAAAAGCCGCACTGGTTGGGGTACTGGCGCTCAGTCAGGGGGTAGGGGAACAGGCCATTGTTCATTAGCTGGCACACGTCCCACTCGACCGCGGACTCGGTCTTGTAGGCCCAAAAGATCCATCCGCCGCCCTGCTCGTAGGCGTCGAGCTGGGCCTCGACGTACTTGCGGGTGTTTTTCTTTTGGTCGTCGGTCCACTTGGAAATGTCATTGGCATAGTCGCAGCTGCCCATGTAGTTGGTGTTGTCGAGGGTCGCGTCCCAGCGGGCGCCCTTGCCCATGCCGTTGAGCAGGTACGCGCAGTCGGTGAGCGCGGCAGACCACTCGCCAGTCACCTTCCACAGGTCCTCGGTGGTGGTCATGTTGCGGCCAATCTCGCACGCGTAGCTAATGTGCTCGTCGACCGAGCGCTCGAGCTCAGCAACGCTAAACACCTGGTACTTGTGGTGGTCGAGCACAACGTTCCAGTAGTCGGGGGTCTGCAGCCACTCGTTAAAGTAGCCAAACTCCTTGAATGCATCGTGGATAATCACGCCCTGTTCGCTGGCCGCGCGCACAAGGTCGTATCCCTTGTTGTAGTACTCGTGCAGCTTGTCCATGTCCAAGATGGACCCCAGAGGCTCATTCACAAGCTCGATGCCGCTAATCACATCGAGGTAGTCATCGCCGCCATAGGCATCAATGATCGCCTGCAGCGCCGTGTACGTGTCGGCCATGTTCTCGGGGTAGGTGTCGCTCTGCCAGAGGTAGCTGTCACGCAGACCAGAGTTATCAAAGCCGTTTTGGGAGCCGGGGACACCATGCAAATCGATCCACACCTTAATGTTGTGGTCGCGGGCCCACCCAATGGCCCGGTCAAGGTACTTTGTCTGACCCTGCACATAGGGGTCTTGAGCGCGCTCAACAAACGCCCAGTATCCAATGGGAATACGCGCAGTGTTGAAGCCCCAGTCGCTCAGCTGCTTAAAGTCCTGCTCGGTGATCCAGGTGTTCCAGTGGTCGTCGAGAATCTTAAACGCCTCATCCTTGCCGAGCTGCTCACAGTAGTGGTACTCGTCAACAGGTTTGTTGTCGTCAGGGAAAATGCTAAACATGGACGGGTTCATGTACGGCTCGAGCAGAAACCAACCGCCGAGATTGACGCCCCGAACCTTGTCGTTTTGGTAGTCAAACGCAGGGATACTACTGCGCTTTTGAATGGCAGTGGCACTTACAAGCGATAATGCACCAACGAGAAAGCTCAGCATGCAAAGTCTTTCAAGGGGGTTGAAACTCGCTTATATTTATATGGGCTAATATTAACCTTAATGAGATGCATGATGCGGCACGCGGGTTAGGGCTGCTTTCTATCAAGTGGTAGTTGTGGCCCTGCATGGGCAGCAAACACGAGTCGCCGCGTGCCGCCGCGGGCCCAGCGCGCAGAGACATTGCAAGAAAAAAAAAATAGCTGAAAAAGTACACGCTTTATATGCAGCAGGCCTGCGAGCTGGGCAAATCCCTCATTGTCTGCACGCCCATCGTGAATTATTAATAGATACATCTTCGAGACAATTTAGGAATGTTATGTTCTACATGGCGGTTTTTCTAGTGAAACCTGCTTTGGCGTCGAGTGGCCCCCATTAAAGTTTATCCGGCGCGTGCCAAGACTGGTCGCATCTCGCCCGTAATTTAACATAATTTTAATAGCCGAAAAACGCAAAGGGTCGTTGGAATGTACCTATAATTAGTGAAACGCTCCATGCCATGGGCCCCGTACGCCTCCTTCCCAATGTGGGTTAGGGTCGAAGCCGCGACGATGGCGACGCGCCGAGCATATGCAAGCACGTGTGCCGCGTCGTAACCACGAGCCAGGGCATGCAGTTTGTAGCTCAAGTGGGGGGTTGCTGCCACGATCCAGTGTTGGACTGCAGCTCAACGGCTTGTTTAGCTCGATGCCCAATGGCTCGAGACGCCCTCTTTGCCCCGCTCATGCAGGTACAAGGCTACTACCAAAAGCATTGGTAGCCCGAATTAGGCGAGAATGTACCCCTGGGCGCCCCTGGCTACTCTTTTGGGTCGTCGCCCCCATCCTTTTTTCTTTTCCTCGGCCAGAGCCAAGAATAGCCAAGCCACCTTATGGTCCCCCCCCACCACCTAACTGAAACCCAATCCAAACGCCGATCCTACTCGGCTGCGGGCCCGGCCCAATTCAGTCCCGAACCAGCCATATATCTGCTCAATGACCCGGCAACAGTCTTTGGTTGCACTGCGCGGGCTCGAGCCCAAACAGACTTGGGACGCACCCTAACCCTAAATGTCTCCCAGAGGCATCCCCGCCCAGCCAGCCAGCCAGCTATACTATGGCAAACAGCCTAGGCTAGATTCATGTACATAGCTATACACAATTAAACGCTCTTGGCGCCCTGGCCAACTCTGGTCTTGATGACGCGCTCGACGCCAACGCTGAGCGCCTTTTCGTAGCCCTGCGCGGTGGCTGCGTCGAACTTATCCGCAGAGTCAAAGCCGTTGATGCCGCTCAGGCACTTGAGGCCGGCATACACTGCTGCCTCGTCCTTTTTTTGGTAGTAAATGACGCAATTGGGTCCTGCGTCAAACGTGTATGCGGCAACAACCCCGTCTGCATTGATGGCCTCGACGGCCTTGATGGCAGCGCGTGAGGCGTCGTTCATGTAAAAGATGGGCGGCTCGCTATCGAGGCAGACTGCATGGAATTGGTTGCTGTCAATCATTGTGAGGCGCGCAAACGTTGCAAAATCGCGCTCCTTGATCGCCTCGACAAACTGCTTGTAGCGAGCGGGAACCACGTGCTCCACGCGCTCCTTGAAGAGCGTGGAGGTGGCTACAGTCCGCTGCATGCCTGTAGTGCTGGGCACGTCCTTGGGCGCGCCGCATGCCACCAAAATGAGTGCGCGCATCTCGGGCCAGTGAGACTCGGGGGCCAGCTGCACGGCGCGAGAGTCGCTGCCGTCTTCCTTTTGGCCCATCTCCCAGGCCACGTAGCCGCCATACAGCGAGCGGCACGCAGAGCCTGAGCCCTGGCGAGCGTAAACACTCAAAGCGCTCTCGTCCAACTTGAGCTGGTAGAGGAGCGCAATGCTCTTGACCAGGGCGGCAAACCCAGCAGCGCTCGATGCAAGACCCGCAGCAGTGGGAAAGTTGTTTTTGCTGGTGATTTTCAGGCGGTACTCGCTGATTTTCTCGAGGCTGGGGTCAGCGTCCTCGAGCTTGGCCCGCTCGGCACGAAGGCCTGCCAATACTTGTGCGGTACGCGCGCCAATTTTCTCAGGGCTGTCGTTGAGAATGAGCACGTCTGCCTCGAATTGCGGCGAGCACTGCGCCTGGGTGTGGGCGCACATATCCTCAGGGCTGAGGGTGACGCTGATGCTGGAGTTGGTAGGCAAGTTCAGCTTTGCATCGCGCTTGCCCCAGTACTTGAGGGTAGCGATATTTACGGGAGCCTGAGCGGTGGCAGAATGCATGACAGACTGGAGTAGGCGCGACGAGATAATTTGGGAGGGCGTGGCTGAATGTGGCGTTTTAGGTGGGCCCGCAGAAACACAAGACAGCTCTACTCAATGCAAAGAAGAAAATCAAGAGACGAAAACTGCCTACAGCGGAACTAGCAAAGGGGGGCTGGCAAATAGATCTTGAGAGAAATGGTGCTCGCCTGCATGCAAGCGCCCCCCAGCGCTGCACTGTGCATGAAGATGCCCCCGCTCACCCCTCGTGAATGTGTCGCAGCACATTGTTTGAACTAGGATATATGTAACGCCATACTTGCCCTGCTGATTGCATGCATGCCAAAGTTGCTCACTTTTTCCGACAGAAAAACATTGTCGACCATTCAGACGCGCCAAGCTCAGAGTGGATCTTAAAGGTCTATGAGGATCTCGTCCGCATAGTGTTTCCATTTGTTGACTCGCCAAACTCTGGCAAGCTTGTGGACGTATACGTCTATATTAGTCGTAGTCTCAGGCTAATTCAAATCGACGTTCGCCTTGGCCACCTGCTCAGTCCAAGCGCGCTAGATGCAACAAACAACCTCAACCGGATCGGCGAGTATATGGAGCTGCGCGAGTCGTACCAGAGCCCCTTTAAGGAGGAGTGTATTGGGCTGCTTGCCGAGCAAAAGGAATTTGAAAAGCAGCGGGCGATTGTTGAGCAAGAGATCTTGCAGCTCGAGAAACGCGTCGGGCCCAAGCGAGGCCAGTACGCTGCCGAGCGCCAGCGGGTATATGCTCTCATAGAGCATAATAAGCTGATGCATGCAAAGTGTGAGTCCCACCAGCAGCTGCTCGAGTCGTTGAACGGCGAGGCCGCAAAAAAGGCCGACGGGATTGAGCGCCTCCGAGCCTCCATAAAGGATCATGAACAAATCATTGCCCGACTCTTGCCACTAGTAAAGTCTGCAAGCGATGGCAAGGCCAGTATCGACATGCGAATCGAGGAGCAGAGTGCGCGTCTGGGCCAGCTCGTTGAGGAGCAAAAGAGGCTGCGAGCAGTACTCGAGGAGCAGGACCGGAGGCACAAACAGGTTGTTGCTGTAGAGCCTTATATGCCTATCTTGCGCGAGTGCATCGAAAAGCACCAAGCAAGCACGGCCAAGCTCGAGGCTAGCCACCAGGCGGCCACAAAGTCTGGGCTAGATCTTGAGAGCCATCAGCGTGAGACGACTCAGTGCCGACTCACCAACAAAAGCCTTCGCGAGCAGCTCAAGCTACTAGGCGCTCGTTATGAGCGGGTCAAGCGGCTTGAGCAGCAGTTTAGCGCCGACCAAGCGGCGCGCGCGGCGCAGCTCAATGAGGAGATTGCGAGTTTGGGCAGCGTAGTCGCCAACGACCGCGGTGCGACTGCCGAGCTGCAGCGCCAGCTTAGGTTGAGCCTCGAGCACAACCAGCAGACGGCGGAGATGCTTTCAACTCGGCCGCCGCAGCTGGCGTCGGCAATAGCGCGTCTCGATATTATTTTGAAGGATGTAGCTAATTAAGAGCTAATGCAATGCTAAAACTTGATGATGACCTTGCCGCCGCCGGCCTTGTCGAGCGCGTCAAATGCCTGCTGGATCTGGTTTGCTGGGAACTCGGAGGCGATCTTGACGACGATCTTGTTTTGGTCGATAATTTCAGGACCAATCTCGGGCCACTCCTTGGCAGTGACACCGATCATTTTGTAGTTGAGGCCATAGAGTTTGCCGAATAGCATTCTAAAGCCCATGCGGGGGATGGCCTTGAGGATAGGCCCCGCCGCGCTCGAGTAGGACTGACCGAGCGCCGCGTCACCACTGACACTGATGTAGGTGGATCCCTTGCAGGCGGGCTCCATGATGTCGTTGATGGCGTCGAGCACCTCGCGGCCGCCGGCGCAGTCGTAGACGTTAAAGAACTTTTCTGCTCTCTTGAGCTGCGAGATGTAGTCTGCGTCGCGGTAAGAGACTGTCTCATCGGCGCCGAGAGCCTTGACTTCAGCGGACGACGCGGCAGAGCAGGTGGCAACCACGTGCCTGACCTTGTAGTGGCGCTTGAGCAGCTGCACGAGGAACCGGCCAACAGAGGTGGCGCCGCCAAGCACGAGCACGCTCGAGTCGGTCTTGATGGTGGTGTTTGATGCCAGAGCATAGGCGGTACCAAAGGTGAGGGTACTGGCGGCCGCCTCGGCTGGGGTCATTGTCTTTGGCTGGTGCATGACACCATTGTGGACAATATCGATTCTTGTCTTGGAGCCAATCACTGCCTTGTTGCCATAGTGGACAGAGCGCTGGCCGCTCACCTTATCGCCGACCTGGAAGCGGCGAACCTTGGAGCCCACCTTTGTGACAGTGCCGCTAAAGTCATTGAGGGTGCGCCACTGCGAGTTCCAAAAGGCCAAGCTCTTGATCTTGATGTCGACCGGGTTGAGGGCTGCGTACTCGGTGTCGACCTCAATTTCGTTGGGACCCAATTCTCCAGGGACTTCGATTTCCTTGTACTCCACTGGTTCTTTGCGGTTCTTGTAGACAAATGCGTTTGTGATCATTGAAAAATTAGAGGCCATGAGCGCTCCTTAAATGATAATGAGCATTTTCCAGAAGCGCACTTACAAATTATGCATATTCGCTTGCTCACTTTGAAATCGTGCATGCATATGTCAGCGGTAGTAAGCCTCGGTAAAACTCAAGGCTTGGCAATCGTCGCCGTGTCGTCCACAATCATCACGCTCTCAAAGCTGTCGAGATACTCGGTGCATCTTTCCTCCAGCAGCAGCAGATTCTCTGCTCGGTAGAAATCGCCCCAGGACATGGGGCTGAGCACTTGTTTATAGCCAGCTAAAATCGCCCTGTAGAGGCCAGAGTAGTGCTGGTTGTACAGCGCGGCGCCCTGGCCGGTGTTTTGCGCCATGTACGCGTTCATTGTCGCGACGCGAAATGCCTCGAGCTGGCCGAGCCACCGAAACAGCGTGCACACAATGTGCTCGCTGTCGAGATTGTGCTCTGGGATGGCCTCTACCAGCGCGCGGGTGTTTTGCAAAAGATCGCGCACCGGCACCCGCTCTGAATCCTGCAGCTGTCGCGCGAGGCTCTCCATGACAAAGTTGGAGAGGGTGGCTGTTGAGCCCTTGAGAGCTGGCGTTGTTTTAGATTTTGCAGGATTAGAATGCAGACTGGTGCAGATAGTGTTTAACTTTTTTTTACTTTTGTTGGTCCGCTTGGGGGCCTTGGGCAGATCCACCTTTGTCACATGCTCTCGAAACGATGGCTGCGCCAGGTGGTGCGAGCCGTGGTCGCCCTGCTGGTTTTGGGGGGTTTTCTCACCCTAGTCGACTTTTACTTTAATTTCCTGCCGGCGTCGGTGACTGCAAAGCTGCCGCTGCACATTGACGAGCCGGTGCTGCTCGACGTTGAAGTGCGCACCTGCTACCGCAGCTCGTCGTGCTCTCCTGCTGGATCAGGATGGTACAAGCATCCCAAGAACCTGTTTTTGGGCCAAAACTGGTTTGAAAAGGGGTTTGTCTACACGAAGCGCGTCCAGCAGTCGGAGGTGCAGAGCACCGACTTGGTGGTGCTAGACGTGGCCCTGCCGGCAGACAACTTGAAGCAGCTACCAGCGGCCGTCATTGATGATCTTGTCGCCAGCAACCCCGAGCTTACGATCGAGCCTGCCAATGCAAAGCGCAACAAAGAGCTGGCCGAGGCACTTGGCTGGACTCTAAAGCACAAAGACTCGGGGCTGTGGGTCAAGTTTGGCAAGTACAAGCGCAGTGCGGCGGTGAGTAAGCTCAAGGTGCTGTTTGGCAACACGGCACGGTGCCCGCTGCCCGGGTGGCTGCTGGTGGAGGGAAGTCTGCAAATGAGCGACCCGCGACCGCGGCTGGCGCTACGCCGGGTCTCGCAGCCGGTCGAGCAGCACAGCCCACAGCTCAAATTCATTGAAAACAAGTTCAAGATCGTGCAGATTGCCGATCTGCACATGAGCACCGACGACGGCGTTTGCGACCATCCCGTCGGGGTTGCGCCCGAGGACTGTGTGGCCGACGAGCGCACCATTGATTTTGTCACCAGCGTGCTCGAGCTAGAGCACCCGGACCTTGTTGTATTTACAGGAGACCAGATCATGGGCGACCGAGCACCCGACCCTGAGACGGCCCTGCTCAAGGCCCTGGCGCCGGTGATTGAGCGCGAGATTCCCTGGGCGATTGTTTTTGGCAACCACGACGAGCAGAGCCCCATGGACAATGCGCAGCTACTCGACTATAGTATGAAGCTACCCGGGTGCCTGGCGACCCCTGGCAACTCCACCGGCGTGGGCAACTACATGCTGAGCGCCACCGTGAATGGGCACACTGCCCTGAGCCTCTACTTTATGGACACACACGCCCACACAAACTTCAAGGGCAAGTCGCAGTACGACTGGATCCGCCCCGACCAGCAAGAAGAAATAGTAAACTTGCACAAGGGGTCCAAGCACTTGAGCGACAAGTACGCGCACATTCCACTAAGTATGGCGTTTTTCCATATCCCGCTCCCCGAGTACCGCAGCGCCAATGACGCAAACAAGGTGGGCCAGTTTAGGGAAGCGGTGATGGCGCCGACTCACAACTCGGGCACGCTCGATGTGCTCAAAAATATCGGCGTTACGGTGATGAGCGTTGGCCACGACCACTGCAACGACTACTGCATGTACGAGGACCAGGGCACATCTGCCGCATGGCTGTGCTACGGCGGCGCTGCTGGCGAGGGCGGCTACGGCGGGTACCCTGGGGCAGACGGCGAGAACACGCAACGGAGGATCCGGGTGTTTGAGGTCGACGCGGCCTCCTCGTCCATCTTTTCGTGGAAATGGGTCCGGGGTAGGGGCGAGAAGATCGACCTGCAGCAGCTCGTGAGCAACGGCGCCGCCAAGGGGCTGGCCCAGTAAATATCTAATTGATGTAAACTAATGGAGAACACACCGCCCAGGCTCGCTGCCTTTTGTTGCTGGAGTCGCGCGCTCTCACCTACCCATCCTCCTAGGGATTACTACAAAAAAATGGACGGCCAAATACGGGCGCTAAAGGCGGAAATAAACAACAGCGTGGAGCGCCTGACGATCCCAAAGCTGAAATTCGCCCTACGAGTGCTCAACCTCAGCACCGGCGGCCGCAAAAACCAGATGCAGGAGCGAATACTCTGGACGCTGCGCGAGAAGCCAGTGCCCTATTTGCAGGGGATGCTCATGCTCCTCCGGCAGTCTGAGACGGGGGTCGAGGGCGACCCGGTGTGGAGACCGCCCGTGGCAAGCATGCCGCGGATAATGACCTACACTACCCAAACAAACAACCTCACAGGGGACCAGACGCTGCCGCAGAATTTTTACCCATCCAACCCGCCCCAGGCACAAATACCTCGGCCGTACCCGCTGAGCGGCGGTGGCGGGCCCAGGTACGGCACGTTTGGGCCGCCGTTGACCCACGCGGTTGGCCCTTCTGGCCCCAAGCCAGGTCGGCGTGTTGGCACCACCCAGCCGCCATTGCAGTCGCTACATTTCCGCAAGGAGCCATTCTACTCTGTGCTTCGGCAAATGAGTGCCCTGTGCGAGTTCCGCACCCCACATCTCACGCCAATCGTGCAGGGCCAGCTGGTGCTCACGGTGCCGGCCGATTTGTGGCCAATGCTGCGCGAGGACCGGCGCCTGATGCTGCTGTGCCAGCGCATTGAAAAGCAAGGCGACGTGCGCCCTATTTATTACCCGTTCAACACGGAAATCTACGTGAACGACACCCGCGTCGAGGCAAACAGCCGAGGAATCAAGGGCACCGAGGGCAGCGCGCGCCCCGTGGATCTCACGCGCAATATTTTGAGGACCGGCCAGTCCAACAACCGCGTGCTGTTCAAGTTCCAGGTCCACTCGGACGCGGCCAAGGACGATGCCACGCGGCAAAAGTCGTTTGGCATTGGCATTTATTTGGTGCAGCCGCACTCGATTGAGGCGATTGTGGAGGAGCTGCAGCAGCGGCCGCAGATCGCCAAGGAGACGTCGCTGCGGCAGCTGGTGGACGACGCCGATGACGACATTATCCAGACCGAGTCTGCGCACTCGCTCAAGGACCCGGTCGCGTGCATGAGAATGCAGCTGCCAATCCGGTCGCGCGACTGCCAGCACATTGACTGCATGGACGCCGCTTCATTCATCACTTTTCAAAAGCAGGCTCCGACGTGGAAGTGCCCGCACTGCAACAACCTAATAACGTTTGACTCGCTCGCGGTGGATGCGTTTATGCTCGAGATTCTGCGCACATCGAAGAGCACCGTTGACCGCGTCTCGGTGAGCCCTGATGGCGCGTGGAAGGTGGTGAGCACAGATAGCAGCGACGAAGAGTCGAGTGACGACGAGGGCCCGCCGGTCAAGAGGGTCAAGGTACAGCCCGAGATTATTGACTTGCTGGACTCGGAGGAGGAGCTGGAGCAGGACGTGGCATCAGCCCTGGCTGCCCCTGCGCAGCCGTGCGTGGTCCAAGCGCATGTGCACGGTATTCCCCAGCCGGTGCGGCCAGCGCAGATGGCGGAACCCGCGCCTGCACATTCGCCTGTGCATTCACCTGTGCATGCTCTTGCGCCTGCGCCTACGCCTGCGCCAATTCCTAGCCCGGGCGCTCCCACCCCACCAGCGCCTACACCTGGCCTAGACACATTTTCGCCAGTGCCTGTTGTTGTGACCACACCAGCGCTCGCGCCAGTGTCCCCGCCTGCTCGGCTCTCTCTGTACGCTGCTGCGCGCGCCGCTGCATCTGCTACGCCCCCTGCTGCATCGCCGGTGTCTCCTGCCGTGGTCAACACCCCGACCCCAGTGGCCACGCCGGGCCAGCCAGAGCCCGCCATATCTAGCAACGGGCCATGGAGCGACCCGTCGTCGACTCGAGCCAAGCACCTGCCGCCCACAGCTACGCAGCCGGCCGAGCCAGCCCCCACAGTGCCCACTGAGCTGGGGTTTGATGCGACAAACTACACCGTCAACGGGCCGTCTGGCCCGGTCAAACTACCAAACGTGTACACACTGTCTACGGGAGGGGCTCTCTCTGGGGGCAATGCCCAGCTGGCTTGCCTGCACGACCTCATCAGGGGCAAGGTCAAGGTGATTGGCAGGGCGCCCTATTTTATGCCGGTTGATGAGCCCGAGGCCGCGCTGCCGAGCGTTTCCTTGCCCAGCGACGGCGAAAGCAGCGACGGCGATATCATTTTGCCCCCGTCGCTGCTCTCATCGTCGCAGGCGTCTGCCCCGGCGACCGCGGCGGCAGCGGTGCCCACAGAGGCGGCTTCAGAGGCTCCCACGCCGGGTCCCACGCCGGGTCCCGCACCGGGCCCCGCACCTGTCGACAAGCACGTGCTCAACCCCGCGGCCATTCTGGCAAACGCGCAGCGCCAGGTCAATCTAAACCCCAGCGCAGGGCCGGGCGAGCCCCAACCCCAAGCGGCGCAGGCGCACTCGCCGCCGTCTGCGCCGGCCAAAATCAACACCACCGCATTGCAGCGAGTGCTGGGATTCTCAATGCTCAGCAGACCTTCCAAGGGGCAGGCCCCCGAGGCGTCCCATGCGCCAGCGACAGCGGCACCCGCATTCGCACCAGCACCGGCTGCGGCACATGACATCATAGACCTCACCGGGGACTCGGATTAAATATTTATTGTAGCTCTAGACTATGCCTCCACCCGCTCCGGCTGGCTTAGCAATGTCCCACCCACCAGCCTACACTGAGGAGCTGCTCCAGCCCGACGGGAACGCCCCGCGCACATCGGGAGACCACGTTCCGGACGATTTCAAATGGAGCGACGTCGTTGCTGAGTGCGCAATTGACATCCGGCACGCGTTTCTGCGCAGGGTCTACTCGATCCTCATGGTGCAGATCCTCGCCACCTCGGGCATCTGCGCGCTCGTAATGTTCAACGAGAGCTTCAATCACTGGGCGCTGACCCACCCGTGGGCCCTCTGGGTCTCAATGTTTGGCTCGTTTGGAGCAATGATCGCCGCAATGTGGAAGCAAAAGGTATACCCCTACAACCTGGCCCTGCTCGGCCTCTTTACCGTATTCGAGGGCTACCTGATTGGCATGGTGAGCGCTACCTACGACACAAGAGTGGTGATCCAAGCCGCCCTGGTCACCGCGCTCGTTTTCGGCGGACTGACCGTGTTTGCCCTCCAGACAAAGTACGACTTCTCTGGACTGGCCCCCTATTTATGCGCAGGCCTGTTTGCCCTGCTTGGATTTGGCTTTATTAGTATGTTTTTGCACTCGTCGGGAATCGAGATGGCCTACTCCATTATTGCCGTCGTCATCTTTTCCGGGTTCGTTTTGGTAGACACCCAGGATATCATGGCCCGCTACGACCCCGAGAGCGAGGTCGCGGCCGCAATCACCCTCTACCTCGACGTGATCAACCTGTTTTTGAACCTGCTCAGAATCCTCAACGGTTCAGATGACAATTAAATAAATATATAAATGTAAACGTGTGCAGCATTCCTACCACGAGCATATCGTGAACGGCAGCGCCGCCAGCGTTTGCGTGCAGCTGCCCTGGTTGTATGTGGCGTCCTGGAGCATGCCCATCCATTTGAGGCACTCGTGCTCGGACTCAAAGCTCAGGGTCGTTTGGTTCTTGATGTTGACGGTCTCCCGGTCAAACTCTGCCAGGCGCAGAGCGGTGGTGCTGCCCTGCACGCGCTGCACGCTGCTCAGGTACAGCCGCATGCTCTTGAGCAGCTTGCCCCCAGCGCCGTCGTAAAAGTTGAGGTGGCTGTTGGTGAACACCACAAACCGCAGCTTGTGGCCAATCGGCTGCTTGACATATACAAACGCGCTCGAGTAGAATATTGGGCTGGGCACAATCACATCTGTGCACACAAACTCCTTGACGAGCCCCAATACATGCTCGCTTGAGCCCAACAGACTCGAGCTCAGTACCGCAAAGTAGTCCTCGGCCGCACGGTGGTTGTTTTCCGCCCTCTCGGGACCGCTTCCAGTGTGCAGCTCAGGGACCCGCGGCAGCTTGGCCTTTGCCAATTCTAGCCAGTCGCGCACCCTGCTGTCAAAGGTCTTGAGCTGTGAGATCGACTTGGCACTGTACCACCTGTACTGGCCAAGCCGTACCAGC
The DNA here is from genome assembly GCA_022577815.1 of Wickerhamiella nectarea. Lineage (NCBI taxonomy): Eukaryota > Fungi > Ascomycota > Dipodascomycetes > Dipodascales > Trichomonascaceae > Wickerhamiella > Wickerhamiella nectarea. Next base: position 23,881 of record JAKIRY010000015.1, read on the forward strand.
AGTACTGCTACAGGAGCCTCGCACTGCGGAGACATCTCGCCCACGGTCTTGCCAAACAGGGTCGAGTGCACTTCAACCGACATGTGCTTGAGGTTGCTGGCTTGCCACCCAAACTCGGTGACTTGCGATGGGCTGAGCAGCATCTCAGTCCCGGGTATTTCGCCTAGCGACGTGCAGTCACTGTAGAATGTCGACGAGCTCGACACAGTCTCGTTTGTGGAACCAATAGAAGCATGGGGCCCATGGCTGGCATCATTGTATGCCTCGCTGTATGGAATATCCTGGGAAGCCTCAAAGCAAAAGGCATCTTGCAAGCGTCTGCGCTCTGGCTGCTTTTGGCAAACTCTGTGAAACCGGAGAATCTCCATATCCAACTCGCGCACCAGCTCGTCCATCTGAAGCTGCATTGTGTCAAAATCCAACATTATTTTTCTGCTCCGCAATAAGGCCTAAACCCACGCGTCCCGCACCCCATATAATACCCTTTGAGGTGGATCTTTGGTTACCATAACGACGAGCCCCTGTTTATGCACCACCATGCATAAGTCCCAAGCGCGGCACTTGCAACCGCAAATCCTCTCATTACGGGGGTCCATTCTAGTCCCATGTTGACCTGGTACTCTGAAACCGACTCCCAGGTCGCTAGGTCAGTGTAAACGGCCAACGCCTGACCCCAAGCGTCAATATTGGCCCGCCTTAGTGGGCATTCGACATGCATGCTTAACAGCCGATCGATCTGAGCGGTTTTAATTAAGACGCGTCAGTTTTGGTCTTGCAGTGAAAAGTCTTTCGCGATCTTCCAAGGAATGTGACACGGCGTTTTTTTCGCACGTTGAGGGCTACCGTTTAGGCAGTTACGCTGCACCCTCCGCGTAACCACACATTGGAGCCTTAGCCCCATCTAACCTTTTTGGGAATTTTCTTTTCGCGATGCACAGTGTGCCCAAACTTGATACATACTGCTACCCCTTGGAACCGTCTGCCGTGTTTTGGCTGGGTACCACCACCACCTGTTTCACATCTCCCCGCTTCGTGGGCGGCCATGGCGATCATCCTAGGCGGAGTCGATCCCTGCATTGCCACGAGATAAGCACGCAGTGCCAAGATGTTTCGACACTGCACACCACCAATAACACATTGTACCTCCCACATCAGACGTATGCAAGGCGTCTACCGATGCAGATGTTGGTTCCTTGCATCATGCAGGTGAAACATTAGATTCAAGTAGCCGGCAGGTGACCAGCAGAGCATTTGAGACACGAGCAGATAATTTCATATTGTATAAAAAGCCATCATGGTCAGTTCATTGGTAGCTACGGTTGGGCGATCGATCTACAAGTGCCACTGCGCTATTAGAATTGAAAACACGCCCTCAACTTGAGTTGCGCCTAGATTAATTTACCGTGGGGAAAGTGCGAGATTTTTTAAACCCAGATCAGGTAAAAAAAGAAGCATCAACCCCGATTTAGGCAAAGAATTTTGCAAATTCTAGAATAAAAAGAGTCAAAAAGAGGATCAAAAAAGTTACTCCGCGACGGGGAATTGAACCCCGGTCCCCCGCGTGCTATCAATGACAGGCGGAAATTCTAGCCACTAAACTATCGCGGATTACTTGATGATGCTGACTGGCGCCTGAACAGCCACAAAATAAAAACTGAAAAAAGCCTAAATTTTTAGAAAATGGAAAATGAAAAAAAAAGTACTCCGCGACGGGGAATTGAACCCCGGTCCCCCGCGTGCTATCAATGACAGGCGGAAATTCTAGCCACTAAACTATCGCGGATTTGTTGATGAGAAAAAACGGCTGTTTGACCAGTTCCGACGCTGAGTCTCAGCAAGTCCAGGTTGCTGAAGAAAGAGTAAAATATTTAATTGGCCAAAACTCACTCGATAATACTTGGATCGCGTTTAAAAGCTCGATTTTTAGATTAAAACAGTTTTTTTTAGTACATAAAAGCTACGTAGAGAAAGAAATTCAAACTCATCCACGTCTAAATTTGGCGACGCCTGTATCAGGCCAGAACCATCCACGTTCAGTGAGGATACAGCTATTATTGCCAAGTGTGACAATCTTCAGAGATATACACCCGGAATATAAACCTTTAAAAGGCAAGAGCGCAAACTCGTTGAATTGCAATCAAATGAGCAACAATTACACCCTCTGCTAGTATAATTGTATATAAAAACACCTTCGAGTCCATAGCCTAATTCTATACCAAAGTCTGGTGGCTGTGATTCGGTGAGCTGGACGGTTGTTTTTTACCCACCGCTTGAAGGTTGCGTGTAAAGAGAATCAAGAGCCGCGCTTAGCTGTTGGTAGTCATTTTCGCTGAGATTTTCCCGGCAAAGCTTGGCAGTCGAGGAGCGTTACCACAACACAGGTTGGATATTTCAGCCCCATGTGGGACTTGTATCTAGACAGGGTTGATGTGAATAGAGTGTTTCCAAATACTCTTGGACTGCTTTGTAGCCTTTTTTTATGTGCAAATTACTGCAGAGGGTAGAATGTGCAATTGTGCGCGCTAATCTGATTGTGGAGTAGGTAGGTTAAATATGTAAATACTTTGGAGCTGGAAAATACCATAACAATGAGGGTCTCTTATTTGGGCAAAGAGTTGGCGAGCTGCTTGTTCAAGTTGATCAGCTTGGAGGCATCAACGCTGTTCTTGGTTGCAAACTCGGCGAGACGAGAGTAGTCGCCCGTAAGACGTGCGTACTGAGCGGCGTTAGCGCGGTCCATACCGCCACCGACAACATTGGCGAGCATGACTTCGGCGCCGTTGGTCACAGATTGCACAAAGGGGCCGAGCAAAAAGTTTCCGATAGCTGTAGACATGCCGCCAGTAAAGGGTGCAAGGGCACGAGACACAGTAGCGATGGAGTTGTCGATCTGGGAATCGGCACCGGTGATGTAGGCGCTAATGCGGTCGGCATTGGCGTGGGCGGGGTCCTGCTTGATCTGGTTGAGGAGGGCGTCGTGGGTCTGCTGGGCATTGACCATGCCAGAGTGGGCGCCCTGGAGAAAGACGTTGTTGTCTGAGGAGGCACGCTTGTGCTCGGCAGGCAGCATATTAACGAGCTGCTTGTTGAGGTTGATCAGCTTGGAGGCGTCGACGTTGCTCTTTGTTGCAAACTCGGCGAGGCGAGAGTAGTCGCCGGTAAGGCGCGCGTACTGGGCGGCACTGGCACGGTCCATACCGCCACCAATGGCATTGGCAAGCATGACTTCGGCGCCGTTGGTCACAGATTGGACAAAGGGACCGAGCAGTACGTTGCCAATGGCAGTGCTCAAGCCACCGGTAAAGGGAGCAAGGGCACGAGACACAGTAGCGATGGAGTTGTCAATCTGAGAATCGGCACCGGTGATGTAGGCGCTAATGCGGTCGGCATTGGCGTGGGCGGGGTCCTGCTTGATCTGGTTGAGGAGGGCGTCGTGGGTCTGCTGGGCATTGACCATGCCAGAGTGGGCACCCTGGAGAAAGACGTTGCTAGCCTGCTCCTGAGCGGGGGCGGCCGAGACGAGAGAGAAGAGAGCGAGAAGAAAAGGAGTGAATTGCATTGTAGAGACACGATCCTGGCCCAGAGCTTTATAGACGAGCCTGGCGCGGTTTCAGCGGGTATCTCAACTCTATCGGCGTTTCAGCCAGACGGCGAGCCAGAGTTTATTTGGCGAGGTAGCAGTCTATACAGGCTACACTTGATTTTATTTTTTATTAGGTGGGCAGCGTAAAGCTCTGGCCCTGGATGACCTTTGTGTAGTACACGTAGAAAAAGTCAGAGTAGAGGGCGGTCTGAATGATGCCACCGGTGACCGAGATCCAGTCGACGGGGGTGCCGACGGCCCACTTGTAGATCCAGTTGATGATGTAGAGGGCGCGGTAGACACCCAATGCAAAGATGTAATGCGGGGTGAGCGCCTCAGCCTTGCCGGTGCGCTGGACCATAAACAGCTGGGGCAGGATGGCGACGCTCTCGAGCCAGATGCTGTAGGACCACAACAGCTCGGTGAAGGTGAACTTGAGGTGGAACAGCAGGGCCATGACCGCAGCGCCGCCGTAGAGGTAGCGGGTTTTGAGGGTGTCGATTTGTGGGTTGAGAGTCTTGCGAAACTGGGTCTTCATGAGGTAGAGGATCCAGGCGGAGGTGCCCAGGTACACGAGCTTGAAGAGGGTGTTGTAAAAGGAGCGGAACGGGTCCTTGAACAGGTCGAGGTAGCGGGTCGCGTAGACGACCATGTAGATGAGCTGGGTCTTGTAGCTGAGGCCCGAGACGCTCTGCAGGGCAAAGATCTGGCCGATAAATAGGTATATGCTCACGCAGTGGACGACATCTGCCAGGATTCGAAACAGGTTGAACATGACGTGGAGAGTCAGCGGTGGGCGGGAGGGTGCCTATGGGCAATGCAGGGGGTAGCAGCCTTTGGGAGGAAAGAGGCGTGCACAGCGCTGATTTGGCCATTGAGGGCTGTCAGGGGCGCTGCTGGTGTCTCTCGTGGAGCTCGCGGCGCTCCTGGCGCTCCTCGTACTCGCGCTCGGCGGCGGCCATCTGGTCGAGCTCGCGCTGCATGCGGGCCCGCTCGCGCACCTCCCAGGCGGCGCGCTGCTCTGCCGCGTCCGGCCCGTCGGTGTCGTCCACCAGCTGCGCTGTTTCAGCGGCGTGCGGGTCCCAATTGACGCGGGCCTGCTGGGGGTCGACCCTGGGGGCGGCCTGCCGCTTGGCCCTGACGAACCTGGGCCGCGCGGGGGCGCCGTCCGAGGAGCTGTCCGAGTAGCCACTGCCAGGGTCGGACTCGACGCTGTCCGAGTCGGAACGCTCCCTCTTGGCTGACATGTCGTCCCTGCAAACAGAGTACAATGCCTACAAAGGCAGAATCGCGAACCTAAATGAAAAGATTGCCGAGGTGCAATTAGACGCCGAGGAGCACCGGCTGGTACTGGAGACGCTCGAGGGCTGCGCGCCGGACCGGCGCTGCCTGCGCATGGTTGGCCCCGTCTTGCTAGACAAGACTGTCGCCGAGGTGGCGCCCACACTGCAGGAGATGCAGCAGGCGCTGGCAAAAATGTCCCAGACCCTCAGCGAGCAGCTCAAGGACACAGAGCGCAAGTTCGAGGAGTGGAAGAAAAGTCATAATGTCAGTGTTGTATCCTAGCTAAAGTAGATACCTACGAATAAAAGCCACGCGGCCATCACGCTCACCGCGCTGCTGATGTACACCCAGCTGTTTGTGATGGTCCAGGACCGCGGCCACTCGTCGTTGGCGGTGTGCCTGATGGTGACGAGCTTCTCGTCGTTGAGGTACGACAGCCCGCGGCGGGCGTACTTGAGGTCAAAGGTGAACATGCCGTACTGGTCGGGGATCTGGAACGTCACGCACTGCCCTGCCTCGGTGGGGGCGAGGGTCACGCGGTAGTAGGGGTCGAGCATGCGAAAGTCTAGCTGCACGTCGTCGCCCTTGTAGGGGGCCCACTCGCCGTTCCACTCCTCAATGTCTGCGCAGTATGTGACGTCCTCCTTGATTTTGTACACGTGGTGCGAGCCGGTGCTCGAGTTGTGGCTGGCACCGGACACCCGCAAAACGCCCTTTTCCTGGAACGTCCAGGCGAGGATCTCTGCTCCTGCGGGGTTCAGGAGCACGTCTGCGCTGCCGAGCCACGCAAAGCGCGCGTTGTTGCGCAGCTGGGTGGCAGCAGCGACGTAGCCGTCGCCGTAGCTCCAGGCCTCGCCCGCCTCTGCCGAGCTGCTCTCGAGCTTGTTGAACGAGTAGCTTGTGGCGGGGCTCTTGATGAGCCCAAACGCAAACCCGGGGTCCACGTGGGCAACCGAGCTCGAGCCCAACTCGAGGGTCGTGGCCTCAACCACGCTGGGCACCTCAAACGCCGCCGCGGCGGGCTGGCCGCCAAAGTGGTCTACAAGGCCAACGCCGCGCGGGGCCACTCTAATGCCGAGCTGCGCAGCAGTCTCGCGCACGGAAACAGGGCTTGACTCGGGGGTGGTGAGCACCGCCAGGTTTCCGCCGTCTTGCAGGTACTGCAGCATGGATCTGGCCGAGAGGCCCTTGCCCAGTCCCTTTGTTTTGCCGGGCACAATCAAAACATTGTCGTACTGGCGCTCGCCAAGCGTAAACAGCTCGACGCCGTCGCGCACAGCCTTGACCTGCACCGAGTGGCCGCGGGCCTCCAGCGGTCCGCGGATCGCCGCGTCCTCGACGGGGGCGCCGTTTGCGTCAATCACCACCAGCGTGCGGTCCTCGAGAGGTCTTGCCAAAGCGGTCGCCAACAGCCACCACACGCGCATTTACAAGTCAGCAGCGCTGGGCCTCTCTTATATACCCAATCCATGAGCCAGGAGTACAGCGATATCTGGGAGCAAATGCGCAATGCCGAGCAGAGCTGCCACCACATGGAGAAGAAGCTGGACGGGATCCACGCGTCGCTCGACAAGATGCTCGAGGAGCTGGACCGCCAGACCGAGGCGGCCAACAAGCAGTATGGCACTGATATTCAGAGGGAATCTAGTTAGTATTTATAAGTAAACGTGTGCGTGTGCGTGCGGAGTGCGTGCGGGGTGCGCGACGGTGCGGGGTGGTGCGCGGCGGTGCGCCGCGGCCAGGACGACTGCGGCGACGACTACGGCGACGACTGCAGTGACGACTGCGGCCAATGCAATCAGGCACACTGGTGGGTTGTACAGCGAGGTGTACAGCGAGGCTGGGTGCTGATGGGACGCGTCACTATGCCACCGCCCTCAGCTTGCGCCACTTGTACCGGCACTGGATCCGACTGCGCGTGCCCCCCATGCGCTCGCTCACCGCAGTCCAATTAATTTTATCGTTCTTGAGCCCCTGCACCAGCGACACAGCCTGCTCGAGCATCTGCTCCTCCTCGGGCGACCACTTGTTTTCGTTGCGCTGCTCGCCGCACTTTACATAGTTGCGGTACCTGTCGCGGCAGTCCTCGGGCATCCGGCCCATGCTGCGGCCAATCTGCTTCCACTGCGGACCCTTCTCGGCATAGAGCTGCCGCAGGCGCTGGTCGTCGTCGGGCATCCACTTGGCCCGGACCTCGAAAACGTGGTAGGTGCGCCGCACGTGCTTGTACACAGACGCCCGCGTGCGGTGCGGGAGAACCGCGGTCACTGCGTCCCAGAAACTGTCCTTTTTGCGGTCGCTGTTCCACACCCGCTCGTTGAACTGCTTGGGGGTGAGCTTGTGCTGCAGGCAGTACTGCTCCTTGAAATTTTCGAGCGCCTGCATCTCGGCGGCGTCGAAAACCCCGCCCATGTCGGTCTCCCACGAGTTTCGCGCTCGCGGCGGCGCCAAATTGTGCGGTTGGTGCACCGCCGGGTGCACGCTGTGGTTGGCGACCGCGGGCCCGGCAAAGCTGAGCTGCGGGTCTACCGTGTGCGCTTCCCGTTTTCGCTTGCGCACTTGCTGCTGTATAGGATAGAATTCCGGGTACTGGTGGTCGAGAATGTCCCAGCCCTGGTTGTTCATGTAGACCCCAAACGGATCAAAGTTGGATTTGCGCTTCTTTGGATCGTCCAGGGTCGACCCCACAATGTGCATCACCGCTTCCTCGACGTTTCCAGTGTAGAACTCGTCTTTTTTGTCGGCCATGGATTATGTGAGGGTTGTGGGGGTGTGGGAGCGTTCTTGTCTATAATGAATATTCTAGTCTAAAACCAGCTGTACTTGCCGGCATGCACCCACGTCTTGGACGAGATGTACATGGGCAGGCTGCCGCTCCTGTCGGTGCCGCCGGGGATCTCGCCAAACACAGAGCTGGCCCAAATCTCCACCTTTGAGAGGTTGGCTAGCCCCGCCGCGTGGTGCGCCGCTTGCAGCAGCTCCGGCGACCAGCTCGACATTACATAGACCTGCAGCTTGTCCTGGGGCACGTTGTAGGTCCAGGAAACAAACTCGTCGCCGTGCTGCGCTCCAAATAGGTCGAGGGGAGCTTGGCCCAGAGAGGCGGCCGTCAGCTCGTACTCGGTGATGCACTCACGGTTGTACTGCTCAGAGGGGAGCAAAGCAATCTCCGACGGGCCCACGCTGCCGAGCAGCTTGCGGTGCAGGCCGGCGATCGTGGTCAGGCTCGTCTTGGAGAGCTTGGCGGCCGCGGCCGGCCACTGCACCTTTTCCACCGGCAGAGTCAGCGTCCGCACGTCTGGGTACATTTTGTAGCCAAACCTCGAGTAGTAGTCGCCAATGTCGCTAAACAGGGTCACCAGCTCGCACTCCTTGGTGAGCGTGGCGGTGACGTGCTCAAGGAGCGCTGCGGCATAGCCACGCTTGCGGAATTTGGGTAAAGTGTACACATTGCCGATGCAGGCTTCGGTTCCAGAGGTCGCAGGGCGCACAATGGCTCGGCAGTGGGCGGCATACTCGCCGTCGACTACAACCGCCCAGTACCGCTTGGGATAGACCTGCTCGAGCTTGAGCTCGCGCTCAACGTACTGCTCAACGCTCAGATTGCGCCGCCACTCGCTCGAGTTGTCGAGAAACGTCTGCCTCGGGTCGGCCTCGATGATGTGCATAATCAATTTAAAAATCACCTCTCGGTTTTCCAAATAAAATCGATAATGTCTTCGTCCTCAATGTCGAGCCCCTGAATGGTGTCGTCAAAGTTGACCTCATCTCCGTCGAATTCGGCGCGAATGGCCTCGATTTCAACGCCGTACTTTTGGGCAACCGACGCGGCGATCTTGCCGATTGTTAGGCTCTTTTTCACATTTACGTTCCAGCGGCCGCGCGGGCTGTTGATTTTTACCGTCACCAGCGTGTCCTCCTCCTCCTCGGGTGCGGACGCATCATCGTCGGGGGCCGAGCGCGACCGCACGTCCACCTCGAGCTCACTCAGGGGGCCGTCGTCAAACGCCATCTCGGGCGTGCCGTACCAGGGCACTGGCAGCCCGTCAATCTCCACCAGCAGATCGTCCAAATCACTCGTAAACACCGAAAAGAACCGCTCAAAGTTCTCGCTAATTGGCTGCTCAAACACGCCCGACTTTGGTTTCCCGCGTATGTGCGCTGTGTATTTGAGCTGCACCTGGCTCTGGTCAGGGTGCACATAGGGGCGCGGGCTGGATCCCGGCTCAGACTCGAGCTCTACAACCACCCGCTGCTTTTTGGGCGGCGTCACCTCGTCGAGATCGCTTTGGCTGCGCTTGAGGTCGTCCTCGCTGTCGCACAAATCGATAATTTCTGCCATTCAAATTAGGCAACTCCAAGTCTGGAAACTAGTAAAAAAAAAAACCGGTCCTGGCTTTAGGGGTCAGCCTTGGGCGCACTGGCTTTCGTAATGGAACGACTGGCGGTGTTTGACGATACCCCGCTCGCCAGCCATTTGACCAGCGCTGGAATGGAGGACTGGGGCATCGACGAGACCCCGGCGACAACCTCGAGCGTGGGCACCTCGCTCAAACCGCTGCAGCTGTCCGAGTCGTCGGCGTTCACGCTCGAGGCCAAATTCCGCGCAATTGTACGGTCTGCGCTGGTTTCATCTATTTCAAAACACGAATCTACCAAGTTCATTGAGCAACTCCGCTACCAGCTTGTCTCTAGCAACCTGCTCGAGCAGCGGCCTATTTATGCCCGATGGCGGCGCACCACTGCACAGCGCCGAGTCGACCTGCTGTACACAAGCCGGGGTCCCTGGGACGCACTGCAGGTACCGCCACGGTACTGGGCCAGCGGCGGCGGCTGCGTAGTGGTTGTGGTCTCGCTGCTGGCCTGGAAGCTCAAGGCCGGCCCCAATGCCAAGCTGTCGCTCGTGGCGGCGCTGCTGGTGCTTTTATTTATGGTGACCCGCGCAAAGCGGCGCACGCTGCGCCTGCTGCACCGCAAGCTTCTTGTGCAGGTGGGGGTCTTTTGCCACCACGCCAAGCAGCTGGACGCCGACATGGTCACTGCGCTGCAGACGGTGCAGCGCTCAGACAGCATAGCCTGCCACGTGGGCGCAAGGCAGCTGAGGCTGGTGGCGCTCTCGGGCCTCAACCTGCTGGTGGAGCAGTACCTGGACGCCATCAAGGACTGCTTTAGCGTGTGCTCCGAGCTCGACCTCCAGCAGTACTGGCACGTCTACGAGATGGCCGCGACGCAGCAGCAGCTGGGGTTTGTGATGAACGACGACTTTATCGGGTTCCAGGGCGCCCTGCCCGCGTCCACGACCCTGGCGTCGCTCAAGCTGCAGTTTCAAAAGCTGCACTTTTTGCGGCGCGCATTCATGTGCATTCTGCTCACCGCCGAGTCGTCGCACCACAGCACGCTCCACGAGCTCGAAAAGTGGACCGTGGTGTACGACCAGCTGCAGCAAATGTCCGAGCTCGCCTGCCAGGTGTCGACGCTGCTCACCAAGGACCGGCTCGAGGCCAGCACTGCCGCCGAGGCAGAGGGCGACAAGTCCGCCGTCAACCTGAGCCTCGTGTCCCAGCACATCGCCGCCCGCATGGACATCCTCGCCAACGCGTCGCTGACGTCCAGCCAGTACACCGACACGGTCGACCAGATCTCGCGCGACCTGCGGATCCTCAACCAAATGTGGGCAGAACGGGCGGGCGACAGCGCAGCAGACACCACAGCCGACAGCGCAGACATCACTGCCCACCGCCGGTCCAGCCTCGCGTCCACCCCAAGCACGCCGGAAACCCTCTGCGAGACATTTGAGCCCGCCGCCCACAAGCCGCCGCCCGCGCCGGGCCCCCCGCTCGACCGCTCAGAGTTTATGCTCGAGCTGTCGAGCGCCCTCCGCAAACGCCTTTAATTTATTTATTTATTGCTAATAACACTCGTACTGCCGAAAGAGGATCGCCTGCAGCTGCTGGCGGAGCCGCGCCTCCATGTACTGCAGCCGCAGATCCACCTCTTGTATTTGGTGGAGAAACTGCTGCGACTGTGTTTGGAGGTCGGGCCTGTGGGGCACCGCTTTGCGCGAGGGCGGGGTGTACGGAGGGGTGGCTATGGGTGCGGGTCTGTAAACTGGGTAGTAGATATAGTATGCGGAACTCATGCTCGCGGCAAGGTGCCCCGGCTGGCGGTTTTTGTACCCACGGGAATTAATTATATGCGAGGTGTATGCATGTACCCGCAGGACCTGCATATCCAATTTCGGCGCGCGGCCAGCAGGGCCGTTTTGCTGAAATTTTACAGGGCAATTTCTCCCGCCAGCAACGAGCTTGGGGCCGTCTTTGTTCTGAAACAAAACTGCAGTATTATCTGCAGCCAAACGGCAGCAATGCACAGGCTACCGTCGCGGCACGCAAACGCGGGCTGAAAAAATCCAGGGGAAGCCTATCCGCGGCTCTCGGATGCCTGTGGGCCCTGTGCTGCAAATTTGTATCCGCGACTCTGGGCCGTTTACAGGGCAGCTGAGATTATGGCAAACTTTATTCCCCGCAGCCCTGCAAGGGGCCGGCGATCCCTGCATGCGCCTTTTTTTTTATCCGGTGACGTGCGCAAGCCTCGGCCCTCAATGACGCAAAAGAGTGACGCAAGCGCTGTGGCTAACGCATGTCTCGCCCTCCCCAGCAAGCACGCCTCTTGTGCCTGATTCAGATCAACGCTCGACCTTGAGTTGTTTACCAAGCTGGGAAATTGCAAAACCAGAAAAAAAATATGGAGGCCTCACAGGTGCTGGGCATAAAGCCAAACGCATCAAAGGAAGAGATTCGTAGAGCTTTCAAGCGAGCCCTGCTGGACAACCACCCAGACACCGCCAAGACATTACCTGCCTACACAATCGACCAGGTCAACAGGGCTTACCGGCAGCTGTGCGACCCACAACTGGAGCCCAAGCAGGCCCTCCAGGTACAGTTTACCGAGATATGCGACCTCTCTGAGCTCGAGTTTGACGAGCAAACTGAGGTATTTTCCAAGCCGTGCAGGTGCGGCCAAGACATTTGCTTGTTTGTGAGCGACTTGGAGGCAAACGGCGACGCAGACGAGATCGCCGTCCAGTGCACTGGCTGCAGCTTGTGGGTGCTGGTTCAATACGATACCGAGGAGTCCTAAGGACACTGTTTATAGCCTCTACTCACTGGGCGTGGAATATGCACGCGCATGCAACGGAAGCATTTTAATTTGAAACCTTTTGCCACTACAACAGAGAAAAAATCGACTGTTTCAGGCACCTCATAGACAGCCTTGCAGAGGGCTCAGCTAGTCTTTATGCATGTGAAAATTGAAACTTTAAAAAAATTACAGGTCCTACCCGGATTCGAACCGGGGTTATCAGGAGGTTTTAACGAATCAAAACCTGAGGTGCTAACCACTACACTATAGAACCGAGCGTAATACGCGTGGGTGTCGGCTGAACGTCCATATCCATATAACCGAAAAAGGCAATACGCGGCCAAGAAATAGCTTCCTTGAAAAAATTCTGGCCCATCTCAGGTACCTGAGAGGCATTTACCAGGCTATTCCAAGAGCAAAGATAGACAGTATTGAGCTAGACTGCAGATAGTTCCCTTTTGGCCTCCAAGGGGCCAGCTACAACAGGACGACTCCACTTGGCCCATGCCTCAAGCCCCTTGTCCATTGTGGCGCGGCCCGCGTCTAAAAAAGAGATATTAACTATATGCAAAAATCAAAGTTCATCCTTGGAGGCTTCGGCGTCGTCAATGATCTTTTTGAGCGTAGCGCGGAACTCGTCAAACAGCGCGCCATGGTTTTTGATGTTGAGGCGCTTGAGTTGCTCCAGCGATGCCTCAGATAAAATTTTGGGCAGGTCGGCGCCCCACTCGAGCCCGACTGCCTGCAGAGCAGACTTTACCGTTTCGGCAAACTCCTCGCGGCTGAAGCTCTCCTTGAGGGTCGCGAAGCTGGCCTCGGCCTCCTTGAGCTTCTCGCTGAGCTGGACTACTGTTGGGTTGTTTTCGAGGTCCTCTAGAAGCTGGTGAGCGCGCTCGTTCTCTGGGTCGAGTTCGCGAATCTGGTAGAGCAGCGACTCGAGGTTGTTGTGCAGGGTCTGCTTTTTAAGGCGGTCAGCGTCCTGCTTGTCGAGCACCCTGAGGCCGTAGCCGAGCTCCTCCTTTTCAGGGTTGGTGAGGGGCGAGACCCCGGCATCGACGCGCTTGGCAGACAGGAAACGAGAGGTCGTCTTGGTGGTGATCTCGCCGTCGGCACCAATGGATTCGGTATCGCACTGGACCTGGACATCCATCAGGGTCACCAAGGAGCTGTGGCTCAAGCTGAATCGGGTGGCAATCTCGGGCTCGTTGACGCACTTGCGCTCGTCGGACTCTAGCATTTTCTGCACTTCGGCGAGCTGCGGGAAGGTCCACGACACAATCTTGTCGTCGTTCTCAAACAAACTCAGAGTCATGTCGTTGGCAGGGAACTGCAGGGTGCGGCTCGAGTCAAGGGCAGCGCCGCGCTCAAACAGAGGCTGCTTGCTGGAGCCATCGCTCAGCGAGTAGCTCTTGAGAACACGGTCCTCAACAACCATGGGCTTGCTCTTGAAGATGCCCGAGATTCCAACCGCCCGCAAAGTGGTGCCGAGCACAGCGCTCTCGTCCGCATTGACGTTCTTTGACAGAATATCTCCGGCGACTTTTTTGATTTCCCGCTGCACAAAGGGCACGCGCGTGCCACCGCCGGTTAAAATCACGCTGCTCAGGTGCTTGGCCTCGAGCTTTTCGCCATCAAACGTCTCGAGCGAGTCGAGCAGCGGCGTGGCAATGTCCTCCACAACATCCGAGGCGGAATCCTCGAGCTGCTGGCGGGTGATCTTTGTGCTCAGGTCCTTGTCTTGGTAAAGGGACTCGATAAACACAGACACCTCTGCATTGGCGCTGAGGACGGCCTTGGCCCGCTCGGCCTCCTTCCACAACCGGTTCAAAACTTTGGGGGGCAGATCCGTGTAGCCAGAGGCCTTTATTAAGATGTCGCGCACCTTGGTGGTGAGGGTCTTGCCTCCTACGGGGATCGATGAGTAGCCCTCGAGCCGGATCACGGTACCGTTACGGTCCTCAATAGACACAAGGGAGGCCGAGGTGCTCTCTGAGCCCATGTCGTAAACAACAATGTACTGCTTCTCGTCAAACTGGCGCGTCGAGGCGTAGTTGATGGCAACGGCGACGCCGTCGTTTACGAGCGAGATCAGCTGCAGGTCAGCCAGTGAGGCGGCGTCGCTAATTGCACGGCGCTGGGCCATGTTGAAGTGACCAGGAACGGCAATGGCTGCCTTTTCAACCTTGCCAGAGCCGAGCTTTTGCTTGAGCTCCATCTGGGCTCTGCTCTTGATCTCCTTGAACGACATGGCCACAATCTGCTCGACCGGGTACGACGTCTCGCCAAGCGAGACGCTGATACCGCCTCTTTTGTTGGATGTGAGGTTGAGACCCGGGTGTACCACCTGGAAATCGGCCACCTCCTCAGAGTCGAGACCTTGCCCGAGCAGGCTCTTGAAATAGTACAGCGAGCTTTCGGGGAACCTAGAAGTCAGAGGTAGGCCACCCGAGCCGTAAAAGCGCTCAATCTCACTGCCCTTGACGCGGAACACAATGCCCGAGGCATCCTTACGCTTGGACTCCGGGGTGAGAATGATCTCAAAGGGAATATTTGGGGCAACCAGCGACGCTTTAGTGAACTCTGCACCATAGTCGATGCCTAGCACCGCAGCAGCGGCCAAATTCAAGAGATGAAGCCAAATGCGCATGACACGTAGATGTAATAAGCGTGGAAATGGGAATTAATGTGGAGGGTGGAAGGAGGCATATCCCCACAAAAAAGTTGGTGTTTTAGGAGCTTTGAGCTGAATTTGTGACAATAGGAGCTGCTGAAACAGAGCGCGCACTGTGGACCAGGCTAAAGCACCCTGGATCATGACCCCATGTGTTGGGACATTGCAAGGCAGCGGCTCAAGACACGCCATTGGCCATTGAAGCTGTAATTACACCCCCTCGTACCTCGTTTTGCCGAGCCTTGGGCCTGCACGCCACTGTGGGCACTCGGTATCTCTGCTCAACGTGCACGGCCAATTCGACCCAGCAAAATTTTTACTTTAGTGTCAATCGACTATATATCTTCAAGATCAAGTACCTGCGTTACTGCAACGGTAATTTTTCAAAACTGCTCACACCTGCAGCACGGATGCAGAATGACATAATCTTTTTTCACTTTGCCTCTGCGAAATAATTTTTAATCCTTCAACCTAACCACATTGGCGAGATGTCTGTTGCACTACCGATCTTCCCGCCTCTGAGGTCCGAGCACACCCTCACCCAGCTCGAATTGAAGGATGGAACCCAAGTCCAAGGTTACTCCTTTGGTGCCAAGAAGTCAATTTCTGGCGAACTGGTTTTCCAGACCGGTATGGTTGGTTATCCTGAATCTATCAGTGATCCCAGTTACGAGGGCCAAATTCTTGTTATCACTTATCCCCTTGTCGGCAATTACGGTGTTCCCGACCGCAAGCTCATGGACGAGATTGTGCCCCAGTTGCCCAAGTACTTTGAGAGCAGCCGCATCCACGTTGCTGGTTTGGTGATTGCCAGCTACACTGAGGACTACTCGCACTTTTTGGCCACTTCGAGCCTTGGCCAGTGGCTCGAGGAGCAGGGCATTCCCGCCATCTACGGTGTCGACACCCGTGCCATGACCCAGCAGATCCGCGACAATGGCTCCACCCTTGCTCGCTTGTGTCTGCAAAACGGTCCCAGCAGCTTTGAGCAGCCCGAGTGGCACGACCCCAACAAGGACAATTTGGTCGCCAAGGTCTCGTGCAAGGAGCCCTTTTTGTACACTGTGCCCAGCTCTGTCAAGCCTCTCCTCAAGAACGGCAAGCAGGTGCGTATTTTGGCTGTCGACGTCGGTCTCAAGTTCAACCAAATCCGCTGCTTTGTGAAGCGCGGTGCTGAGCTGCTTGTTGTGCCCTGGAACTACGACTTTAGCAAGGAGCAGTTTGACGGTTTGTTCATCTCCAACGGTCCCGGTGACCCTCAGCTCTTGCCCGAGCTGGTTGCCCGCGTCAAGACCGCTCTCGAGTCCAAGAGCTTCCCCATCTTTGGTATCTGTCTTGGTCACCAGATCATTGCCCGCGCTGCTGGCGCCTCCACCCTCAAGATGAAGTTTGGTAACCGTGGTCACAACATCCCCGCCACCAACCTGATCAATGGCCGGTGCTACATCACTTCGCAGAACCACGGTTTCGCTGTTGACACCACTACTCTCAGCGGCGGCTGGAAGGAGCTGTTTGTTAACGCCAACGACGGCTCCAACGAGGGTATCTACCACTCTGAGCTGCCCTTCTTCTCGGTGCAGTTCCACCCCGAGAGCAACCCTGGTCCTCGCGACACTGAGTTTTTGTTTGACACATTTTTGTCTACTGTTGTTGACTTTGCTCCCAGCGCTCTCAAGGCAGTCGAGTTCCCCAGCAAGCCCAAGCCTGAGCGCGTCTCTGTCAAGAAGGTGCTCATCCTCGGCTCTGGTGGCCTGTCCATTGGCCAGGCCGGTGAGTTTGACTACAGTGGTTCCCAGGCCATCAAGGCGCTCAAGGAGGAAGGCATTTACACTGTGCTCATCAACCCCAATATCGCTACCATCCAAACCTCCAGGGGTCTGGCAGACAAGGTCTACTTTTTGCCCGTGAACCCCGAGTTTGTGCGCAAGGTCATTAAATACGAGTGCCCCGACGCTATTTACTGTACATTTGGTGGCCAGACCGCCCTCAGCGTTGGTATCGCCCTCAAGGACGAGTTTGAGAGTTTGGGCGTCAAGGTGCTTGGTACCCAGATCGACACTGTTATCACTACCGAGGATCGCGAGCTGTTTGCCCGCGCCATGGAGGAGATTGGAGAAAAGTGTGCCCAGAGTGCTACTGCCAGCAACATCGACGAGGCTGTCACTGCCGCCAACGAAATTGGCTACCCCCTGATTATCCGTGCCGCATACGCACTTGGTGGTTTGGGCTCTGGATTTGCCGAAGATGAGGACCAGCTGCGCAAGCTGTGTGCCACTGCATTCGCCGCTTCGCCTCAGGTTCTTGTCGAGCGCTCCATGAAGGGCTGGAAGGAAATCGAGTACGAGGTCGTTCGTGACGCCTACGATAACTGCATCACCGTGTGTAACATGGAGAACTTTGACCCTCTCGGTATCCACACTGGTGACTCGATTGTGGTTGCCCCCAGTCAGACTCTTAGCGATGAGGACTACAACATGCTGAGAACCACTGCCGTTAACGTGATCCGCCACTTGGGCGTCGTTGGTGAGTGTAACATTCAATACGCGCTCAACCCCTTCAGCAAGGAGTACTGCATTATTGAGGTCAACGCCCGTCTGTCGCGTTCCTCCGCACTTGCCTCCAAGGCCACCGGCTACCCTCTTGCGTTTGTTGCCGCCAAGTTGGGTCTCAACATTGCTTTGAACGAGATCACAAACTCTGTCACCAAGAGCACCTGTGCCTGCTTTGAGCCTTCGCTCGACTATGTCGTTGTAAAGATTCCTCGTTGGGACCTGAAAAAATTCACCCGCGTGTCCAAGGAGCTGAGCTCTGCAATGAAGTCCGTTGGTGAGGTCATGTCTATTGGCCGTACATTTGAGGAGGCCATTCAAAAGGCCATTCGCTCCACCGACTACCACAACTTGGGCTTCAACGAGACTGAGGCGCTCATGAGCATCGACATTGATAGCGAGCTGCAGACCCCCAGTGACCAGCGCTTGTTTGCCATTGCCAACGCCTTTACCAAGGGCTACACTGTGGACCAGGTCTGGAGCCTCACCAACATTGACAAGTGGTTCTTGGGCAAGCTTCACTACTTGATTCGCTTTGGCGAGAAGATTGCCCAGCAGGCCGTGGCCGGTCCTTTGGGCGCTTCCGAGCTTCGCGAGGCCAAGCAGCTCGGCTTTGACGATCGCCAGATCGCCAAGTTCACCAGATCCAACGAATTGAGCGTTCGCCACCTCCGTAAGAGCTTCGGCATCACCCCCTTTGTCAAGCGCATCGATACCGTCGCTGCTGAGTTCCCTGCAGTCACCAACTACTTGTACATGACTTATAATGCTGGCACTCACGATGTTGAATTTGACGACAATGGTGTCATGGTTTTGGGCTCTGGTGTCTACCGCATTGGTTCCAGTGTCGAGTTTGACTGGTGCGCTGTGCGTGCCGTGCGCACCCTGCGCCAGCAGGGCACCAAGACCATCATGATCAACTACAACCCCGAGACTGTGTCTACCGATTATGATGAGGCCGACCGCCTCTACTTTGAGGTGATCAACCTCGAGCGTATCCTTGATATCTACGAGCTCGAGAGCTCCGCTGGTGTTGTTATTTCCATGGGTGGTCAGACCTCCAACAACATTGCCCTCAACTTGCACCGCCAGAACGTCAAGGTGCTTGGTACCTCGCCCGATATGATTGACCGTGCTGAGAACCGTTTCAAGTTCAGCCGTATGTTGGACTCTATTGGCGTTGACCAGCCCGAGTGGAAGGAGTTGACCTCCATCGCTGAGGCCGAGGAGTTTGCCGACCGTGTCTCGTACCCTGTGCTTGTGCGCCCCTCGTACGTCTTGAGCGGTGCCGCTATGAACACTGTCTACTCCAAGGACGACCTCGCCTCGTACCTGAACCAGGCCGTCGAGGTGTCTCAGGACTACCCCGTGGTTATCACCAAGTACATTGAAGGTGCCAAGGAGATTGAGATGGACGCCGTTGCCCGCGACGGTGAGATGGTCATGCACGTTGTCTCTGAGCACGTCGAGAACGCTGGTGTGCACTCTGGTGACGCCACTTTGATTGTGCCTCCTCAGGACTTGAGTGCCGAGACCATTGAGCGTATTGTTGACGCTACTGCCAAGATCGGTAACGCCCTCAACATCACTGGTCCCTACAACATCCAGTTTATTGCCAAGGACAATGACATCAAGGTTATTGAGTGTAACGTCCGCGCTTCGCGTTCGTTCCCGTTTGTGTCCAAGGTTGTTGGTGTTGATTTGATTGAGATGGCCACTAAGGTCATTACTGGCCAGCCTATTGTGCCTTACCCCCTGCAGGAGCTGCCCAAGGACTATGTTGCCGTCAAGGTTCCCCAGTTCTCGTTCTCGCGTCTTGGTGGTGCCGACCCCGTCTTGGGTGTCGAGATGGCTTCCACCGGTGAGGTTGCCACTTTTGGCCGCAACAAGTACGAGGCCTACCTCAAGTCTTTGATTGCCACTGGCATCAAGCCCCCTCAAAAGAACGTGCTCTTGTCTATTGGTTCCTACAAGGAGAAGCAGGAGCTCTTGCCCGTCGTCAAGCGTCTCGACTATGCTGGCTACAATATCTACGCTACTGCTGGTACTGCCGACTTTTTGGCTGAGAACGGCGTCAAGGCCAAGTTCCTTGAGTTCAACTTGGACGAGAAGGAGGAGAAGGCCGAGTTCTCGTTGACCCAGTACTTGTCCAACAACATGATTGACCTCTACGTCAACTTGCCCTCGAGCAACCGCTTCCGCCGCCCTGCCAGCTACATGTCCAAGGGTTACCGCACCCGTCGTATGGCTGTGGACTATGCCATTCCTCTTGTGACCAACGTCAAGTGCGCCAAGCTCATGTTTGAGGCTATGCTTTTGCAGCCAGACTTTGCTATTTCGTCGATTGACTCTCAGCTCTCCAACACCATCCTCACCATCCCCGGTGGTTTGGTCAACGTGAGCACTTGTTTGCCCAAGTTCAGCGATGCCGCCAGCGTCAAGGCTACCCTTGAGACTGCCTTGGCCAACGGTTTCACCCAGAACGTTGTGATGCCCGCCTACTCTGAGAACGCCATCAATTCTGAGCTCTCTCTCGCCGCAGCTCAGAGCGCCCTCAGCAAGGCCGGTGTCGCCGACTACCTGCTCACCATTGCCGGTACCAGCAGTAACGCCTCCAACATTGCCAGCTACGCTTCTGATGTGGGTGCCCTTTGGTTGCCCTTCTACGCCTCGCAGCACCTTGACAATGTCTCTGAGGTCATCCCCCACTTTGAGTCTTGGCCCAAGAACAAAATCATTGTGACTGACGCCACTGCCACTAATTTGGCTTCGCTGTTGCTCATGGCTTCGCTGTACGACCGCCGTGTGCACGTCACCAACGTTCGCCGCATTGACGACCTGAAGCTCATCAACGTTTCGCGCAGCAAGGGCCTCGAGGTCACTTGCGACGTTTGCCTCGTTTCGCTGTACTTGAACAAGGACACTGCCCCCAAGGCTTCGCAGTACTTGCCCAGTGCCGAGGACCAGGCCGCTCTTTGGGCCAACATTGCCACCGTCGACGTTTTGAGCGTCGGCTCTGTTGCCGAGTTTGTGTTTGAGGCCTATGGCCTCGAGGGCTCTGGCCTTGAGCTCGCCACTCCTCTTGTTGCCGCCTCTATCCGTGATGGCCGCTTGTCTCACGCCGACGTTGTGGCCAAGATGTCCACCAAGCCCCGCGAGATCTTTGGCATTGCCGAGAGCAACGACTCGGTCGTTGAGCTTGATTTGGACCGCAGCGTTGCCTCCAAGTCGTGGCACGAGTTCTCGAGCATCCCTCTCTGCGGCTCTGTCGAGCGCGTCGAGTTCAACGGCAAGGTTGTGTCGCTTGAAGGCAAGCTTGTTGCTGGCGGTGTTGCCGGCCAGGACTTGGCTGATGTGATTCCCACCGTGAGCAAGGCCAAGAGCCGCCGCGAGTCCACCATTCAGCGCGACACCAGCACCATGGTGCCCCAGTCTCCGTTTGAGCGCAGCCAGCGCATGTCCTTTACTTCTGAGCGTCCTCGCGATTTGACCGCCAAGGGTGTTCTCAAGGACAGCTTGCGCCGCAACCCGTTCCTCAAGAAGCACGTCACCTCTGTGCACCAGTTTACTCGTCGTGACTTGCACGAGCTGTTTGACCTGGCTCAGGAGATGCGCCTCGCAGTCGAGCGCAAGGGTGGCTTGGACATCCTCCAAAACAGAGTGATTGCCACCATGTTTTACGAGCCCTCTACCCGCACCTCGACCTCGTTCGACGTGGCTATGCAGCGCCTCGGTGGCCGCGTGATCAACGTCGCCACCAGCAACTCTAGCGTGCAAAAGGGCGAGACCCTGCAGGATACTTTGCGCTGCCTTGGCTCTTACTGCGACGCTGTTGTGCTCCGTCACCCCGAGGAGGAGTCGATCCACACCGCCGCCAAGTACCTCAGCGTGCCCGTGATCAACGGTGGTAACGGCCCTGGCGAGCACCCCACCCAGGCGTTCTTGGATTTGTTTACCATTCGTGAGGAGATGGGTACTGTCAACAACTTGACCATCACCTTTATGGGTGACCTCAAGTATGGCCGTACCGTGCACTCGCTGGTCGAGCTTTTGCAGCTTTACCACATCAAGGTGCAGCTCGTGTCCCCCAAGGACCTCCAGCTGCCCAAGAACTTGCGCGACAACCTTGCCAAGAGCGGCAAGCTTGCAGTCGAGAGCGAGACATTGAGCGACGACATCTTGGCCGAGACCGATGTCCTGTACGTCACTCGCGTCCAAAAGGAGCGCTTCCCCAACCCTGCCGACTACGAGCGTCTCAAGAACACCTACCACATTGACAACGATGTTCTGACCAAGTGCAAGACCCATATGTGCATCATGCACCCCTTGCCCCGCGTCAACGAGATTGCTGAGGAGGTCGACTTTGACAACCGCGCTGCCTACTTTAGGCAGATGCGCTACGGTCTCTTTGTTCGCATGGCCTTGTTGCTCATGGTCATTGGTGTAGACTATTAATTAGTTAGAATGATTTCTCTTATTTATGTATTTATTTTGTGTTATGTGTGTTGTGTGTGTTTTGTGTGTTTTGTCTTGGTCTCTGTCTGGTGGCGAGTGCGGGCAGGCGGGCAGGCGGGCGGTGCGGTCCCGGTGTAGCCAGCTCTATTCTGCGGGGCCTTGTTGAGGCAGCTGGGTGTGGGCCGCATTGTGGGTCGTCTGGATCTGTCAAAGTTTAAAGACAAAAAAAAAAAAAAAAGGCAACAGCCCACAGAGCTTTCCCAAGTTTGCACCTGTGCACTGAATACTGCCTCGCGAGTATGAGTCTCGGGGTGTTTTTCCACCAACTCTTATTCCCTCACTAATCATGAGGCCCGACAATAGCTTCAAAAAAAGCGGGCGAAACGTGGTGCAAGTGCGGGATTTTCGTCAAACATCATCCAAAAGATTCGAAGATATCTCTAGACCAAATAATAGATGGGATAAACCCCCTCCCGGGTTTGAAAAGATCAGTCCATTGCATGTGCTCGCCCAGCCCGAGGTTCAGCCCGGCATTCCTCTGAGGGGTTCGCTAGCCGACAAGCTGCGGGACAGGCTGAGCGTGGCGCCCCTCACCGTTGAGAATGCACGGCTCAATAGGTGTGTGATTGTCACCGGCGAGGCGAGGGACTACACTCTGGGCCTTTTCAAATCACTGGCCTTGGAGTGCCGGCCGCGCCCTACAAAGCTCAAGGATGGCCGTACCCTGGTCGAGCTGGACTCGCCAAAGCATGCGGCCATTCTGCTGGCAGTACCGGGCCCCTTGCGGGTAGAGCGGCCGCCTGGGCTGGTCACAGGGCTCTCTGAATCAATATGGAGCAGTCACGACTCTTGCATTCTGCCCCCAGACAGCCCTGGCGGCAGTCCTGGCAGTGAGTGCATCAAGGACACCACGGGAAAAGTGCTGGCATACATCTCGCGAGGCACGGAGGGGCGGCCTCTTTACCCTGAAAGGCTCGAGCAGGGCACAATAGAGCCCAGCACTGTGCTCATAGTGGCCAATGCGGGCTACCGTGATGTGAAGGGCATGGAGGAGCTCCTGCTCAGCATGGGCGCCACAAGCACAAAAAGGAGCGGCAGCGTGCTGCCTATAGTATATGCACGGTTTGAGGACATTGAGACGTGCGCTTCGACGGGCCTGTCGATTGAAAATGAGCCGTTTAATGGCCGGCAGGTATTTTGCGCATATGGCAACGAGGAGGCCTATGACCTCGAGATATTTGGCTGAGTTTCTGCAGCCATTGTAATTTATGCACCACCAGGGCATCAGTATATAAATAAATAAAGAGGCCGCGCGCGGGTCACTTGTGTGCGGCGTACTCGTCGATTTTGTTTCTTAGGTTGGCGTCGGTCCCGTGGAGAACAAGCAGCTGGTGCAGGTCCCTGGGCACTTTTCTGAGCAGCCCCAGAGCCGTGGTGACGATTTCCCTGGCCTTGTATGGCGGGAACGACCGCAGCACGGCCATTGGCTTCTCGGTCTGCAGCAGCTGCTCGCGCATTCTAATGACCTGAGCAACAACAAACAAAATGTTGAGGTGGGGCCCGTAGGCGAGGATCACGTCCCAGAGCTTGAGCGCCTCGCTCAGCGGCTTGGTGCCTGCGTTGAAGGTCATGATGGGGGCGAACGCATAGAGGTTTGCCGGCAGCATTTTGCCCTTGAGGTGCTTAAAGAGCGCCTTGTCTGCGAGCCCCAGGACAATGTCCACCAGAGCGAGCGCGTTATGCACGCCGACCAGAGTTGGGGTAACGTACGTGGGGCAGTACTTTGTGATAAACAAATCAAACATTGCGAATGCCTGCGACTCTGAGCGCGACACGTAGAGGAAGGGAGCGGCCAGCACGTTCATTCCTTGGACATACCCGGACTTATGCCCAGCGGCGTTGAGCACCCTGGCCAGGGCGCTCTCAGAGACCTTTGCCTTGAATGCGCGGTCCGTGGCGAGCGTTCGGAACGTATCGTTGCTGATTTTCTGGTCCACGGGCGAGGGCCCCCGCGCCACCAGCTGGAAATAGTTTGTTGTGTTTAGGTTGGCCTGCAAAAGAATGGTCCACACGTAGTTGCGGTAGTGGCAGTCGCCCGTGGCGAGTCCCTCGGTGAGAATGAGGTACCTCAGCTGCTGCAGCCCCTCAAATAAAAAGTTTGGCGCTCGGTGGATGAGCTCGTCGATCTTGTCTCGCATGAGTAGTAATAGTCAAGCGCTGGGGGTGCCATACACATTAGACTAGGTCGTTTAACGTCGTTATTCATTATCTACAGGGGGCAGGTTGCTCTGCCGGGTGGGAGTTGGCTTGGCTGGCGGATGGAAGTTAGCCTCTGTGGCCCAGCCTCTACGTCTCGGCGTCCCGGCGTCTCGCCCATGGCCACAGGGGCTCACTCGGCCTCCTCCCGCAGGGTAAACGGCCTAAATAGCGTGCCTTCGCCCTCAAAGTGCTTGGACATGGCCTCGACCCAGTGCAGCCGCAGCGAGTGCAGCATCGCCGAGGTGCCCTCCATGCACACCAGCACAACCACCGTGCCCACAAACCACACGGCAAACAGCACAAACACCGCCGCCACGCCCTTGGCGCCCTCCATTCCAAACGCATTGTGGATGGTCATGTCCCACAGGACCGAGCTCAGCTGGTTGTGGGCGAGCGACAGCGCCCAGAGCCGGAGGTACGAGG
Source organism: Wickerhamiella nectarea (assembly GCA_022577815.1). Classification (NCBI taxonomy): domain Eukaryota; kingdom Fungi; phylum Ascomycota; class Dipodascomycetes; order Dipodascales; family Trichomonascaceae; genus Wickerhamiella; species Wickerhamiella nectarea. Next base: position 48,245 of record JAKIRY010000015.1, read on the forward strand.
CGGTGTGCGAGACGCAGTTGAGGCAAAACTCAATCGTGTGAATCACCTGGTGGATCATCACCTCGCCAAACTCAAACTCCTCGTGGTGCTCCTCCTCGTCGTGAATGGTCATTTGCTCGGTCTCAATCACCTCAGAGTGCAGCTGCTCAAACTTGCCGCCATTCAGGTGCTGGCGCCTCAGGTAGAGCGGCTTGAACAGCAGCAGCCACGGCACGCACACCAGGGCCACCAGAACCAGCAGCCCCTGCACAAACGACTGCCCCGGATACAGCTGCGCGTCGATGGTGCCAGGGCTCAAAAACATGTTGATGAGCATGTTGAGCAGCCCCGGCGCCGGCTTTTCGAGCGCAATCCAGTCAACGCACCACTTGTATACAATGGTCAGGCATAGGTATCCAAAGATGCTCTGCATAAACAGCACCGACGGAATAAAGTTGCCCACAATGTCGACCCACGAGTTAAAGTAGCGCGCATTGGCAAGGCTAAAGTAGAGCGAGTACGACATGTGCACAAACCCGAGCAGGATCGACATTTTCATCTTGTACGAGTTTGTAAACAGCAGGTTGTTGCTTGCCCCGTGCCATTTCCAGTCGAGCCCGATCGGGTATGTGTGCTTGAACGTGGCGACCATGTTTTCGCCGCCGCCCTCTGGCCACGCCCACCCGCTGCTAAACAGCGTCATGCTCTTTGAAAAGACGTCGTTGTAGAGCAGGCCGGTAAAGATGCTAAACAGCCCCATAAATAAAAGCACGTAGCGCCCGCCAAACGCCATGTCAAAGATCTCGTCCCGCTTGAGCTTGGCTATCGAGCGCTCCTTGAGCACCAGCGTCAGCGCCGCCAGCGACAGGATGATGCCGTGCCCAATGTCGCCAAACATCACTGCAAACATAAACGGGAATGTGACCACCGCGGGCAGGGCGGGGTTGACCTCCTGGAACGAGGCAACGCCGTACACGTCGACGATGGCTTGGAACGCGGCCGTGACCTTGTTTGTGCGGTGAAAGGTGGGCGGCTGGCGCTTGGTGTGGATGACGTGCAGCACCGTGTTTGATTCCGGCGACACGTGCGCGAGTACTGACCTCAGCTCGGGGATATCGTCGCTGGGCACCCACCCCTCGGCGATGAGGCACCGCCGCTGCTGGTCCCAGTTGAGCAGATTGAGAGTGCTGTAGACGCTCTTTTCGCGGTGCATCATTCCCTTCCATGCTGGCAGCTGTGTCTCGAGCAGCTGGAGCTCAGTGTGCAGCGACTTTACGCTCGAGTCGAGCAGTGCAAAGATCTGGGTGAGCTGGGCGTTGACCTCGTCCACCTCGGCGGCCCGGCCGGCAAAGCTGGACGAGACCTGAAACATCTCGCAGTCGAGCGCATCGGCCACGCGCCGGATCCGCTGGGTGATGGCGTCCGAGTGGCTGTAGGCAACAAACACCGAGCGGGGCGGGCCGTCCGAGGAGTCCCCGGCTGTGCGCTCGATGGGGTAGCTCAGCATCATGAGGTTGCCGCGGGTGACTCGCCATGAGAGCCGCTCCAGCGCGGGGTACTTTGTGCGCTCGATGGTGCCGGCCAGCACGGGCATCTCGAGGCCCGCTCCGCCGAACGAGCCAATCATTTCTTCTTCATCGTCAATGTCGAAATCGTCCGCCTCGGGCGCGAGCAGGGGCGCGGCGTCGTTCTTTGTGGACGATTGCTTGGGCGCTGAGCCCCCCCGATAAAAGGCATCGCACGCCCTCAGAACCTGCCGCTTCTCGAGAAGCAGGTCTCTTTTGGCGGCCATCTCGAGGGTGCTGGCGTACAGGACGCTCAGGCGCTCCTCAAACTGGCCTATTGACACCATGGCGTCGCTCACTGTCTCGAGGTTGTCGAGGTGGTCGCTGGCGAGCGGGTCCTTGACGGCAATGTTGTTGTCGACGAGCATTGCCTCGCATTTGCGCAGTTTGCGCAGAGTCTCGTCCACGGTGCGGATTTCCTTGACAAACGTTCGGTTGAACCCTTGCACGGTGGCATTGAGGTCGCGAAACTGCATGAGCTCGCTGTGACCGATTGCCCCGAGCACGTCACGGGCCACCTCGTTGCTGATGTACAGCTGGACGAGCGCCATTGGCGCCGACCGGTAGATGTTTTCCATGACAAAGGAGAGAGACGACACGGCCCCTTGCTTGTGTGGCTAGGTACTGAAAACTCCCAGCTGACTAGGCGTTTTGTAGTCTAGGCACAGTAGTCTGGGCACCCTAGTGTAGGGCGCTTTGTAGTCTAGTCCCAGCTGACACTTCAAGAGACACTGCCTCCGAGTCCTGGTCGAGCCCAAAGTTATGAACAGATATCTGCTCGTGGACTCGCTAGCGGCACAGCATCTGGAGCAAGAGTGCCCTGTCGAGAGCACGGCGCTCACAATCAAGGGCTACGAGGCCTACATGGTCGAGCAGTGGGCGTGCAGCCGCGCCTCAAACACCGTCGTGTGCTCCTACACGGGCAATTCGCACAACACCGTGGAGGTGACGGTGGTCCAGGTCCCCGAGAGGGATCAATGGGGGCCCATCACGGCCGAGTTTATGGACGAGATCTCCCGGAACCACCTGCTGTCGATGGACACCCCGCAGGGCCGCATGTTTATCGCAAACATGTCGTCGTTTCCGAGCAACAAGACTCTGATCCCGATACCCAACAGCTTTGACCACGGGCTGCCGTTCTTTACCATGAACGAGAACCTCAAGCGGCTGGGCTGCACCGGCCGGCTGCCAGTGAGCCTAAAGAGCTGCTCGGACGCAGTGGGGGCCAACTTTTACGAGACGTTCAAGGTGCCCACGGAGGTCCCGCTCAAGTTTGCGGTGCGCGAGATTGTGACCCTGCTGCAGCTGTCGCTGTTTTACTGCGGCATCCTCCAGGGCGAGAACGTCGACGGCTTTATGTGCGACTACACCCTCAAGGCCGCGCAAGAGTGGTGGCAGCGGTACGGCGAGACGAGCCCGCGGGTGGGCCAGCCAAACTTTCTGCAGCTGACGATCGCAGCGGTTGTGGGGTTTGTGTTTGGCTGCCACAACCGGCTCTCGCTGCTGGGCTACAAGCCGCCCAAGGACTGCTTCTCGGTGCACTACTTTATGCACTGCATCCACACATTTCAAAAGAACGAGAGGCTCGAAAAGACAGATATCCTCAACGTGCCCACGGTGCACCGGCTGCGCGACCTGACTGCCAAGCACGTCAAGGGCTCGGATCTCATCACCTCGCTCAAGTCGAGCGTCAAGGAGAACTTGCAGGGCAAGATCAAGACCCAGGCGCAGCTCAACGACTATGAAACAATCGAGATTGCTGAGCTGGCCGCCGTCGCCAAGGGCCAGCGCGCAAAGTATCTGTGGCGGGCCTCTGGGCACCAATACACGCCGCTGAGTAGCTTTATGAATGAGCGCAGCGACTTTAGGACGGGGATCCCTCTGGTGAGCCTCGCTGAGGACGCGGCCGAGCCAAAGCTGCTCAAGTCGCCGCGGCAAAAGCGAGGCAACCTGCTGCGCAAAAAGGGCAAGTCCATCGACCAGACTGCCACTGCTCCTGGCACGGCTGCCCAGTCGACCTCGACGCTGCTCACGCTGCCCAATGTGTCTGCGGTCCTGACTTTTTCGGACGACGAGGGCGCGAGCGAGGGCCACCACAGCACTGAGCGCGAGGCCGAGGCCGAGGCCCTGGACGAGCGGCGGCCGCGGCTGAGCGACGTGGCGCTCCTCACCAAGGACGACACATACCGGCCTGCGCGGCGACGGCAGCTGCGGCGGACGCAGTCGTTTAGCGAGATCGAGGACGTGGTGTGCCGCTGGACGTTTCCACCCTCGATAGCGATGATTGACCGGCTGTACAGCGAGGCGACGGCGCTGCGGGACGCGTTCACGCAGCACATTGACACCAGTCAGAGCACGCAACAGAGGTTCAAGCAGCTGCTGGCTTCCCAGGAGGCCGAGATCAGCAGCGAGAGCAGGTACAGCGACACAATCAACTACCGGATCGTGCAGTCGACGCGCAAGGAGCAGACGGTCAAGCAGCAGATCCACGCGCTCGAAGCGGTCACCGACAAGCTGGACTATCAGTGGGCGTTTCTTGAGCGGCAGGTCGCCGAGGTGGAAAAGGCGGTGGGCAAGTTCCACCTGCGGCTCGAGGAGAACCAGCGGCGGTGGCGCGCGCTGCAGGGCCTCAAGATGTGGTGGAACAAGTAGGCTAGATAAATATTATGGGCTCTGTAGGCGGGCTGGGGCGCCCTCATCGTCGCCGTTGGCGCGCATCAGGGCGTCGGCGATCGCGAGCTCCTCTGTGCTCTGCTCAAAGATTGGGTAAAACTGGTTGAGGTCGAGCTCCTCGCTCTGCTCGAGACGGGGCCGTTTATACCTGAGCTCGCTCTTGTTGCAGCCGCAGGCCTTGATGGCCGCGGCGACGGTGTCCTTGATGCGGATCCAGTGGTACTTTTCCGCGAGCAGGGTTGTGGTTTTGTTGACGCCGACGTGCTCATTGTCGCGGTGCACCTTGAGCGCGAGCGCCAGCTGGGCCTCTGGCTCGGCCACCACCTCGCGGTCCTTGAGCAGCAGCTTGCCGTGCTCGAGGCGGTAGGCGGCGCTGGAGGAGCGCAGCCGCGACTTGCCCTGGCGGTCCATGTTTTGCGGGTAGAGGCCCGTTTCCAAATAGTACTTGATGCGGTCGAACCGCAGGTCGGTCACCCGCTCGGGGTCGTACTCGGTGAGGGGCTGGCCGTAAATAAAGGCGTCGACCGCGCCGCGCTGGTCCTTGAGGATACCCGCGCCCTTGATGCGGCCGATCTTGCGGAACTTGAGCGACTCGAGCACCTGGCGCGCCGCCGCGTTGGTCTCGTACACCAGGTTGAACATGACCTGGGAGTACCCCAGCTTGGGCGCCCACTCGAGGTACTTTTCGACGAGGCTCTTGCCGATGCCCTTATTGCGAAGGTGCGAGTTGACGATAAACTCGCCGGTGCAAATGTGCGCGGACCGGCCGGGGAAGTTTGGCTTGATGAAGAAGCTGCCCAGGCACTCGCGCTGCCACTCTGCCGTGTGGGGGATCCCGGGGACGTCACCGAGCAGCAGCACCGCGGCGAACGAGCCAAACCAGTGGATGCGAAACACCTCGGCGTGCAGCGGGTTGATGATCGGCGTCGAGCTGCCGGCCTCGATCTCCATGTTGAACTCGTCGCAAATATAGTAGAGCAGGCTCACGGGGACCTGGTCCACCGAGGTGATCGGGAAGAGCGTGGCGGTGGTTTCCTTGTCCTTGAGGAGCACAGTGCACTTTTGGATTTGGTAGAGAATTGTGCAGCGGGCAGTCAGCGGGCACGGGAGGGTGGCGTGCCTGGGGTAGCCGGCTGCAAAAAACGAATGCTCTTGATTTCATCTATAAAGATATGCTAATGCTACACCTTGTTGCCCACGGTCTGCTGCTCTTGGAGGCGCACCGCGTTGCGCTCATGCATCTGCTGCTTGCAGCCCTGGAGCCCCGAGCACTGGTGCTGCTCCATGAGCCGGTGGCGGGAGCAAAAGTTGCCGCCGCAGGACGCGCAGTCGCCCACGCCGCGCAGGGGCGCCGACGAGCACTTTGAGGCCGAGCAGCGCTTGCGTCGGCGCACGCTCACCTCGAGGGTCTGTCGCTCTACGTGAAACACCAGGGGCTCGTTGTGCAATGCGCATAGCTCGGCAATTGTCGTGCTGTCGCTCACCTCCTTGTCGTTGAGGCGCAGTTTGTTGACGGGCAGGCCCAGTTGCTGCAGCTGTAGCTTGGTCTCGCCGATAGTCTGGCCGTGGGCCACGTCGACCTCCACCTGGGTTTCTGCGCACCGGACGTTGATCCGGATTTGGTCCCGGGCGTCTGTGGGGTTATCGTAAGAGGGCATTGGACTCGTGCTAGACATGTTGTGCGTTGGTATTGTTACTTTAATAATCCGCGCCCGACCGCCAAGTCGTAGCTGCGGCATGTGCGGCGCTGGGAGGGGTCCTAAGCGTTATCGGGAGGGGTGCTGTGCGCTGTGGGCGGGGGAAGGAGGAGGGAGGCACGGCGGCGGATAAGATCACGTGGGCGAGGCGGTGCGGCTCAAAAAAAAAAGGGCAATGTTTTCTTTTGGCGGAGGCGATTATTTTTTTATTGGGGGAATTTTGCCGGCCGCTAAATGCGGGTTCAACAAAATTAATTTGCCAATAGCCCGCCAATGGCTCGCAAGCTGGACGCGCGCTACGCCGTGCTGCAAAATCACAGTCGCACGTGCAAATCACGCCATCTCGCAAAAGGGGCCACCCTCTGGCGTGCCACAAAATCAACGCGGGGTCCATGCATTAGCGCGCGCGGCTTTTGATTTGCACAAACCTGCTAAATACAACAACTAAATTGCTCAGACTAACGCCGCCTCTCTCGTCGCGCCGCGCACCTATCTTTTATCAGTAAAGATAAACGCGCATAGATTATGCAGGCTGGGTGATATATCATGTGTCTGGTTTTGCTTGACACATCACTCGCCATGCAAGAGTGCGATAATTGCCACACAACCCAGACGCCATTATGGAGGAGGGCCCAGAACGGGAGGCCGCTCTGCAATGCCTGTGGGCTATTTCAAAAACTGCACGGCAAGTCGCGACCCACGTCGTTCAAGACCACAACCTTCAAAAGCCGCAACCGGCAACGGCGCAGCCCGGTCATGGTCCAGACGCCGCTCGCACCAGCCCTGCCCGGCTTTGGGCTGCCAGAGGGGCTGCCAGTAGATCAGAGAATGCGCGAACTAGATTTCCTGGTCGACTTGTACCAACAGGGCATTCAGCAAATGCAGCTTGCCATTAATAACGCCTGCCACGAGCGGATCCTCTTAAAGAAATCTATAGAGCAGTAAACTGTTTAGCAACCTGGTGCATGCCTTATGCATGTGTGCCATATGCACATGTCAAGCCGGCCGCCATTACTCATCCATACCAGCACATGGCCGAGAGACTCTGCCAGCCCGAGCCAGCCGAGGACACCACGAGCGATATGGCCAACGTGTCGCACATGACCACGGTCGACTTGTCCACGGGGTTTGTCTTTGAGGGGTTCAACGAGTCCATGGAGGGCACAAAGGTCGACGAGAACCACGATAACTTTATCACCGCATACAATATGCTCACAGGGATCCGCTTTGCGGTTAGCAACGTGAATGCCAAAATGTCTCGCCCATTGACCGGCGCAGACTTTGACCAAACCGCGGTCTACTCGTTCAACATGCAGCAAGGCTCCAAGGCTCCGCTGTTTCAGTTCAAGGACTACATGCCGTGGGTTTTCCGCCAGCTGCGGGAGGCGTTTGGCCTGGATCCCGTCGACTACCTCATGAGCCTGACTGCAAAGTACATTGTCAATGAGCTGGGGTCCCCGGGTAAGAGCGGGTCTTTTTTCTACTACAGCCGCGACTACCGGTTCATTATCAAAACTATTCACCACTCTGAGCACAAGCGGCTCCGCACAATTCTCTACGACTACTACAAGCACGTAAAGAAGCACCCCACAACCCTCATCTCCCAGTTTTACGGGCTGCACAGGGTCAAGCTTCCGCTCGGGCGCAAGATCCACTTTGTGGTGATGAACAATGTGTTTCCCGCCCTGTACGAGATCCACTCTCGCTACGATCTCAAGGGAAGCACGCTTGGCCGCTCGTGTGGCCCCAACCCGGGCAAGACCACCGTCTACAAGGACCTGGACTGGATCCGCAGCGGGAGCCGCATTGTGATGGGCCCCGAGCGCTCGGCCAAGCTCAAGGACCAGCTCCGGCGCGACGTAGCGTTTCTCAAGCGGATCAACGTCATGGACTATTCGTTCCTGGTTGGCATCCACGACATGAACAAGGGCAACCGGGCAATAGAGCTGCTCAAGCAGCACTGCATTGAGTTTGGCCCCGACAAATCCGAGGCGCCGCACCTGATGCACAACAACTACGGCAACGTGAACCGGCGCGAGCGGCACGAGTTTACAGAGCTGCAAAAGATCCTCACTGATACCAACCCGACCAGCTTGCGCAACCTAGATTTCAGCGACGAGCGGCGCGCACCAAACAACATATTTTATCGTGACCACGGCGGGTACCGCGGCACTTCGGCTGGGAACCAGTTGACGGATGTGATTTATTTTGTGGGCATTATTGACTTTTTGACCGAGTACAACTTTCGCAAGAGCACAGAGACGTTCTTCAAGGGCCTGCGGCATAAAAAGGTGGAGCTGAGCGCGATCCCGGCCCACGAGTACGGCGAGCGGTTCCTGAACTTTGTGTGCACGTCGATCGGCAATGACCCCAAGGTCTCACGGACCAAGGGGTCTGTTGCGGGCTCGACGGGGGAGATCCGGGTCAAGGAGCCCGATCTGCGGGCGGCCGCCTCGATGCCCCACCTGAGGCAACCAAGGAGGATGGGCTCGCCCCAGATCCCCACGCCGTCGTCGCCGCTAGCGCCCACGCGCACCCAGGTTCAGTCGCGGCCCCTGCAGACATCCACGCACTCGCCCTCGGCCCCCCGGCACACCCCTGCGCACACCCCTGCGCACACCCCTGCGCACGCCCAGGAACACGCCCAGAAACACGCACCGCAACACCGTCAGGCCCCGCAGACCCCCACCCAGGCCCAGGAGCCCCACGTGCCCCTGTCGCCAACCATAAACAGCAACTGCAGCAGCGACAGCCAGAGCATGAGCACCGCAGAAAGCGAAGTGTCTGAGGCTCCCAAGAGCATCGCGACTGTCGGCTCCAAATCCACACTAAAAGTTAAATAAGGCGCAGGCGCCATGCACATAAAAACTATTTGTGAGGTCACACTATATTTTGCTAATCTGTTTCAGACTTGAGCTGCCTAAGATGGCCAGGGGCTCCCGGTCTCCCACCGCCCACTAATGAGACTGATCAGACCTGGAAACCTGCCCAAAAAGTTCGTGGCCATTGACGCGACATGGTACATGCCAAACAGCCCCAAGGTCGCCAGAGACGAGTACATTCGCGAGCGGCTGCCCGGTGCCCAGTTCTTTGACCTCGACCAGGTCAAGGCAGACTCGCCCTACCCACACATGATGCCCTCGGCTGCCACTTTCTCGCAGGCTCTCTCGGGACTCGGAGTGCGCAACTCTGACACAATTGTCGTCTACGACAAGGAGTTCTTCTCGTCGCCGCGCGTCTACTGGATGCTCGAGACGTTTGGCCACAAGGACCTCTATCTGCTGGACAACTTTAGAGACTATGAGGAGAACGGAGCCCCCATCGAGACTGGACCTCCTGCTGAGCCCGTTGCTGCCGAGTACACCGCCTCTGAGACTGGCAGGTGGATCGAGTTTGAGGAGATGGAGAAGCTGGCCAAAGACCCCAACTATGTGATTTTGGACGCCCGCCCCGCGCCACGTTTTTTCGGCAAAGCCCCTGAACCCCGCGCGGGACTCTCCAACGGCCACATCCCGGGCGCTATCTCGCTGCCCTTTTCGGACGTGGTCCACAATGGCCACTACAAGCCCAAAGAGGCTATCGCGCAGCTCTTGAAGGAGCGCAACGTCGACCTGAGCAAGCAGGTAATTGTAATGTGCGGCTCAGGAGTTACTGCCTGCGTAGTAAAGTACGCGGTGGACCCTCTCCTGAACAGCCCGGCGCTGATCTACGATGGCAGCTGGACCGAGTGGGCCCAGAGGTCGACGTACATCAAAGATGCTAGTGTCTAGTAGATTGAGTTTGTAGCGTTTATATTGGTCAAACAGCCGTCGCCGCATCTGCCCAGGCAGAGGCAGCCCACTAGTGGTGCCCTGGAGCTTTTGTAGCGAGCTTTTGTAGCTCACTTGGCTTTTGCTACTATTGAAAATTACCTCAAAGCTGGTGGCACATAGTCCCTAGACTGCTGTGTTTTTGCACGGTCATGTCGCCGCTTAAAGTCGCATGCAGGCATGTGGGTCCATTATATATTGGAAACGTTTTACGGCATCAAAACGTTGGCTCAGTCTCTCTAGCCCTGGTGCTACCAGAGCGTCTAGACATGCGACCTAGTGGATTCCCTCAGTGCAGCCAGCTGGCCCCGCATCATGAATCCTGGTCGGGGGACATTCTGCGGCATACCGAACGCTCATGGCCAAGAGAGTGACATTGGCCGCACAGCTCCAAAGACGGGTGCTTTTCATACACGACTTTAACATCTTGGTAAAGCCCGTGGACAAGAGTGGCGTTGGCGGGGACTAGACACGCAAATCGAACGCCGACGTGGCCAAAAACAACGCTCGGAGCCGTTGGTAGAGGTTTCGTACCGGTACGCCACCAGAAAGCGAGCGTGCCGCCCATTTCATCTGCGACATTCCTGGCTACCAACGGAGCGTCAGCTGCGGAGCCGCTCGGAGCGAGAAAAACTTGACTAGTGCGTAGCCTTCTGACCCTAAACCAAACTGCGACTAGCGAAGTGTCAAGCTTGTCGGCTGGCAGTGGGTAGAATGTCACACTGCCAACCTGCACGGGCTGCAGGGGCCTCGCCTCGAGGCTAGGTACCAGCAGGGGATGAACTGTCAGTACCATGTGGCCTCGTACATATTTATAGGAAACAGGAGGGGTCGCATCTTCATGGCCTTCGCCTTCTACAGTAGGTCTCAAATGAGTACTCACGAGAAACGCAATCAGCTCGCTTTCCAGTGTATTTGGGGCTCTCAGTGGAGTACAGTTGCCCAAAAATCTATAAACGCCAGGTTCGGCCGCCTCGTGTGCGGCTTGACTGCGCGATAAAACACTGTCACTCTGACTCATCAGGGAGGGAAAGATCTCTCCCAAGGAGGCATGAGTATCTCGTCTCTGCGGGGGGCTTGCTTTTCACAAAATGCAAAATTTTGGGGAATTTTTTTTCCTTTTTTGTCTAATCAAAAGTTTGGATTTTTCACGTTTTTGGAACCGGTACAACCTAAAAAATTTCCAGAAAAATTCGCCCGGATGGCCAAGTTGGTAAGGCGCAGCACTAGTAATGCTGAGATCATCAGTTCGAATCTGGTTTCGGGCAGTTTTTTTGTAGCTTTTTTACTATAAACTCTGGCCTGGCTTTTCTTGTCACTAGAATTTGGCAGCATGGGGGCAATACACCTGGGAAGTTACCTGGCGTTTTGTGCGGCCACCATTGGTGTGTTTGTGTTTTTAAATTCTCAACAGCCATTTGTATTGGCTGATATCTACAAAAAGGTCTCCAGCAGCGGCACAATTGTCGGGGTTCTGGCACTAGTGGACGAGATCACAAACATCTGCTTTGCTCCTGCGTGGGGGGCCCTGAGCGACAAAATTGGCACCAGATATGTTGCGGTATCCGGTCTTGCGCTGCTGGCTGCGGGGCTCTTATTTTATCCGCTAGCCGGATCAGTGTACCCTGGGTTGCTAGTGATTCGCGTGATTTTCGCTTGCGGCGCAAGTGCTTGTGTTTCAATGATGACGGCCATGCTGGCAGAGTACAGTGCCACATACATCTCGCTCGACTTGGAGGTTGAAACCGCAGCCTCAATTGGGTTTGCCGCAGTGCCGCTCCTTGCTCAGGACATAAACAATGATTTGGATAGCCAGATCAACACCCCTCAAAAGACTGGTAAAATCGCCGGGCTTGTGGGTCTGGCCTCTGGTGTGGGGGCAATTTTGTCGGTGTCGTTGTTGCTGCCGCTGGCGACCCAATTGGGCTACGAGGACCACCCAGCCGTTGCCATCACAAAGGCGTTTGAGTATGTGGCTATTGGCACCGCACTTTTGGCCGTCGTGCTCCTCTGCACGCTGTATCAGCACCAGGCAAAGGGCATCATGGCCTGGCTCAAGGGCCGCAACCTGAGTATCTTTGAGGAGGCGGCGCTGGATATCCCCTCGTCGCAATCCGCTACCTATCTAGAGCTTCTCAAGGCCGGGTTTGGCGCGGCAAACAACGACAAGGCGCTACAACTGGCCTATGCTGGCAGTGGTGTCTCGCGGGCAGCGAGTGTGGCCACCACGCTGTTTATTCCGCTGGCCGTCAATGCCTGGTACATTGACCAGGGCGTGTGCCGGGAGGGCAAGGGCTGTCGCGAGGCAATCATCATGGCAGCCATCGTGACCGGAGTAGCCAACCTGGCCTCGTTGCTGGGGGCTCCAATGTGGGGGTATTATGTCGACCGCATGCCCAGCGGACGAGTCTCGTTCTTGAGCAGCCTTCTTGGAGTTGTTTCCATGGTCTGCTGGGTGCTGCTGCCAGCCCCGAGGGGCGCTGGTGCTATGCTGGCCGCCGTGGCGATGGGCCTGGCCCTTGCCGGAGTAATGACCGATAGCATGGCACTCTGCAGCAAGAAACGCCGCGATTTCAGCGGTAGTGTTGCCGGCGTCTACTCTCTTTGCGGCGGAATTGGCCTGTTGGTGCTCACCCAAATTGGTGGACCAGTCGCCGACATTTGGATCAAGACCCCGTTTGTTGTGCTTGGCCTATTGTATGCTTTGCTTGCATTTATTTCATACTAATGTAGTTACGACAATGATTTTCTAAACACGCGCGCACGCTGGCGTCGCCAACCGCTTTTCCCTAACCTCCGAGTGAATTTTTCATCAATGCTGAGGTCGCTGCGTTTGGCTCCGTTGGCCTCGTTCAAGCCAGCACGGGCGTGCCGCTGGTATTCGTATGAGCAGGAAAAGGAAACCCTTGATTCTCTGCACTCGTCGCTAGGTCAGGCCGACGTGGACCGTCTCTCCAAAATGAGAAATATCGGAATCAGTGCCCACATTGATTCGGGCAAAACTACATTCACCGAGCGCGTTTTGTTCTACACCGGCCGTGTCAAGGCTATTCACGAGGTTAGAGGCAAGGACGGCGTTGGTGCAAAGATGGACTCGATGGCCTTGGAACGTGAAAAGGGTATCACCATCCAGAGTGCTGCCACCTTTTGCGACTGGGAAAAGAAAGACGTGGACGGGTCCAAAAGTGACTACAAGTTTAACCTGATTGATACCCCTGGCCATATTGATTTCACCATCGAGGTTGAGCGCGCTCTCCGTGTGCTCGACGGTGCTGTGCTCGTTGTGTGCGCCGTGTCGGGCGTCCAGTCCCAAACTGTCACTGTAGACCGTCAAATGCGCCGCTACAATGTGCCCCGTGTCACCTTCATCAACAAGATGGATCGTATGGGTGCCAACCCCTGGAAGGCTATCGACCAGCTTCGTGAAAAGCTCAAGATGAATGCCGCCGCTGTTCAGGTCCCCATTGGATCTGAGGATGGCCTCGAGGGTATGGTCGATATCATCTACGAGCGTGCTCTCTACAACGAGGGTGCTCAGGGTGAAATCATTCGCGAAGCACCCGTTCCCGAGGACCTCAAGGAGATCGTCGAGGAGAAACGCCAGGTCCTGATTGAGACTTTGGCAGATGTCGACGACGAGATTGCTAGCCTTTACCTTGATGAACAGACCCCTACCCCTGAACAGATTGTGGCCGCTATTCGCCGTACCACTATTGCCCGCCAGTTTACTCCGGTTTTGATGGGCTCAGCGCTCGCCAACCGTGGTATCCAGCATGTTTTGGATGCCGTTTGTGACTACCTCCCCAACCCCAGCCAGGTGCTCAACACCGGCCTCGATGTGACTGACCCTTCCAACGAGAAGCCTCTCAACCTGAGCGCCTCTTCTGCCGAGCCATTTGTCGGACTTGCTTTCAAGCTCGAAGAGGGCCGTTACGGTCAGCTCACCTACATTCGTGTTTACCAGGGCAAGCTCAAGAAGGGCATGCACATGATCAACACTCGCACTGGCAAAAAGATCAAGCTCGCTCGTCTTGTGCGCATGCACTCGGACGAGATGGAAGATATTGATGAGGCTGGTGCTGGTGAGATCTGCGCCACGTTTGGTGTTGACTGCAGTTCTGGTGATTCGTTCACTTCGGGCGAGAAGGTCGCCATGTCCTCCATGTTTGTTCCCGAGCCTGTGATTTCTTTGAGTATCTCGCCTAAATCCCGCGATACTCAGAACTTTTCAAAGGCGATCAACCGCTTCCAAAAGGAGGACCCCACATTCCGTGTCCGTTTTGACGAGGAATCAAAGGAAACAATCATCAGTGGAATGGGCGAGCTGCACTTGGAAATTTACGTTGAGCGTATCAAGCGTGAATACAATGTCGAGTGTGTCACCGGTAAACCTCAGGTGGCCTACCGCGAGACTATTGCTGCCCCTGCCACATTTGACTACACTCACAAGAAGCAGAGTGGTGGTGCTGGTCAGTACGCCAAAGTCATGGGTGATCTCTCGCTTGCTACCTCGCCTGAGGTCAATGAGTTTGAGACCGCAGTTGTTGGTGGTAAGATCAGTGAAAAGTACCTGACTGCCTGCGAGCGTGGTTTCGAAGAGGCTATCCTCAAGGGTCCCTTGTCTGGCCATCGTATCCTTGGTGTCAAGATGCTCATTAATGATGGTGCCGTTCACGTTGTAGACTCTAGTGAGTTTGCTTTCAAGACTGCCACTATGAGCGCATTCCACCAGGCTTTCATGCAGGCCCAGCCGCTTATCCTGGAGCCCATCATGCAGGTTACAGTCACTGCGCCCGTGGAGTTCCAGTCTGCCATCATCGGTCTCCTCAATAAAAAGGAAGCTATGATCAATGACACAGAGGTTGGCACTGACGAGTTTACTATTTATGCCGAATGCTCACTCAACAACATGTTTGGTATGGCCACTACTTTGAGGGCCTCGACCCAGGGTAAAGGTGAATTCTCGCTCGAGTTCAAGCACTACAGCCCTGCCCCTGTTCCTTTGCAAAAGGAGCTGATTACTGCGTACCAAAAGAAGCTCACCGGTAAATAATGTACATAGAATGTTGAGTCAAGTTTAGACTAAATCCTTGGGAGGCCAAGTCCTCACTGCACCGCCGTCATTGGAAACAAGCTGCGAAGGTTAGAAATTGGGTACCCACAATTATGAATGTGGGTTTGCTCAACTGGAGGTTTACTACAATGTACAGTGATATTTGAAGTCTAAATTCAACTCAAGACCAGCTAAGCGTTCGCACAGCTGAACTCCAAGCAGACTGGGATAATTTCACTTTACGCAGAGCTTGCGTTCAATAATGATAATACAATCACGAGCAATTGATACGTAGGAGTTCTACTACAAAAGCCCCATATAGCTTGTGCGCCCGTGAGGAAATCTGAAATATGCATCCAGGAGTGCGCTCCAACTTCTGGTCACATCCAAGCCAGTGAGCGTCTAAAGCTGCACGCGCCAAAACCCCATTACTTTTACTTTTCTGTGCCTGAAACTGTTTTGCTATACAAGAGCTGCAATTAACCGGGGTGCCCAAATGGGTCGCTCGTACTCGTCTTAAAAGTGCAATTGCTCAGATCGGCACATTGAGCGGCTTTAATTAGCAGCCGACTTGCACTTCAGAGGAGTCAACAGTCCTGAATTTTGAGCGCAACGTTGCATTTCAGCTTAAAGACCGAGGCCTTTATCCGTCTTTTTGACTCTAAGCCAAAAGCCTTCAAATTTCACCCTACTCAAGTCCCAACGCTTACAGACCCTACGCTTGAGGCCCTTTGACTACAGTCACGCATGGAGTGCTCTGCGACGCGTCTAATACCCAGCGCCCAGGTGGTCCAGCTGCTCCTGATTGACCCTGTGCTCATCACAGTTACTCGCCAGAGCATCACCGCACAAGGTAAAACGGTCAATGTGGATGGAGATATTTTGGCTGCCCGGGTATGCGGTCGTGACAAGTTCATTATTTATGGGACAGACGGGTTTCTACGACTTTTTGGCCTGGATTTGACTGAGCTACAAGCGAAAAAGGTCGGTCTACCTTCAAAGGAGTTGATGCTCATGTCGGCAAACGCTGCAGGGGATACAGTCGCATTGCGAAACGGAACCGATATTTTGTCAATATATCGTATCGACGCTGAAATTGTGTACATTGGCAGTACCCCTCTGGCGGAAAACGCTAGCAGCTGTCAGGTGGTCAAGGGAGTACCTGGGTCGCCAGGGATTCTGGTTATCTTTGCGGGTGTTTGCGCGTCCCTGATCGAGATCAGCAAAACCTGCCCAGTGATTTCAACTATACGTATTTCTCACAACCCGGTAATGGATGTTTTACCACTAGCTCGAGAGGGAGACTATCTAGTGCTCACCTGCAACAAGGCCCGAATATTTGCCCTTAGAGATATTCTTGTGGGTAGGTTTGAAGTCCCGGTGATCAAGCTCCCTGCTGCGCTCAGCTGTGCGTCCAGCACAAGGCTCAAGGACGGATCAATCACCAATGTTGCCATTTGTGGAGGCAGGCTGTACCAGCTTGAGCAGAACGGCCCGAGTCTCAATATTGACTTGGTTTGCCGTCATCAAGTTTTGAACCAGGTCCAATTCTTTTACTTGATACCTGGCCCTGTGACGCTCGTTCACTGGACGACCCCAAGCGACTCTGGGCGGTTTATCATCGATGAAGACAATCATACTGTGGACTTGGAGCCTGAAGTTGCGGTAAACTATGCTTCGGGCTCATTTATTCAGGACAGCTGCGTGCTGAGCTTTGGTGCCAATGGCGTCACTGCCTTGTCTCAGAGCTTGAGTCTAAACCAGCTAGCTGAGGTGGCCACAGACTCTGTGTGTGACATGTTTTATGAGCCCGAGTCTGAGGAGCTATTTATCGTTTACTCTACCTGTACCAGCATCGTCTCGATCAATCGGCAAAAGACAGGTGTAGAGTTTCGTGAGAAAGAACTGCTAGAAGGCCAGGTCCTAGCAGTTGGAGCAAACAGCGATAAGCGCGTTATAGTCTTTCGTGACTCAATACGAGTGGGTGATGAAACTGTGCCAACCGAACCAACTGGAAGCGCTGTTGTGGTGCAAGGCCAGGTGGTGATGGCAACCCTGGGAAATGAGATTCGCGCGTATAACATTTGTGCCCAAAGCAACCGGCTACTAGTCCAGTCTGCACACCAAGTGTCATTTGTGTCTTTTGCAGGCGGGCTCTACTATGGCACCACAGAGCCTGCTCTTTACAAGTTCACTCTTGATGGCGCGAGCGAGCGAGTCACGCTCAGGCATGGTGGAGTGCCTGAAAGTGTTGCCTCTGGTGAACAGTTTTATGTCTCGTTTCGCGATGGCAAGATTGAATCGAACTCGCAAATCACCTGTCTAGATGTCGGTCCGATCCTGCTCAAGGCATTTGGCAATCGTATTCTAGCGTATGGGCGAGGGGTATGGCTGGTGGATCGGCTCATTAGCCGTCTCACATGTGACCAAGAAAAGTTCACCACGGCCCATGTCGGTTCAGTATGCGTAATTCCCTACTTTGACCTCAGCGTTATCGTGGCCCACAACGACAAGCTGCACATGCTGTCCACCACGCACATCCAACAGCCTCTGGTCAAGCCTGTAATGGATAAGAGCATAATTGCATTGCGCGGTGCCCAGAGCTACCGGTGCTGGGTGGCCGCCGCCGAAAGAGAGCTGCTGTTTATTGACACTAAACGACTGAGTGTACTAAACTGCTCCAGTGATCTGACATCAACGATAACTGCAATGAATATGTGGAACATCAAGCTAAACAATCACACCTACAGCCACGTTCTACTCGGTACGGAGCACCACTTGCAATTCGCTATTCGGTCGCTGTCCATCAAGAGAGAGCGCAACTGTGTGTATGCGCGCAAGCGGCTCAAACTAATGGTCAATTCTCGCGTCGACCTCATCCACCCAATCGAGGACGGAGCCCTGGTGGCCCGAGGCCAGCAGCTGGGTCTGCTCAGGGTGGGCGATACGGGTCTGAGCCTGAAAGATCTGGGGAGTTTTGAGGGAAACATTCAAGACATTTCTTTTTACAAGGGCTCGATTTTCTTGAGCACGACTAGCGGGCTAGTCAGGCTGAGCTTTGACCAGCTGCTCTATGACCCAAACTGCATGGTGAATCGCATGAGGGCGTGCGTGTGCCATGTCTGCTGCGAGTTTGAAGGAAAGGACTATGTGGTGAGCGCAGAGAAGGACTGTTTTATTAATATTTATGAAATTGGCGAGAGCAGGCGCTGGAAGCTGTCTCAACGGCTGCAGTCTGCCAAGCGCGTAGTGCGCATGCAGCAAGTGCGCGCTAACAACATCCCAAAAGACGCTGTGGTGATAATTGCGCTCACAAGCACGGGCTCTTTTATTGAAATCAAATTGGGAGCGGCTGGCTTGCATCTTGGGCCATACTTTTAGCTTTTCTGTAGTTTATCCAAAAGCAACCCGACCTGGGCACCAAGTTTGGGCTGGCCCTTTGAATTGCGCGCTGTGGCTTTCTTTGTGACATGTTTACGCCTGGTTAGGGCCCTATCCCTGCTTTCTTGCTCCTGCCGTTCCTGCTCCCTCCGCTGAGCGAGAAATTCCTTTTTGCTGAGACGAGGGGGGCGCTCGGGCTCCTGCTTCTTCCATTTCTTGCCCTTTGGCTTTGCTTCCTTGGGCTCGTCCTCAGAATCAGGCTCTGAAATATTTACATCGTTGATTTCCAGCCCCGGCGGAGCAGGCTTTTTGTCCTTTTCGGTTAGCTTGAAATAGGCTTTACGCAGACGCGCTCTGCGATTCAAACTATTGCGAATCTCTCTTTTTTTAAACTCGAAATCTCTGGGCATCAGCGAGTAAAATTATAGATTTTGTCATCTCATTCATGGATGTTTGTAGGTCGAGTTTCGCGGGTTTGCAGGCGACCAAAACTCACAAGGCTATACGCACTGGTACTAAAAGACACAATGACTGTACCCGAGGCCGTACAGCTGTACTGCCGCAAGCTTGTCGAGGACACAGGCGCCTTTAAAGACAGAGACAAGCTCTATGCATTTGTTCGGGCGAAAAAGTTCAAGGGCGTCGACGAAAGTGTTGTTTCTGCCTTTAAGAACGTTTTATTTATTGACCACAAGTTCAACGTCGAGGTGCTTTTGCACGCAAACCCCAGTGCACTGCAAACGTACTTACGAGATTTGACTCAGAAAGCGCCCGTTGAGGCCGAGCTACTACTGGAGTTTGCAATCACACAATTAATAAAGTCAAACAACTACAATCTGGCTGTGAGCGTGCTCGCAAACACCTTGCTCGAGCTGGAGCTTGATCCGTCAAATACCCGCCTAAAGGCGCCGTGGCTGGAGAAACTGCTCTTGAAATTCAGCCTCTGGCCTCAGCTGATGCATGCTTTGAGCTTGCTCTATTCGCAAAACGCTGTGCTGGCGTCCAAACTTGCCTCTGCATTTCTACGTATTTTCACAGTACACAGGCGGCCCTGTACAGCTCTATTTGAGCTCAAACAAAGCACACACACCCTCAAAAGCGACGACCTCTACTATTGCATGTTTGCCATGGCATACCAGAAAAACCCAATGGGAGCCCTCGAGCTCTACGACGCACACAGCTCACTGCATAGCTCCAAGCACCTGCAGCCACTGATTTTTGCAGCTGCACAAGCGGGGTCATACCAGAGATTGCAGGAAACCTTTGAAGCGATTCAGCCTAGCGATCGCACCAGCGAGCAGTACGAGACGATCCTCAAGGCAGTTGGCAAGTTGGGCGGCATAGAGCTGCTGGAGAACTTGGAAAAGACTGCCGAGTCCAGCGGCAAAGTGTCGCTCCCTGTGTATCATGCGCTAATTTATTCGTACGGGTTTTTGGGCAAGATCGACCACGTAAAGCGCATATTCAGCTCTCTGTGCAAGACCTACGAGCCGGAGCGGCTCACCTTTACGCTTGTGCTTTCAAGTCTCAAAGACAGTACTGAGTTGCAGTACTCCTTTGACCTAGTTGGCGAGATGGTGGCGGAGCACAATATCCCGCTCACAAACCATGAGCTATCACAGCTGCTCACCATGTGCCGCCCCAGGAAGGAAACAGAAACAGCCAAGTCCATCTTCAAGTGGGCGCAATCGCTATTTGAGCCCGACTTGGCGTCGTGGAATGCGTACCTCAATGCCCTCGTTGAAGTTCCCCACGAAGCGTGGGAGGCGGCGCAGCGTATGCCACACACCCCAGACATTGTGACCTTCACTACTCTTTTGAGTCACTGTTCACGCTACCGCGACGCTAATATTGGGGCCAAGGTGCTCGCGGCCAAGTCAGAGCTCGAGCTCAAGAGCGACGAGAGCTGGTTGGCGTGCTTGCTCGCGTACCAGGTGCGGTTGGGCAAAGTCAAGGCGGCAGAAGCAACTTTTGCTGTTTTGAATGAGCATTACAAAAAGCGTAGCGAATACTTTGGAGTGCTGCTCGACTTGTACATCAATTCAAAGGATCTCAACAAGGCCAAACGACTCATTGGAAATATGTTTAGACAAAGTGTCGAGCCAGGAATCGCATTCTATGCCAAATACTTCCGCTACCTTGTGGAGTTTGGTGGTCTCCGCGGCCTAGACACAGCATACAAGGTGGCACAGGACCTCTACCTCAAGCGCCAGTTTGACCCCGACTCGCGCCTTTTGCCTCGTGACCAGCTTCCTGCAACAGCCATCAAGCCAGTGGTCCGAGCCTTGCTCAAGAAAAACGACCCGCAAAGGGCCGAGAAGCTGCTGCAGTTGGCCGGTCTCCGCGACGTGCAGGCCTGGACTGTGGCGGGGCTGTGGATGGAAGTTTCAGCAGCTCAGCGAGATCACGAGCAGACTCTCAAATGGTGGCGAACGTTTATTGCAAGCCTCGAGAGCATCCTCGTCACCACTGCCAGTGGCAAGCGCGTGATTCCACCCAGTCTGCGCCATGTCTACTCTACGCACATTGAGAGCCTCATTGAAACGCTATTTGCCATCAACCATTACGAAAAGGCCTTGCAGCTGCCCGAGACCCTAAAGAAAATTGGCCTGGAGCTCACAACCAAGAACTGGAACTCGCTAGTAAAGGGCCTCGTGTCGTGCCCGAAGGACGAGATGCTGCTTGCAGCATTCAGAATTGCTGAATCGAGACTCTCGCGCAACTGGCTCGCATCCAAGCCTGGCAAACTCATTCAGCCGCTCCTGGATGGCAGGACCATCAGCATGCTCTACAGCACAATGCCAAAACTGGTTGATCTGCACAGCTTTGCCGATCAAGTATCCAAACAGGAGGCGTGGCGCCGCATGCCATCGCTCTACCGCTACACGCTGGCCGTGTTTGCAAGAAACAAAAATAAATGTACATAAAGCTACTTGCAAGAACTACTTGTGCTCCTTGAAGGGGGCAATAGCATCTGTCACCGACTGGCGGTACTCAAGCTGGGTCTTGATCTGATCCAGGAACACCTTGTACTTGGCGTTGAGCAGCGCCAAGTCAAACTTGTCGGTGGCCGGGTGCACCACACTGCCGCTACCAGAGAACTTGCCCATGGCGTCCCACAACGAGAGGCTACCGTGTGATGTAGCGGTAGCAGCCAGAATGGCAGTACCAAACACTACGGCGGCGTCAATGTACTTGGGAATCACAACTGGCATACCAGTCGCAGTCGACATGAGCCAGGTTAGAACCTTGTTGCGGCACTGACCTCCAGACAGGTAAATACTAGTGATTTTGTGTCCACTGTCATTCATCTTTTCAATGATCTGGCGGGTTTGTTGGCAGATGAACTCGACAGTCGCTAGGTACCGCAGGGCCAGGTTGTCGAGGCTAACATCCATACTCAAACCAATAAATGATCCACGCATAGTGGGGTCTGCAATGGGTGAGCGATTGCCGTGCAAATCACCGTACATAAACAAGTGGCGCGATAGCTCGAGTACCGATTGGTAGCCCTTTTGGATGCGCAGCTGCTCGAGTTTGTCGTTCAGGACATCGAATGGCGACTTGCCCAGGTGTGTCGACAAGTGCGACAGCTCATCGTAGGCTGGGTGTGTGGTCAAGATGTGATGCAGCAGTTCACCAGTGGCACTCTGGCCGCCCTCAGCTGCCCACTGCCCAGGCAGAAGGGCACCCTTGTAGGGTCCCCACACACCAGGCACAAACACAGGCTCAGGGCTGAGCGCAATGTGGCACGTAGAGGTGCCTGCAACAGCTGCAAGGCGGTTATTGAGCTCACCGGCCGCTTTGCCCAAATCAGTCTTTGCGGCAACAGTGCCAATCCAGCCCGAGTACGCATCAATGACACCAGAGCCAACTGCACACTCAGTGGTCAGCCCAAGATCAGCAGCACTCTTCTCGGTTAGGTTGCCCACGTACTCACCGGCACTCTTCCAAGTACCATTCTTGCCAGCAACGCCTCCCAAGCGAGCAAAGTTATCCTCGCACAGGTCACCCAAACCAATCTCAGTCAAAAACTCCTTGTTCCAACCAGTGGTGGAGTCGTCAACCCCGATTGGCACGTAACCCTGCTTGCACACCGTGGAGCAAAACGAGCGGGCATCAGAGCCGCAGGCACGATCAGTCAAATAGTCGGCAAGATCGTAAAAGTAGCACTGGCTAAATGTCTCGGCTGGCATGTTGTTTTTGAGCCACAGAATTTTGGGGATTTCCATCTCAATGGACATTTGACCACCGACATACCGTAGCAGCGAGGCCTTGGTGTCGGCGATCTTTTGCGTCTCGTCGGGTGCACGATGGTCCATCCACAAGATAATGTCCTGCTCCTTGACGTCAAAGTCGGGGCCAACGCCAATGCCACTAAATTTATCGTCGACCGCTACCAGCGAGCAGGTGGCATCAAATGCGATTCCCTTGACCTCCTTGGGGTCAATTCCTGATTCTTCAAGCACCCGCTTGGTGCTGAAACAAATGCTCTCCCAAATATCAGCAGAGCTCTGATTGACGAACTCGGGTTTTGGGGTAAACTTTTTAATTGCTTTGGAGGCTGTGGACAGGATTTCTCCCTTCTCGTCCATCAAGCAGGCACGAGCAGAACCTGTTCCAACATCAACTCCAATATACATGGTGCAACGAGAATCGTGGTTGGTATTTATTGACTTGCAGGGCACGTGATCGCGGGGAGAGGGTATGGGGAGCGGCTTGCTTGCTTTTTACCTATTGCTCTTGTGCCCAGGAAAATGGGTGAAAATTTTATAAATATACAAGATTATGTTGTACATATCAAAGGTACATCAGTAATAGCCACAAACGGCCACTCCTCATATGGAGCCGAGATTAACGGCCAGCTGCTGCAGAGGTACGCTGCGGGGCAAATGGAAAATGCGCACCAAGAGGCACAACGAGACGGGCCAAATCTTAATTTGGTGTTTTGGCAGCGCGATGGAGGTCTTCGTCTCAACAAGGCCACGCTCGAGCTATCTCCAATCGAGCCTATCATTCCAGTGCATGCGCTCACATCGCTTATGTGCGCTGCTTTGCATAGAGCAAACGAACAAATTGGTTCCCTGGAGAATCGCGTCGCTCAATTGGAAACGCAGCTTGACGACATGGTAGCCGCCAAGAGCGAGTTGCAAACGGACTTGTTGTCGCGACTGCATTGTGTCTTGAACAGCCGCGTAAACACAGCCGAGCCTATAATAGATTCATAGCAAAGAGCCTTGACGATAGATCGCTACGAGAAATCAAAAACAGAAACTTGAGATTGACAAGTCCAAAAAAGAATCGACAAGGGTCAACAGGGAATCGAACCCCGGACCGCCTGCACCCAAAGCAGGAATCATACCTCTAGACCATTAACCCAAGTACAGATTTGTAATTTTGTCTGAACATCCTGATAGTGAAATTCTATTTTTTTGAAATTTTTACCGCATGAAAATCGAAAATCAAAATTTTTCACGTCAATTTAAACGACTACAATAGATATTTACTCAAGATATATTGAGATATAAAGTGAAATGTCTGTTTTAACAAAATGTCGGATGCATATCACGTACCACTCCCACGAGAAGGAGCCTCCACCAGAAATAGCCTTGGAGGCACAAGTCGTAATAGTTCAAGATTAGCGTGCAGGCAAAGTACAACATTTTGCGCCGAAGCACCGGCGCACAACAACCCCTGCTGGCCCCCATAGCCGGCAACCCCTAAGGCGAGACAGCCTTCTCAATGGGCCAGCGCTGTACACTATAAACATAGTTCATTAATCAATCAAAAAAACAAAGTCACTTAAGCGATCCACCCGCACGAACAGCCCTCACGTGTGGCGTGCAGCGCTGAACGGCATGACAATGTAGCTTAGAGTCTCTACATTCCTGGTCAATTACTCTCGCCGGTTTACGCTCTAGTTCAAGGCCTGCCGCACGCACGTCGCTAGGTCCAACTAACTCGACGCAATACATCAAGCGCGGCTCAACTATATGCAGTCACCTATTCCTATGCAAGCTAGGTCGACGGCGTTAGCCATTAGGTCTCCGCAGTAGGTGGTGTATCAGTTTTTGTCACAAACAATGCATCTCCCAATGTCGCATGCGCGGATATATAAAGAGGTGCGCACCGCCTTTGCAGTCACATCATACCATACAAATGAAAGGTTGCATGCGGAGATTCATGCCTACAAAATCCGAGAGCAATCCAGCTAGTCCCAATTACTCTGAGGAGACTCTGACAGCCGTGTACACCCACGAAACTCGAGTCTCGGGCCCAAATGGGACTTGGTCACGGTCCACGCTTCTCAAGTGCGTGCAAAAGAGAAACTGCAGCTGAACCTTTGACATTAGAAAAATAACGGCTACGTGCAGCCCTCAAGTGCTGGCGCCTGAGCTTACTCTCAGAGAGAACAACAAGTCCGTACAGCTTGAGCCGATTTGGCCAAGGCCGCATAGCTAATAAGGTTAAATAGCTAGTAGGGTTAAATAGCTAGTAAGGTGAGATAGCTAGTAAGGTTAAATAGCTAGACATTTGATTTCACATTAAAGGTTGTCATTATTAGCAGGACAAAGGGCAGGCGGCTCTGCTTGAATGAGCTGCGTGTTACAAGAGCACTAAGGAGTCTGGCAGCAGGCGGTCCCCACTAGAGCACCATTTACCGGTCAATTCTTCAGATCCTTGAGCATCTGCTTGTTGAACGTGTAGCCAGGGGTGTCTTCGGGGATAACCAGTGAGATTCCGATTATCGTAGCGTTATCGCTCGCGTTGGATCTATCCAACAACCCCTGTCGGAGGGCTTCTACAGTAGCAGCCGCATCGTAATCCATAGACTGCGCAAGCTCAGCAATTCCAGCTGGGTTGGCACAATCCCATAGGCCATCTGAAGCCAGCACGATGAACGCGTCATCGAATACATCGAGCTCAATGTGCCGGATAAACGGCCTCCATGATACTAGGGGCTGCAACTTCAGGTCACCGATGGCTCGTGTGACGGCCAGGCTCCCGTTAATCCGGCCGCCCAAGACACGCGCACCCAAATCTATGATACGCTGGTACTCGTGGGGGTTGAGGTCAGGCTTTGGTTGTTGAACCTCAGTAAGCTCAATGAATCCCTTGGTCTGTGTAAAGAGATACGCAGAGGAGTCCCCCACGTTTGCCGCCCATAGCTCATTATTTTCAATGAGTATTATAGTGGCGGTGCAGCCCACTTTACGAAATTTGGCCTCGGCGCTTTTAGCCGCGAGGTGGTAAAATGTAGCAAATAGCTGCCACTCAGTACCAAGACCGGGGTGCGTGGCTTTAAGATGCCGGAAAATACCGTTTAGGGCTTCGGCGCACATTTGCGAGCAGTCGGACCCGCCATGGCCATCAAACACGGCGTACAATTGGTAGTCGTCGTCGCTGATTTTCGGAATGACATACCTGTCTTCCTGGTATTTGCGTCGAAGCTGCTCCGACGCAGCATAAAAAGTGGTATACATGAGGAAGAAACAATGGCGACTGCATGTTACATTTTACAAGAAGTTGACAAGGTGCGGTCAGCAGTGAAGGGGGTTTTGCCTTTTTTTAGGGCCTAATCGCGCTGTCATCAGGTTAATTGAGCTGGTTTTGTATATCTTAGCTGTTTTAGAACGCGATTACTGCCCCAGCCATGAGTGGCCTCTGCACGTCTCGGCAGTGCTGTTGCAGTGCTGGCCCTTGGCAGCGTTAGGCGCACTTTTCTTGGTAAATTCCTATGCAATCAATGGTGCGCTTGGGCTTTCGCCTTCGACCCACTATTATACCTGGTTTGTCATACTGGGCAAACTCTCTTACCATGATAAAACACGGAGAGCGTTTCTTATCTGTGGCTAGCGTTTATGCAAGCCAAACATACTATATTTAGCTAGGCTCGACCCGCACTTAGCTTGCGTTTTATTTTGGGTTTTCCTCAAGTTTCCTTCTATTCTGTAATTAACGCAACCCGCCAAGACTTGTGCATAAACAAGGGTTGCTAGGCAACTAGGCGCATGCCGTCGCCACGACACCGGCTGCCCTTGGCTCTGGGTAAAGTGCCGGTCTCCGAGAAGCGGGCCGCATATGTGTGGAATAACCTGGCCGAATTTGTTTTGGTGCTCAGTGTCTGACTCTGCCAAATCACCCGAGGCGTCGTAACACGAAAAACGTTTAAAATCAAGGTAAAGGCAGTCAATGTCGTTTTGGGTGGGGGCTGCGAAGCGAGTTGAGGAGTCAATTGCACACCTAACGCTGTGCAATAGCCGAGAAAAAACCTAACAGAATCACATGCGAAATAGAAGAGCACAAACCAGAGCATCTCAAGAAGCTTCTCTCGGCTTCATGCAGTATACACTAGCGCTGTAGGGTAGAGAATATGTGCGGCTAAAGTGATGCGCGGCGTAGTTTCTTTTTTTGCTTTTTTGGCAATTTGGAAATTTATTTGTTTTATATTTTCAGGGATCTCAATGCAACGAGCTGAGATGCTTACCAAAATGCAAAGCACCCTAGTTCGGCCTAGTGCAGTAGAGCATAATTCCATGCATGCAGAGTCATGCAGCTACGAATTTCACAGTAGGCTGCGGGATACACTAAAGTTATCAAAATAACTATTCAATAGTTAATTAAAAGAGCTAGAAACAAGACCTTTTTTACACGGGTCGAGAAAGCTTGCACGCCCTCTTTGGTGGTTCCAGGTGGTTCCAGGTGGGGCTCGAGGTCAACAGACTATGACCTTTGGTACTTTTAGTTGAGGTTGTATACATTACTGTTTAGCCCGTACTACATATGTACTATTACGCAAGCGAGCCTTGACCTAGCCCGTGGCTACAATGCTCGAGTACAAATACATGCAGCTCTGCAGTCATTTAAGCATCAATTTTAACTGTTATGACTGATATTGCGCAGACCCTGACCCTCCTATGAGCCCAAAAATTATAACTATTCGAGCGTTGTAGCCACGGGCTCAAACGCAGATTGCATTGATTGACGGGACAACCAAGTGATGCCAAGACACAAAGTCCCCGTTTATGTACACTGATTAGGACTTAACCGACATCATGCATTGCAGATATTAATTAGCTGTGCATTACCGCGCATATGCAAGCGATTATCCAAGGTGCATGAGGTGCATGCCCACTATATTACCCCCAAAATTTCCCAGTTTGGTAGAGAGCATACTACTATGAAAATGGAGCCCCTAACTATTGACCTCGATCATACGTATGCTCCCTTGGCAGACACCATCACTCCATGTCGGCTATTTTTTCAGGACCCCCAATTCAAAAACTCTGGCCCACCGGAGTTTGATCTCAGAGATGAGTACCAACCAGATTTTGCATTTGCAAATGTGATGGAATTTGCGTACCAACAGCCTGACAACGGCCACGTCCCTCAGGTTTGCCAGGTCCAATCACCACTGCTCAGAGAGGAGGTGCTGCAATTTGTGAATGAAGCAATGCTTGACAAGGTGGCGCCGCCTGATTTGTTGGGCGATGCTCCACTTGATACTGGCGATGAGATGCGCGCTGAGGAGCAATTACTGAATGAGCTAGAAAATCTGGCTGTCGATCCTTTTATTCAAGAGTGGCTATCCAACGCCCATATGCGGACTGATGCAATGTGGAGTCGCAAAATTAGCACTAAATGCTGGGTATCTTGCTGTAAGAAACAGTTTGATAGCAATCTCGAGCTTTTGATGCATCTCAGCACTCATAGTGCAGCCGCAAGGCAAAAGAGCCGCACAGTATTCTGCACGCACGAGAATTGCCCCTACCAGTATATTGGATTTGCATTCACAGCAAGTAGAGATCGCCATGTGCGTATGATGCACAGCGACAGAGCATTGCTATCGTGTGATCATTGTGGCAACAAGTTCAGGAGACGGGACTCTGCCCAGCGGCACCTTCAAACTGGAGCATGCCGTGCAATTTCCACCCCAAAACGGCTCAAAGTGAGCTGATATTTTTCCTGTAAACATTATTTATCAAATTTCAATCTACGTTTTGTGATTTGCAAAGAGGACCGTCCGCGTGCATGCAGTTACGCCCGGCTGACCCCTGCTTGATTGGCGCCGCTGCCCATGATTTGGGCAACCCTGATGGCTTTGCAGCAGGAAGCGAAATCAAAGGTCTTGGCAAAACAACGGCTTCTCTTGCGTCGGACCCAAGTGCCTGCGTGTGCTTTCAAAAAGAGGCAACCATCAGCTGGTCTGAGCATGGCATTGTAAACCCCAAGCGAGCACACTGAAAAAAGACGCATTGAGGTCACTAAAGACAGATTTTTCTTCAAACTCCCCAGAATCTCGGCAATGTGTCAAACGCAGCACTGTCTTGAATCAGAAACTGCATAGCGCATGGCCACACTGTTGACTCGGAAACCTGTGGGGACTGAAATCTGACATGATCGATTGAAAATGGAGAAAGGAAAATTTCAGGGAAAAAGTGCCTGTATTCTATACCGAGTCAGTGCCAGGACTTTCTCGCAGTTGCCGCGCAACCGTTGGCCAGCAACAGTGTTCCATGCAGCCACTCCACAAGCGACCCTGCATGGGAGGAGGAGTAGATGAGCGTAGGAGCGCAAGTGATTTAGCTACAGATAGCAATGACATGCCGGAGCTACTGGGGTGGCGTCCTGCATGGGCTTGGAGTTTGTTGCCTCGGAGAGCTGGGTGTCCTACCCAGAAGGCTTGGTTGCTAGCAGCTCGCACCATACAAGCTCGCTCAAGTGAGAGGCAGCGGGTAGAAGCAGCAGGATCTGCATCTCAATGTACTTGTCGACCAGATTCTTGTACATTCTTTGGCCCAGAGCATTGCACACGCCGCGGTAGTAGTCGTGGGCAATCCGCAAGTCAAAGTAGCTACTCTTGAGCGCGCTCTTGTACTCAGTAGCCTCGTTGGTCTCCTTGGTCTGCGAGCAGGCTGAGCTCGGATGCGAAAGCAGCCTCAAAGAGGCTGAGACTCCATCCACTCTTTGAGAGGGTACAGACGCAAAAACTCATGGCGTTGGCGTTGGACTCATCAAAGTTGGCGTCCCCAAAGAAATTAACGGCATCAGCAAGAGCAATACGCGAGGCGTCGGTACAGATGGCCGTTGGCGCGCACGCCAGCAGGCCAATGCTCCTCGGGCATGAGCGCAGCGTAACAGTACGCAAAGAAGGTCAAGTGGCTGGGGATGAAGATCCGTACCAGAGATGCACACTTCTATAAAGTAGAGGAGTCTAAAGCTTCTGCAAAGAGTTTCGCGGCCAGGGGGGTACCATTTGTCGGTGCTTTGGCGCGAAATATTGTCTTCATGCGGTACCCAATCCTTAGGAATATGGCTTGCTCTGTCAGGATTCTTTTTGGAGGGGGTTCCTTCTCGTGGAAGCTTTGTTTTCTTTAATTATGCGGTCTTTTTGGTTCCACCTTTGTTTTGCTTAGTCACCAAGATTTTTTCTGGTTTTCAGTATTGAGCCCCAACGCTGACAAATTTTCAAAAAAATTTGGGGGTTATAGCTCAGTGGTAGAGCACACGCTTTGCATGCGTGGGGTCTTGGGTTCGATCCCCAATAACTCCAATCTTACTTTTTGCTTGTGCAACAAATGAGCCAGCGTATAATCGCCAACGAGAATCAACGGCACAATCCCTTGATCAAACACTTGAAGCTGGCGGTGGATTATGATCAAAACCTCAAAGCGGACTTTGTCCCCGCGGCGAGTTGCTCGGCCCTGTACTTGAGCCTTGAGTACCACAAGCTGCACCCGGACTACATTTACGATCGCATGAGCAAGGTTGGTCGCGATTACCCGCTACGCATTGTGTTTATTGTTGTCGATGTGGACAATCACACCGATTCAGTGCACGATCTAATACGAGCCTGTCTTGTGAACGATTTCACCCTTGTATTGTGCTGGTCGCCCAAGGAGGTTGCATTGTATCTTGAGGAGCTCAAAAAGAACGAAAAGACCAAAGGAGAGCTCGTCAAAGGTCAGAAGCCCAAGACTTATGGCGAGCAGCTGCAGCATGTTTTGACCCGACTGAGGGGAGTCAACTCGACCGATACCCTCAATCTTGCGGGCGAGTTTGGGTCGTTTCGCGAGATTCTCAAAAACTCTCAGCAGGAAAAGCTCGAGGCGATCCGCGGGCTGGGCACCCGCAAGGCCCAAGTGATCAACCAGGTTTTCAACGAGCCGCTGGGCGGAGTGGATGTATTTGTTTCGAGCCAGGCCGGCAAGAAGGATAATTTATTTGTTAGTTGATAAAGTTGGGCTAAACAGCCATATATGGACGACGAAAGCGTTCCAGTTGACTCATGCGTTTCGACGACGATGATTTAGAGGATTACCAGGAAGATTTCAACGATGAAGCAGCTGCTGGGGAGGTTATGGCGGCTGTGCCGCTAGCCAGCGAGGACGATGCGTGGGAAGCGCTCGAAAGGCACGACTTTGACGTCGACGCATCGATTGCCTTTCTGAAAAACAAACTCAAGCCAAAGCCAAAGCCAAAGCAAGTGCCACAAAAGCTGCCACAAAAGCTGCCAAAGTCAGACGAATCGGATTCTGCCAGCTCGGCTGGCCCTGCACAAGGTAAGTCCAAGCTGCAACAGCTAGCTCTCAAAAAGCAAAATGGATCCATAGGCGGCTCGCTCTCCAAGCTTCGCGCCAAAAACGAAGGGGCCAAGCCCTCTCCACTGGCAAACCTGGTAAAGAAAAGGGCTGCCGCTGCTGCACAGAGCCCTGTCTTGAGCGCAAGCCCAGAGCCCACGCCGCCGCCGGAGGTCGTGCCCCAGACCGAGCCACCAGCTCAATTAATAGAAGACTGCAGCAATGTGCCCCATGTGGAGCTTGCAGCGCCGTCTGGGTTTGGGTCCATTTTAGGCTATTCGAGGGCAGCTGCTCAAGCACCCCAGTCAGTTTCTAACTCTGTTATTGCTCCAGCGAGTGCAAAGTCCAAGTTCTCCCAGCCCAGCCCCGACGATTTGGTCAAGAATGCCCAGAACGCGGCATTCAAGCCGGCGGCGGCAGCGGCGGCGCCGGTAGCCAGGGTCAAGGCCAAGGCCAAGTCCAAGGACCTTGCGGCCATCTCGGCCCTTTCCATAAAGCCTCACATTAGCTTTGTGGTGATTGGCCATGTGGACGCCGGCAAGTCCACTCTAATGGGCCGGCTGCTGCTGGACGCTGGCGCCATCTCTCAGCGCACAATCGACAATCACAAGCGCGAGGCAGAAAAAATTGGCAAGAGCAGCTTTGCCCTGGCCTGGGTCATGGACGCCACGTCTGAGGAGCGCGCCCGCGGCGTCACCGTGGATGTTGGTGAGGCTGATTTCGAGACCCAGAGCACTCGTTTCACAGTGGTGGACGCGCCCGGCCATCGCGACTATGTGCCCAATATGATTGCAGGCGTCTCGCAGGCAGATGTCGCTGTTCTGGTGGTGGACTCTGACACCAACGCGTTTGAATCTGGGTTCTCGCTAGACGGCCAAACCAAGGAGCACGCCGTACTGGCGCGGAGTCTGGGCATTGAGACCGTGGTCATTGCCGTAAACAAGCTCGATACCCAAGACTGGAGCAAGGAGCGCTTTGAGGATATCCAGGTGCAGCTCACCGAGTTTTTGAGCAAGACAGTAGGGTTCCCTGCCGACAAGCTGGTGTTTGTGCCCACGTCGGGCAGGGACGGTGACTATGTATTAAAGCCGTCTACAAAGGCGCAATGGTACAAGGGCCCCACCCTGGTCGAGGCGCTAGAGTCTATAAATGTGCGCGAGCGGGGCCTGGAGGGCTCGTTTCTGTTTAGCTGCTCCAACGTGTACCAGGAAGAGTTCCAGCCCCACACCACGCTGGTTGGCCGCGTGCTGTCTGGTGTGGCAGAGGCGAGCGACCCGCTGGTGAATTGCTCGGAGCAGGATGTTTCCGGCACCATCAAGGCCATTGTCAACAAACAGTATGCAGTTCCTGGTGAGGTTGCAGAGCTCAAGGTGGATCTGAACGTGGACCAGTGCCGCCCTGGCGATGTATTTGCTGCAGAGCCCGGAGAGTTGGCGCCCATAACCGAGTTCACTGCCAAGATCATTCTGTTTGACGTCAAGCGGCCAGTCCTGGTGGGCGCCACTCTCTCGTTCTACCTGGGTAGAGTCAACAAATCAATCAAGGTCAAGGCGATTCTCGCAACGTTTGACAAAAAGGGCCAGGAGCAAAAGAAAAAGGCGCGCCACCTTTCAAAGGGCCAAGCGGCGCGGGTGCAGCTCGCGCTTGCAGAGCCCGTAGTGCTGGCGCCATTTGCAAAGATCCGTGATCTCGGACGGTTTGTGCTCCGCATTGACGGGTCTACAATCGGTGGTGGCATCATCGAGGCTGTAGATCAGTGACGTCATGAGCGGGAGCCGTAGGGCGCGGGGTGCATCGTGGACGCCGTTTGGTGCGCAGCAATTGCCTGTAAAATAGATAAATTAATTCGTGGCGAGCTTTCAAGATTGGCTAGTCGCCAAGCCCTCGGGGCCAAGCCGGATCCAAGCCGGGTCCATGCTAGAGCTAGGATTTTGAGATGCAGAGAATTGAAATGCGGCTGCAGATGCACCTGCACGGCAGCTTAAACGCAGATCGATCTGGCGAGCTCGAGGCGGTTTCACATGGCAATACGCCTGCTTTTATTTTTGCGCCTTTTCAGGTCGCGATGGTGCTGAAACCCCGCACCCCAGGGACCCTTAATGCACGTCAATATGCAAGCGCAGCTGCACAAGAGCCTCAGGATTTAGCGCGTCCACTCTATTAATTAGTTTTTAATTTTGAAAATTCGAGCTGAGCAATCTGATTGCCACCCTCGTAAACGACCACCCCCTCTCGGACGATTTGGTCTCATCAATAAAACTGTGAAGATCACTGCGTGCGGAGTGCACGCGCGGGGTAGCAGGCTATAAAGCAGGAGCACATGTCCAGATACAAACATCAACATGGTTTCTTCTTCTGTCTTTCTCGCTTCTACCTTTGCCCTCGTTGCTGCCGACTTTGCTGGTGACTTGAGCGCAGTGTCTGCATCCGCGTCTGTGCTCAACTCTCTGGTCACAGACTGGTCCTCTGGCAACGGGCTCAGCGGCGCACTAGTTATTCAGGCCAGCTACGACCCTCTCAGCTCGGCAGTGTCCCAGCTCAACACCGACAGCCCGTCGAGCAGCGACATTTCGAGCGCCGAGAGCGGCATCAACGGCCTGACCGCCTCTGTGTCTGAGCTGCTCGACAGCCTGACTGCCAAGGCAGCCGACTTTAACTCTGTTGGCGCCAAGGCGATCGTCACCAACGACATCAACGGCCTGTCCCAGACCTCTGCCGACATCATCAGCCGGCTGCTCTCGATCGTTGGCGACGACGACAGCATCAAGTCTGCGATCGGCCCCGGCGCCAACTCGCTGGCCACCGCCTTTTCGAGCGCTATTTCCGCCTACGGCGCCAGCTCTGTTGCCTTTCCTTCTGTCTAAACTATAAAATCCAATCGTAGATAAATAAGAGGCAGCCAATGCCGACGCTTGAATAAATTATCACCTTTGACGCGCGCTTGTTTCGCTGCTGGGCCTTTTTGAGCTGCAAATTGGCGCCGTCTACCTCGCCGCTGGTCACAAACGCCTCGTCCGCCAGGTGCTCGATCTGCTCCGTTTGCGCGCTGAGGTGGGTGGAGAGGTCGCTCTGCAGCTGGGCGATCTCGGTCATGGACTTTTCCACCTGGTGCGTCTTGTCGAGCATCTCGCTCAGGTCCTTGAGCACGGCGTCGTTTTCGAGCACCAGCGTTTGCTGCAGCTCTGCGGGCACGTCGAGCGTGTCTGGCTGCGCCTGGGCGTGCGAGTCCACTGGCGGCAGCTCGGCTGGGGGGTGGATCCTCCTTTGCGGAGCCTTTTGGAGCCGCCGCGAGAGGCGCACTCGCTGGATTGCCTGAAACACCTCGGAGCAGTGCTTGAGCTTTGTGCTGAGGGCGACGAAAACGCCCTTGTGGTGGTTGAACCGCGTCACGCGCGCCCCCTCCTTGGCGGGGTCGCTCAGAAACCACCGCTTTGGGGTGGAGGCCTGCTCCTCGGCGAGCGACGTCCGCTCGAGCAGCCTGAGCTTTTTGTGCTCCGACTGGAGGATCCGCTGCACGTCATAGTCGATCTCGTCTCGCTCGCGCTCGCTGAGCCGCTGCGGGGCGGTGGTACTGAGGTACGCGGGGCGCACGTCGGCGAGGTGCTGCTCGAGGCGGCCCAGGCTGGAGGCGACCTCGTTGGCAGAAGCGACAATGTGGTCGGCTGGGGGCGCCGGGCGCTGCTCAATCACCTCGTTGGGGCTCGCCAGCCGCACAATCTCACGGTACAGCACTGTGCGGTCCATTGACTAAACTTCGCTTGATGGCCTCGAGGTCAGCCCTGGCCTGGCCCAGGTTGGCGGTGGCGTTGTTTGGCTGCACCAGCGAGTGGAGGGCCGCCACCAGCGTGCGCTTGTTGTCCTGGGCGGCGTGCGCGTCCATCGCCTTGCGCATCTGGGCGCGGGCCTTTTCGCTGGGCTCCCAAATTAACATAATCAGATTCTAACTATTATCGGTGTAGACTTGGGCCTGGTCGCGGACTTTTTTGTCGTAGACGGCGCGGCTCGAGCGAAACTGCTCGTAGGCGAGGCTCTGCGCGGGGCTTTTCGGGTTGGGGGTGTCCAGCAGCTCCTGGATGCCCAGCACAATGTCCTTTATTGAGTGGGTCGGCCGCCAGTCCTCGCACTCGTTGAGAATACTGAGGCAGACTGTGCCCGAGGGATAAATATTGGGGTGGTAGAACCCTTCTGGGAACTGGCATTTGGGCGGCTTGGCGGGGTATTCGGCATTAAACATCATTGTGACGGGGTACACGCCGCCCTCCCACAGGGTCCCCTTCTTTCCCGGGATCCCCACCGTCCAGTGCATCAGGTCGAGGCCGCTGTCGGTTTTTTTCGGCTTGGCGTAAAACCCAAACGGATGGTCCTTGCGCCACTGCTTGCGCTCCTGCTGAAGACGGTTGATACAGAGAGACATGTCAGCGGCGTACCTGCGCAGCGCGTTTCAACCAGAGTGGGCCTGTCTGCAGACTCTGCGGACTCTGCTGAGATTTTGCTGAGGGTGGGGGCCCAAATTGGTGAGTGGGGGCTCAAAGGTGAGAATAAAAAATAAACTTGCTGTGCGTGGAATCTCGGCCGCTGCGGGCCCCCCTGAGGCGACATGAGGCAACACCCCACACTAACACCCACCAACCCCACATGTCTAGCTACGACGACCTGGACGACATTTTGGACGACTTTGAGGAGCAGGACCGCATCCTGGGGCCGTCGGCAGCGCCCAAGGCAGCAGCCCCAGCGCCCACAGCCGCAGCCCCCGCGGCCCCGGCGCCCGCCGCAGAGCCTGCCTCGAGCGCCGACATTGACGGCCTAGAGGACGAATTCGCAGAAAAGCTCTCGCTCGGGATGGGCGAGCTCACAAAGCAGCTCGAAAATGACCCTGCGGCAAAGGCCGAGCTCGAGGCTCTCATGGCCTCGCTGGGGGTGTCCTCCACCAAGACACCCGACGCCCCGGCCGCCGCGGCGAGCTTTGAGGACACAATCTCACAGACAGTCAACCGCCTCAAAGACTCGAAACAAAGCGCAGACGAAAAGCTCGGCGCAGACGACGACTTTCTCGAGCAGATGCTCAGCGAGCTCGCCGGGGCCGCTGGCGGCGAGGGCGCAGGCATGGACTCGCTCCTGGCCACCCTCATGGAGGAGCTCAGCTCCAAAGACGTCCTGTACGAGCCCATCAAGGAGCTGCACACAAAGTACCCCGCGTGGCTGCAGGAGCACGAGGCCACGCTGGACTCGAGCGAGCTCGCCAGATACAGGCACCAGCAGGGCATCATTGACTTGATTGTGGCCAAGTTTGAGGACCCCAAGTACAGCGACGACGACAAGCAGTGCCGTGAGTTTATCTCGCAAAAAATGGCAGAGATGCAGGAGAGCGGGTCGCCGCCCGAAGAGATTGTCGGCACAATGGCCGAGGGGGTCCCTGGCCTCGGCGGCAGCGGCGGCCTGGGGGGCATGGGCGACGGGTGCCCTGTTCAATGATTGGGTGACTGGCCAATGTATAAATTGACGGCTCTAGGAGTTTAATTGTAGTTATTGCAGAGCTTTTTTCTGGTGCACTGGCGAGCCAGCCCCTGCCCCGACGCGGTCCCTCCCTCCCATGGCTCGGAAAGCGCCTTGCCACCCCCCCGCCACTATGGACATCACGCTCAAAAAGACCCTGGCCGACCGGGTCTACGATAAGCGCAAATACGGTGCCCTCGAGCTCGAGGGACTCATTCGCGAGTCGCTCGCGGCAAACAAGCCCGAGAGAATCCAGCAGATCATCGACGAGCTCACAAAGGACTTTGCCTACGCTGTGACCCACCCGAATTACCGCAATGGCGGACTTATCGGTCTCGCCGCAGTCGCAGTCGCCCTGGGGCAACAGGAACTGGCCCAGTACCTCGACTGCGTGGTGCCGCCTATAATGGCGTGCTTTGGCGACGCAGACTCGCGCGTGCGCTACTATGCGTGCGAGTCGCTCTACAACGTGGCCAAGGTCGCCAAGGGCGAGATCCTGCTGTACTTTAACGAGGTGTTTGACGTGCTGTGCAAGCTGGTGTCTGACCCAGAGGAAGGGGTGCGGACCGCCGCAGATCTGGTGAACCGCCTCATCAAGGACATTGTTGCCGAAAAGGCTGCCGCATACACATTCCTGATTGACCAGAACCCGCCCGAGGTCTTGCCCTCGGTGATCCCCTCCGACGACGGCACCCGCCCCGCGCTGCAGGCGTCCAACCCGCAAACCGCGACGAGTTTCAAGCTCGGGAGCTTTATTCCCGTGCTGGTGGAGAGGCTCTATGTGCTGAGCCCCAACACGCGGATGTTTTTGGTGCAGTGGATCGTGCTGCTCGACTCGATACCTGACCTCGAGCTGGTGTCGTACCTGCCCGAGTTTCTGGGCGGCCTGCTCCAGTTTCTGAGCGACTCCACCAAGGAGATTCGAGTCGCAACAAAG
Organism: Wickerhamiella nectarea; assembly: GCA_022577815.1. NCBI lineage: Eukaryota > Fungi > Ascomycota > Dipodascomycetes > Dipodascales > Trichomonascaceae > Wickerhamiella > Wickerhamiella nectarea. The sequence goes on from JAKIRY010000015.1 coordinate 85,413, forward strand.
GCAGCGCTGGACGGGCTGCTCAAGGACCTGAAAACGGTGGCCTCGACCCGCACCACTGGCCAGCCCCCGAGCCCAGACACGAGCCTGGCAGCGGGGCTCTACATTGTGGGCCAGGACACGTTCATTGACTACTCGCGGATCGCGACCATCATCATTGAGGCCCTGGACTCGCCGCACCAGGAGATCCGGTTCGTTGCCCTGCAGTGGCTGTCCACCTTTTTGGAGGTGGTGCCCGACGACATCCGCAGCAAGCTGCCGCGCGTTTTGGCCCTGCTGCTGCCCACGCTCAGCGACGCCAACCAGGAGATCTGCGAGAGCGGCAGCCTCGTGTCGTCAAAGATGCTGGAGCTGGTCTCCCACAGCAGCCGCGAGCAGCTCGAGACGGGCGCGGCCATCAACGCGCTCACAGCGCAGTTCTCGAGCCAGGAAGAGGTGACTCGCATCGCGTGCCTCGACTGGCTCATGGTTCTCCACAAGGCGAGCAGCCAGGAGCTCAGCTCAAACAGCATCAACGCGCTGCTCAAGCTGCTGAGCGACCCAAGCGACGCGGTCGTGAGCAAGGACATCAAGCTGATTGCGCAGATTCTCCAGCACTCCAACGAGGCCGAGTTTCTCGCCCAGTTCAAGCGGCTCGTCCAGTACTTTTGCACCGACCGCGGCCTGCTGGCTGCGCGGGGCAAGGCGGTGGTGCTCCAGCTGTGCGAGCTGCTGGGCGGCGAGCGGGTGATCCACACGCTGGCAATGATCCTCAGAGACGAGCCCGACCGGGAGTTTGCCGCGGTGATGGTCCAAAACGCTACAAACAACCTGCTGCTGGGGCCCGAGCTCGCGGGCGTCCGCCAGACGCTGAGCCAGCTGCACACCAAGCAGGGCTCGGCGCTGTTTACGACCCTGTTCAAGACCTGGTCGGTCGACGGTATCTCGGCCCTCAGCCTGAGCCTGCTGGCCCAGGCCTATGAGCACGCGTTCAACGTCCTCAGAGTGATTGCCTCCTCGAGCATCACCGTGGCCACCCTCGTGCAGATCGACCGCCTCGTGCAGCTGCTCGAGAGCCCCGTGTTTGCCCAGATGCGGCTCCAGCTGCTCGAGCCGCAGCAGTACCCATATTTATACAAGTGCCTCTACGGCCTCTTGATGATCCTGCCCCAGAGCTCGGCCTTTGGCGTGCTCAACAGCCGGCTGCAGAGCGTCGCCAGCATCGGAACACTCCCACTGCCAAAGCCAAACTCGCTGCAGGTGCGCACATCAACAAACATTGAGTGGGCGGACCTGCTCGACTGGTTTCGCAAACAAAACTAGACTAGATACTCTAATGCAAAAACGTACTTATCCTCTTGAACCCGCTGGTGGTCTTTTGCGGGGGGTACTCGGGCTCGTCGCCAATCACGGCTCGCGTCCGCTCGCGGGCGGTTTTGGACCGCTTTGTGTACTTGTTTGCGAGCCTTCGCGTTTCCATCTTTTCGCTCAGCTTGTCAAACAGCATGAGGAACAGGGCACTGCTTTGAGAGGGGGAAGAGACGCCTGTTTATGAATCAGGGAGGTTAGGGCTATGCACAAAGCGCTGGGGTCTGTTTGTTCACGGCGACCAAACCGCGCGGAAAAATGTGGACTGTGCGTTTCTGCGCCACCAAACACGCGTGCTTTTGCTCAAGCACCAAGGCCCGCGACCCCGCTCCCCGCGAAATCGCCCGGCCGCCTCGCTTTGTGTAATGGGCTTGGTGCATATATGCATGCAAAATGATCTATATGCGATTCCGTGCATGGAACTCTCAAAAAAGTTCCGCCATTGTGGCACAGTAGTGCCATTGGGTGCTTAAAGTATTGGGCATAAATTGCATGCTCGGCCCTGGCTCTGGTCGTGACAGCTGAAACATGGGTGCGAGGCTGTTGGGGTGAATTTCCAACAATCGCGGGGCCAAGACTCTACTGAACAGATATTTAGCTGAAAGAGAAAACTTCTCATATTTTGCGTTTCAAGTGTGGTGCCGGGTTGGAGCCCTTAATTGGAAACTGCACTTGACGAACTCCAAAATGGGTTCATGTCAGTGAGCTCTCAAGCACGCTCGTCCAACAACAGGCTGGGATCTCTACAGAGAATTTCTGCTATTAAATATCGCGGCCTTTTTGTTGATTTACGAAAATGTCTGAAATAGGTGGCCCTACCGTTAAAAGGCTTTAAGTGAATGTTCGTATCGCATGGAATGGTGGCGCCAAAGCGGACGCACGTCTTGCATCAAGCGTTACGAGCGGTTGAGCCGCGTGGCTGAAGTCTGGACTGACCAGTATAGTTTAATGTTTTAAGCGTCACTCTTGGTCTAAGTGTCCATGGCAGAGTCCTTCTCCAAGAGGACTTCTACCCCAGCCAACAGTGTTTTGTCGTGCAAGGTGAGCTTGTAGGCGTGCAATTCTGATTCTCTTTTCTCAAACTGGTATTTCAACTCGGCAATCGCAGCGGATACTCTTGTAGCGCCCTCGCCACAATCAATTTCCAATTTGGGCAGCTGCAAGGGCTTGGCCGCGCCAGGGGATAATTCAGGGTCCTTTTCCAACTCTCGCAGCTGCTGCATCCACTCTTCTTGCTCGGCTTGCATCTCTCTGAGCAGGTGCGTGCAGCGTGCAATCTCTCTTTGGTTCATCTTGTTGACCGGGTTGGGCGCCAGTTTCTTGGCAGGATCCTCGACGTTTGGTATTGCGTGTGACCAGTCCATGGCCATCTCATTCTTTGCAAGTTTCAGGACCAGCTTGAGCAGGGCGTCCTGCTTGATCTTGCTCTCGTAGCTGCTGTCGGCTTCCAGTCTCTCTATGCGATTGTTGAGGCACCAAATAAGCAGCTGTATGTACTGGGTCATTGCGTCTGGAGCCGCGGCCAGCATTGTATAGTAATTGTTGTAGGGCACGTTTCGTGCGGCAACCCTGGTATACGAAGTCCCGGCAATAAAGCCTCTCTGCCTGACTCCGAGTTGGAATTGGGCCTCGCTGTGTGTCGCGGCCAGCTCCTCGGCTTGCTCCAGAGCCCGTTCAGCAGTGTCTGGGAGAGTGGTTGACGCGTACTCAAAGAAGGATTCGTCTGCTTGGTGCGGCCCAGGAATTGACTGCTGAGGTTTGCTGTGTTGTTGGGGCTGGCCGCTCTCAATATCTTGGTGTGAAACTGGTTTTTGTCCCAGCCGTGTCGCGTCTTTATCGTGCGCAGTGAATTTCATTACGGGTGATGACAATCTAAAATGGTTTTTTTTGTTCCTCTGGGCCTCGCAGACACGCCAATATATAAATTCCCAAATTAAGCCAACAAAATTAGCACCAATCTCCCCCACTCGTCGCCTAAAAGCCGCTGTGGGTGCTGTGCTTAAAAACCAGACGCGTCGCGTAATTAGTGTCGCCCCAGATAATTACCATGGACGTGGATCGGTACGAATTGTGGCGTGGCCAAGTGGAGAAAACGCTCGTCGAGGTCACAGATAGCCTACTAGTGTCTGAGATTCACAAGTTTTTCCCCAGACTGCTGGATCCAGAACGGTACCGAAACGATGTGGCTGCGCAGTATGAAAGATCAAGAGAGGATGTACTGGCAGATGCTCGAGCCACCGTTGATCAAATGAGCGCGCGTCTCAAGCTCAAAGAATGCATGTCCTCGCTGCAGAGTCTCTTGGACAGCGGGGCAGACCGCAAGAGACGGTACGAGCAGGCCAAGTCGAACAACGAAGAGCCGTCGCCACTGGACTGTCCCTACTTGGACGATGAGTACTCTGCAAGAGAAATCATTGCCTGCACTGTTGCCGACCAGGTTGAGGAGCGGCTTGACAATGTTTTGCAGGAGGCAGAGAGTGTGGACAAGCAAACGCAGGAGGTTGACGAGCAGATACAGCAGATTGAGGCCGAGCTCGTTCGCCTGGACGAGCAAATCAGAGAGACCTGCGTGCGGGTCGGCAGCTTTGAGATCAGCGAGGGGTAACGCGGCGAGCCACCAACTATATTGACCAAGTCTCAGCGGCAGGTAGTGATCAGCCCAAGAGGCGTCTGCTAGGGACGTTCTGCCACAGCCCACGCCGCTGCTAGAGACGCTCTGCCTAGCGCCGCTGCAGGGGCCGCCCACAGCCGCCCACAGCCCCTCGCGCCCACCGCGCCCACAGCTGCCCCAATGCAATTCACGTGTGCTATAAATACGAATAAATAATTAGACATCGACCTGCTTGGAGAAAATGCCGACCATCATCCCCAGCGGCTGCTTGGCCTTTACGCCTCCAATCAGGGGCACGCTGGAGCAGCCAATGTCGAGCTTTGGCTTTGCGGTGGTCGGGCCAAAGTCAACAAACGAGATGCCGTCGCGCAGCGCGATCGCCAGGGTTTCCTGCATCATAACAAAGTACGCCTTGTAGTGCCTTGCCTTTTCGTGCTCCAGGCCCTGGATGTCGCTGGTCAGGGTGTTGCCGAGAAAGAACAGCACGCAGGACGCAATGATCTCGTCGTTGACCTTGAGAAACAGCAGCTTGCGCCATCCCTTTGTATTGTGCTCTGGCGAGCCCAAAGACTCTATAAACGCCTCGGTGGGCTCCTTGAGCACCGCCGTGTGGCCCTCAGCAACCCGCTTCTCGGCGATGTTGTGCCACAGATCCATCGCGACTCCGCAGTTGTAAGGGCTGAATTCGGTGGTCTCAATAACTTGGCCCTTGTCCTTTTCAAATGCGGTGGCCTGGTTGCGGTACTTTATGATCTTGAGATACTCTTTGACTGTCTTGCCCTTGTAGGGCCTCAGGTCCACCACGTGCGAGGGCATTGCCGGGGCCGCCTGCCAGCCAGACACCTGGAGTGCGGTCTCGTTGTGAGACATGCCATACGACGGGTTGTAGATGATGCTGCAGCGATCAGCGCAGCGCTGATTGTCGTTCCACTGCGATATGGCACTCAAAACAGCCGCACTGCGAGCAGTGGGCTTTCTGGTGGGCGCAGTGTAGTAGACTGCCTGCCGAAACGGCCAGTGGGTGCCAAGAATGCCAAAGTTCACACAGAGCAGCTTGGACCAAGACTCGCCGCCAAGGGTCCGCTGCAGAATCCTGCCAAACTTGCCCTTGATGGCGCTGGTCAGGTCATAGTTGTTGATTGTGGTCAGGAGCACCAGCGCTTCGGTGGCCTTGACGCAAGCGAAAAACTGCTGCTCCTCTTCAATCTCCTCAAGGGATTTCTCGTTGAAATCGGGCACCGTCAACTGCTTGTTCTTTTTTGCTGCCTTTTTCTGGGCCCGCTTGGCGGCATTCTTTGACATTTTCTTCTCCTCGTGAGCCTCGCCCGAGATGGTGGTAGCGATCGAGTTGATGTCAAACTCGGCGCTGCCAAAGATGGAGACATCGTCCATATCGCCCCAAGCCCTCACTTGGTCGTAGCTGCGCTCCTGGGCCTGCTTCTCTGTATCGGCAACCTTTTGATCAAAGACCCGCAATACTCTACAATTGAATCCGTGCATGGGGGACTCGACATAGGCCTTCATTAGGTCCAGAGCATTGGCACCCTGCGCCACGTCGTCTGAATTGCCCTTGCGATTGTAGGCATCAATGATCTTGCCCCACACTTCGATTTGCCGTGGCGTGCAGTTGGCAAGGTCGTAGACCTCGACGCGCAAGTTGGTGTGCGGGGGCTTCATCAACCTGAAAGCGCACCACACGCCCGCAATGTTGATGAAAAACGCGCAAAAGGCCAGAATTGGGTTGGCGAGCAGTGCCTGCACATAGGCCTGCTCGTTCACCGTGTGCAAGAGCTGGGCGAGACTGATGCTAAACCAGGTGATGCACAAGATAAGATTGAGAACAGCTGTTCCGACGTAAAACAGGGCCAGGCGCGAGGTGGGGGTGGAGAGCCGGTTATAGCTGCGAACAACAACAATCATGCCAAAGCCCGTAAACCCCGTGCAGGCCAAAAACAGCGATAACGCAATATAAATCTGGATCGACTTGACTGTCAGGTGTGCGCTGGTCTCTTCAAGGGCAGTGTTGATCAGCATGCTCACAATGGAAATGATGATCTGCAGGGCCGACGCTACCCCAATCAGGCAGTCGGTGAACATGATACGCGGCCACCACATTGCAATGATAACTAGCGAGGTAAACACAACCGAGATTCCGAGCCCGGCTGCGTCCATTGCCTTTTGCGTGGTGCCATCCTCAAAGCTCTCGGACGCAACCCACACAAAGTAGCCGACATTGAGCACTGTGAAGAACGAAGCAATGACCGAAAAGATGTTTAAAATCGTCAAGGCAATTGGGACCCACAGGTCGGTGATTTTGACGTACCAGGGTAGCAGTTTAGGCAGGTCTGGCCATCGTCGTAGGATCCAGTCGTTTAGCGCTTTTCGTAATAAATAAATGGTGCTGAGGGCCGCGGTAATGATGGTGACTGACGAGACGCCCATCCGCGACTTGCTGCGGCCCCAGGAATCGCGCGGAGAGTCCTTCGATGTGAGAGCAATGCTCAAAACTTGCACCACAAATAGCGCCAAGCCAAAGGTTATGCTCACCACGTAGAGGGCCTGGACTTTAGTTTTGGTCAGCATATGCAGGATGGAGCGAGCTACCAGCGGTTATAAATGAGCGCCACGCTTCATGCACGGACATGTATGCATACCTGCATGCAGGCGCATAGGGTTGCCTAAAATAGGCCAGCGCCAATTACATGGAAAAACAATAGTCGGGGGCTGAACTGGTCTCCAATTGCCGCCATTGCTAGGAATCTGGAGCCCGCTGTCTTGCTTTAAAATCTCCTGGGGTCGAGCAATGTGTAGTAACTTGCCAACCGTGAGGATATAATAGGCCTGTGCGCCAATTTTGTCAACGAATTGGGTCCGGGTGATGAGCGCGTCCTGGGGCGCAGCCTTGCAAGCTGAAATGGGGGGCCCGGTATCTCGTCCCGCACACGGCCAAGGGCCCCTTTGTGGCAAAAAATCTCAGCCCGGGCTCAGCCCGCTGGGGCACTGGCTCAAGCCCCTTAATTTATCTACGCAGTATTTCAGTGGGGGATTCATTTTGCTGCACGTGGAGAGACCCTGCATAACCGTGCATGCGACCGCAGCCGTTTGGGTCGTGGGTCCCAAATTTAGGTGGGGCACAGTGTGTGGCAACTCTCGCTTGCAGGGGCTATTTTGGGCATTCGCTGCAGATCAGCTTGCATGAACACCCCTGCATGCCAAAAAAATTCCAGAGAGGGGGGGGCGGCCCACTCACACGCCGGTATGCATAATACAAACTTCCCCCTTCAACTTGGCCAGTGCTCTTTTTCTGCTAGGCGCTAAAAGCCGAAAACACAAGCGAGAAAAAAAAAAAACTAGAGCCAATCGCCAAGAGATTGCGAATTTGTGCCGCTCTGCGGCCTGCTCTACTGCTGACATGCTACTGCTACTGCTGCCACTGGTCTTGGCAAGCACATTGCTCGGCAACCCGGGGTGCTTTGACTGCGCTGTTCCAGGGAACGAGTGTGCGCACTTTGGAGAGTGCGATGAATCGGTCGGTAGGTGCCAATGCGTCACCGGGTTTGGCGGTCTAGACTGTGCAGAGCCATTGTGCGGCTCGCTAGGCGGCAAGCGGCATTTGCGCGAGAACGGAACCACTTGCGAGTGCGACGACGGCTGGCAAGGCATCAATTGCAACATGTGCACCACCTCCAAGAGCTGCGATGCATTCATGCCCGAGGGCGAGCAAGGCAGCTGCTACAAGGGCGGCATCCTCGTCAACGAGAACTTTCACATGTGCAATGTAACCAATCGCAAGGTTAAGGACCTGCTGGGCGAGCAGGTGGCCCAGGTGACCTTTGGCTGCTCGCGCCCCGACGAGCGCTGCAACCTGCAGTTTTGGATCGACGAGCTCGAGAGCTTTTACTGCAAGTTTGAAGAATGCGACTTCGACTCGGGCAACGACAACTCCACCATGAGCCAGTGCGCCAAAATCAGCTGCGAGTGTGTCCCCGACCGCATGCTGTGCGGCGCGGCCAACTCGATTGACATCTCAGAGTGGCTGCGCAAGTCGGTCAAGGGCCCCGGCAGCCTGGAGTGCAACCCCAGCGGCGAGTGCACCTTTAGCGAGCCGGCCATGAACCAGCTCATCAAGTTTGTGTTTGGCGACTCGTCCATCACCCTCGAGTGCGACGCCAGCGAGTGCGTGCACTACTCTGAAGTTCCCGGCTGGCACGAGCCTGAGCCAGAGCTCAATTTGATCCAGGCAGTGGTTGCCCTGGTGGCTGTATTTGGAGCGCTCGTGGGGGCGACCCTGGCCGCGCGCAAGCTGTTTAACCGCAAAACCAGCATCGCGATCCCGTCTGAGCCCACCCAAACAATGAACACCGTTCCGCTGAGCGTCGAATTTGAGAATCTGGGCTACACGGTTGGCGGAAACAAGATTCTCGACAAGGTGAGCGGCCTGGCCAAGCCCGGCGAGGTTTTGGCCATCATGGGCGGGTCTGGAGCCGGGAAAACCACGCTGCTGGATATTCTGGCCAACAAAAACAAGCTCGGCGCCGTGGAAGGACAAATTTACGCCAATGGCGTGCCGGTGGGCCGCGAGTACAACAAGCTGATTGGCTTTGTCGACCAGCAGGACGAGCTGCTGCCCACACTGACTGTTTACGAAACTATTCTCACTAGCGCGTTTCTGCGGCTGCCGCGCAGCATGTCCCGCGACGCCAAGACCATGCGGGCCATCGAGACCATGCAGGAGCTCGGGATCCTGCATATCAAGGACTCGCTAGTGGGGTCCAGTGGCCACCGCGGCATTTCTGGCGGCGAAAAGCGGAGGCTGGCCATTGCCTGCGAGCTCGTGACGTCGCCGAGTGTTTTGTTTTTGGATGAGCCCACCTCGGGGCTGGATGCGTTCAATGCCTACAATGTGGTTGAGGCGCTGGTGTCGCTGGCCAAAAACTCGAACCGCACTGTGATTTTCACTATCCACCAGCCGAGATCCAACATTGTTGCTCTGTTTGACCAGTTTTTGTTGCTGGCGAGGGGCAGTCTAGTTTTCCAGGGATCGCCCAGAGATGCGCTGGCACATTTCGGATCGCTGGGATACAAATGCCCAGAGGGGTACAATATTGCTGACTTTTTGATTGACTTGACAATGCGCGCGCGGTTGACCGATGCCCAGGGCTGCGACTCTCACGGCGATATCGCGCCCGCTGCGCTGGTGCCCGCCGACGATGACGACGACTACAATGGGGACGAAGCCTGTGACGACCCGGCGCACAATGACCCCGCCCAGGTGTGGGAGCACCAGGCGCTGCACGAGTCGCAGAACCAGTCCCGCCAAGAACAAGAGGCCCAGCAGGTGCACCAGGACTGGCACGCAACCCACGGCCTCGAGCCGTTTGTGCGCGCCTATGCGACCAGCTCGTACGCGGCCATTCTGCGGTCCAAGATTGAGTCGAGCAAAGCGGCCCCGTCGCCGGTCGAGCACCAGCAAACGCCCAAGCGCATCAGCACTTTTGAGCAGTTCACCATCCTCAGCGGGCGCACCTTTAAGAACCTGTACCGCAACCCGGCGCTCGTGTTTGCCCACTACACCATCAGCGTGGTGCTGGGCCTGTTTTGCGGGTGCCTCTACTACCAGGTAGCGTTTGACATTTCCGGGTTCCAGAACCGCCTGGGCCTGTTTTTCTTTTTGCTTGCGCTGTTTGGGTTTAGCACCTTGAGCATGATCAACCTGTTTAGCCGCGAGCGCCTGATCTTTCTCAGGGAGCGTGCCAATGGCTACTACAGCCCGTTTGCGTACTACTGCGCCAAAGTGCTACTGGACATTATCCCGCTGCGGGTGGTGCCTCCCCTGCTGCTGGGGGTCATTGTGTACCCCCTGGTTGGCCTCAACATGGCCGACCAGGCGCCGCTCAAGTTTTTGCTGATTTTGGTGCTATTCAACCTTGCCAGCGCCACTACAATGCTGGTAATTGGAATTCTAATTGAGGACTATGGCGTCGCGAGCCTGGTGGGGTGCCTCGTCAACCTGTTTGGCATCCTGTTTGCGGGGCTGTTTCTCAACCAGGACTCTATGGGCCCGTTTGGGGTGCTCAGGTACCTGAGCATATTCCACTATGCCTACGAGGCGCTGAGCGTCAACGAGGTGCGGTACCTGTCGCTAATCGAGGACAAGTTTGGGCTCAAAATCGAGGTCCCTGGCGCAACGATTCTGAGCGCGTTTGGGTTCGACAACGAGGCCGTGGCCCGCGACATTGTGGGGCTCGGCGTGTTTAGCCTTGTGTTTTTACTCGGCGGCTATCTGGCCATATTGTTTTGGCTCGTGGAGAGGCGCTAAATGCGGCACCAACGACCCAGCCAGGCACGGCGCCCCCAGACGCTTAAGCGGCCGATCACTAATGACGTCATTGAACCGTGGTAGCCAGATAACTGCCAAACCCGGCCGCGCGAGTGAAATTTTAGGTGTTTGCAGCTCAATTGCTGCTGTAGTCTAAGAAAATGTAATTATATAGCGCACATCCCTCTGCGGCTGGCCTGTACCTGACAGCGCGATAGCGGCGCCTCTTGCCGAAAGAGCAGCGTCCGCCGGGTCTCAACGGGCAGCTGCGCCCCTGGATCGCACCCGCGCGCGATGCTGCGCTGAAAATGGCGCTCGGGTGCCCTGAACGTGGGCATGGCTCGATCGGGGCGTTAGCTCAGCGATGACAAAGCTCTTATGAATTTATTGGCTGGCGCCGCCTCCTCCCGTTCCATCTGCTCTTTTCTTGGCTTCAGAAAGTATGAGCGCAGTGCCTATAGACATTTCGCAGAGGAATCCAGGCATCTCGGGGTCCTTCCGGCGCGAGTCGTTTGCCCATTCCCAGGGTATGGGGGGCGTTTCATGGGGAGGCATGTCTGTGGGATCCTGGCTCCGGGAGGAGGTTCTATTGAATGGATACAACTCGGGGGCGGCCACAAAAGGCCTGAGCATGTCCCCGGAGATTGGCCCGGCCTATTTTCCAGAGCTCGAGGCGGACTTTTGCCGCGACTATGACTGCTGTGGCCAGCAGCTGCCGACGCTGCACGACCTGCTGCGGCACTATGAGGAGAGCCACATCACACCGAGCCCGCCGATTGAGAGCCCGGCCATCCGGCGCATGCAAAACATGGAGATGGTCTCCACCAACGAGGTGTTTTTGAACCAAAATATGCTGGCCCAACGTCAGCAGACCGCGCAGCCGCCGGCTCCCAAGGAGGAGGACGACGAGGACGACGTGTGCATCGACGACCCTGCGCGGCGTCTGTATGTGATTGAGCGCAACGACAACAAGCCCTACAAGTGCCCAGTAATTGGCTGCGACAAGACGTACAAGAATCAAAACGGCCTCAAATACCACCGGCTCCACGGCCACCAAAATCAGACACTCCACCTTAATGACGACGGAACATACAGTATCATTGACCCCCTCTCGAACGCGCCCTACCCCGACGGGATGGGCATGGAAAAGGACAAGCCGTACCGATGCGAGATCTGTGGGAAACGGTACAAGAATTTGAATGGGCTAAAGTACCACCGAGCGCACAGTACTCATTAAAATATTTATATATTTATTCAGTTTTGACGGTTTGCGGGGGCGCGCGCGCGCCAGAGCCGGCCGACGACGAGGGGGGTGGGAGCCCAAGGCAGGGTTAGGGCCTGGCAAATTTCAGGGCAGGGGTTGACTAGGGCCAGGGCAAGGGCCAGGGCCAGGGCCTCCCAGCTGGGAGTTTGAGGGGGGGCCTCTACCCCAAATTGGCAACCCCAGGCACCAGTTGCCCAGGTGCCCGGTCACCCAAAGGTGGTGTACCAGTCGTCGTCCAGCTCGGCAATTGGAGTGACTGGGCTCACTGGAGGCAGAGAGTACTCCTCGACGGGGCTGGAGAGCGCCTGGCTCTTGAGCTTTTGCCGCAGCGCGTGGCAGCGGTAGCGCATCTTGGCACAGGCCCGGCGAAAGCTGTGCGGGTGGCGGCGCGGCGAGTAGAGCAGGGACCGCTCCGAGGAGTCGTCGCTCGGGGCTGGGGACGTTGCGGCGTACAGGTGAAAGTCAACAGGCATGGCGCTGGGCCCGCGCAGGGGGTATATGTAGTCGCCGAGTTTCCTAGTTGGGTTGTGGTGGCCCAGCGGGTGGTGTCCCAGTGTGTGGTGGCGCGCGGTGGGCTCTGCGGTGGCCCAGCGGGCGTACAGTAGGTACCTACCGCACCCACCGCACTCCAGCCCCACACCACTGGGCTCCTGCCCACCGCACCCAATTATGCAAATTATCAAAACTACTAGCTAATTTAGAGCTCATCGTGGTCATCGTACTCGTCATACTCGTCATCGCCGCCATACGACTCCTCGCCCTCGCCGTACATCTTGGAGGTGATGGGGTATGCGACACCGCTGAGCTTGTTCTTTTGTGCCTCAATCTCCTCAGAGGTGGCCTCCTCGCCGTACTCCTCGAGCCACTCAAGGGTCTCCTTGATGGCGTCGACCAGCACCTCCTTGTCGTCGGCGTCAATGTTGCCACCGAGGCCGGCAGAGTCGTCGACCTGGTTGCGCAGAGTGAACGCATAGTTGGAGAGCGAGTTGCGCGCCTCGATGCGGTTGCGCAGCTCCTTGTCCTCGTCGGCGTACTTCTCGGCCTCCTCGACCATACGCTCAATGTCTTCCTTGGACAAGCGGCCCTTGTCGTTGGTGATGGTGATGGAGTTGGACTTGCCGGTGGCCTTGTCAATGGCGTGCACCTTGAGGATTCCATTGGCATCGAGCTCAAACGTCACCTCAATCTGAGGAGTGCCGCGGGGAGCAGGGGGGATGCCAGTGAGCTCAAACTTGCCGAGCAAGTTGTTGTCCTTGCACAAGGTGCGCTCACCCTCATAGACCTGGATCAGCACAGTGGGCTGGTTGTCGGCCGCAGTGGAAAAGATCTGAGACTTTTTGGTGGGGATGGCGCTGTTGCGGTTGATGAGCTTGGTCATGACACCACCAGTGGTCTCAATACCAAGAGTCAGCGGGTTCACGTCCAACAACACAATGTCGTCAACACCGTCCTGGCCAGACAAAATACCGGCCTGGACAGCAGCGCCGTAGGCAACAGCCTCATCGGGGTTGATGCCCTTGGAGGCCTTTTTGCCAAAGTAGCTCTCCAAAAGCGAGACAACCTTGGGGATACGGGTGGAACCACCAACAAGCACAATGTCGTCGACCTCGTCCTTGGTGGCGCCAGCGTCCTTGAGCACATTCTCAACAGTCTTGAGAGTCTTTTTAAACAGCTCCAAGTTGATCTCCTCAAACTTGGCGCGGGTAAGGGTCTCGCTAAAGTCAATGCCGTCAATCAGGGCCTCAACCTCAACGCGGGTGCTCTGCTGAGAACTCAAAATACGCTTGGCCTTCTCGACCTCGCGCTTGAGCTTGCCCATGGCCTTGGCGTTGGACTTGACGTTGACGTCGTGCTCCTTGTTGAACTTTTTGACAAAGTAGTTGATGACGCGGAAGTCAAAGTCCTCACCACCCAAGTGAGTGTCACCACCAGTGGACATGACCTCAAACACACCATTGTCGATGGTGAGCAGAGACACGTCAAAGGTACCTCCACCGAGATCGTACACGATAATCTGGCGCTCGCCGTCGGTCTTGTCCAGACCGTAGGCAATGGCAGCAGCAGTGGGCTCGTTGACAATACGCAAAATCTCAAGACCAGCAATGGTGCCGGCGTTCTTGGTGGCTTCACGCTGGGCGTTGTTAAAGTAGGCAGGGACAGTGACCACGGCGTGGGTCACCTCGGTGCCCAAGTAGTCCTGCGCAATCTCCTTCATCTTGCCGAGAACCATGGCGCTGATCTCCTCGGGGGCAAACTCGCGCTTCTCGCCCTTGTACTCGACGCCAACAACGGGCTTGCCGTCCTTGGCAGTGACGCTAAAGGGGAAACGCTTGATGTCGTTCTGAACAGTCTTTTCCTTAAAGTCGAGACCAATGATACGCTTGATGTCGAAAACTGTGTTGTAGGGGTTGGCAGCGGCCTGGTTCTTGGCGGCGTCACCAACCAGGCGCTCAGAATCATCAAAGGACACATAAGAGGGGGTGATACGGTTACCCTGGTCGTTGGCAAGGATCTCGACGCGACCACTCTGCATCACACCAACGCACGAGTATGTGGTACCCAAATCAATGCCAATAACCGTGCCGTACTCTTGCACAGCGCTGTCTGCGTTACCCAACATGGGCATCACGACGACCGCCAATGCGTACAACAAAAAGCTGAGGCCAAAGTAGCGTGACTGCATTGAGGAATCGAGGTTACCACGTACGTGTTATATAAAGACCGTTGCGGTTGCCATGGCAACGGGCCTAAAGCCACGTGTGACATTTCAACCGCCCGGAATTGGACTGAAATTTCAGTAGCGTTTAGCTAGTTTTACTTTATTGTTACATGCGCTGCACGGGAATCTGGTCTCTTTGCGGCGGTGGAAATTTCGAGAATAATCGGACCCGCAATTCTGGGTGGGGAAATTTCACTCGCTCGAGGAGTCGCCCGAGGCCGCGCTTTCGGCGTCGCTCGAGGAGTCGCTCTCGAATTCGCCCTCGGACTCGCTCTCGGACTCGCTCTGGTTGCCCAAAAACTCGTCCAGCGAGAGCACCTTTTTCTGGCGGGTCGGCGGTGGCGCGCTATCTCTGGAGATGGATTCGATCCGCACCTGGGGCGGCGGAGAGGGCTCGCGCGACTGTTTTTGCCGCAGACTCTCATCGCGCATGCCCCAGTCCTGGAGCGAGACATAGTAGAGGAGGGGCCTTCCTGCAGCCAGCGCCGACGAGCCGAGCAGATACTCCTCGCGCTGGGCCACATCAATTGATGGCGGCAGCTTTTTCACCTGCAGCAAGAGCTGATGCAGATCGTCTGGGGCCTCGTCGTTGAACAGCAGCGAGGCAAACATGCGGCATCGGTCACGCGCATCAAACGACGGGTCCTGCAGCCCCCGCTGGATCGCAAACCGACACATTTTGGGTACTCGCGGGTCAAAGTCGGCGCTGTCTACCTTGTAAAATGACAGCACCTTGGCGGCCAGCTGGTAAATCTGCAGCCGGACTACCGAGTCTTCACTGATGGGGCCGAGGCACTGCTTGCGCAGCACCTCCGCCACGAGCGCCTTTTCGCTGCCAGCAGACTCGCCCACAAGCCAAAGGATGGTCGCCCTGGCGTCTGCAGCTAGGGGCTGGTCGAGCAGAGCCGCAATGTGCTGTAGGGTGCCGGGGACATTTGTCTGCGGTAGCAAAACTCGGAGGCACAGGAGCGCCTGCGCCACGAGGCTCTTGTCCTTTTCGTTCGAAACGAGCTTGACTAGCCATTTGACTGTCTTGTGGGCCGCGTCGGCCCGGATCGCGCACACCGTCAACGTCTGAAACACGCTGCTCAGGGTCTGGGGCGACTTGTAGGCCAGCGCGTAGAATTTGAGGTGCTCGAGCAGTCTCTTGAAGGACGACGCCTCGGCGAGCTGCGCCAGAACCTGCAACTTGAGCGCCTTGATGGCATCTGTGTCTTGTGGCCGCAAAAGGAACCGATGCAGATATGGTCTAAACTGGTCGCTTTTCTTGGTTAGTAGCAGCACGTTTTCCAGCACCAGCTGCGTTTGCTCCAGGTTGGCCAGCGCGGCCGCTGCCTCTGCCGGAAGCTCGCTCCCGAGGTAGATGTATGCAGAGCATGCAGCCACAATCACATCGCTGTGGGTGCTCTTTAGCAGCGGCGCGAGGCTCGATACCAGCAGCTTGGTATCGGCATAGTCTGGGCCCATGTACACCCTGCAGTAGCGCAGGAGAATGGTGAGCGCCGGCGCCTGATTAAACGATTCATAGGCAGCTAGATTGGTGCAGATCTTGTGCCAGTGCTTGTGCAAAAGGTCCAGCCTAGACGCAAACGTCGACGCTACCACTGCCAACGCGGTGGACTGCACGCTGGGGTCAGAGTCGCCCAGAAGGGTGTCCAGCACTGAAATGAGGTCCTGTGCTAGCGACGAGTCCAGGCTGTGGCACTTTGCCAGTGCGCGGGCCGCTGTAGACCTCACGAGCGGGTGCTTGTCTGTGCTCATTGAGCGCACATTCATCGCAACGATCGGAGCCACGCTGGGAAGAGGCATTGATGAGATCGTGCGCAGCGCCAGCGCCCGAACAACTGGATTTTTGTCAACAAGCGTCTTTTGGATGGCGTTGATCGTCATGAGAGCGAGGTTGGGGTCCTGGCCACCGTACATGGCAACAAACTGGTACACCAGCCGACGCACATTGGCATGCGGAGAGCTCGCCAGCTTGACCACTCCGGCAAAATGCTGGGTGGGGGGCTGGCCATGCGCGGAATCGGCCAGAACCGCTCTCAGGCCATTAAACTGATCGCGCGCGCTGGGAGACGCGAGCATTCTCGAGACGTCGCCATCGGTGCGGATATCGCCAATAAATTGCACCGCCGAATTTGCTGCCTCGAGGGTCAGTTCTCTGGCGCTCTCCAGGACGCTGCCGAGATTCGAGATCTCCATGACAAACGGGTAGGTGGACCTCAAGGTGAGCGGTAGACTCAAATTTCAACGGCTCGAAAAAGAATAGCGGGCCCTTTCTTTTTGATAGTCTTGATTTGTGTGCGTAGCCCACCTCTCAGATTGAGCATCTCGTGGGGACCATGCCGCTCGAATGCACCCTTTGAGGTCTTTATGTAGCTATGGTATAGGTCGAGCGAGGCTGGCTGGGGTCGAAACTCTGCTGTTTCTAGTGCTCACTATTGGCAGTTTGTGTATTCTACCAGCCAGTGTCGGCTCAGAGTGTGAGGCCCCGAGCTGCACCCTGAGACGCATCCTGGGTCGCACCCTGGGACGCACCTGGGTAGCGACTCTACAACACCGCAGCAAGAGCGGCCCAAGATGAGCAAACCAAATGGGCTTGATCTATCAATTAAATTACGTATAAAAAACTATGTACTTTCTACTCCTCCAAGGATTGTAGACGAACCAACTCAGCATAGCGGCCGTTGAGTGCAAGCAGCTCATGGTGCGTGCCCTGCTCAACGATGCGGCCCTGGTGGAACACATAAATAACGTCGCAGTTCTGGATTGTGGATAGCCTGTGGGCAATGGATAGGATTGTGCGGCCCTTGCTGGCATTGTCAAGCGCAGTCTGCACAACCTTCTCTGACTCGGCGTCCAGCGCAGAGGTAGCCTCGTCAAGCAAGAGAATGGGCGGGTCTCTGATAAGGGCGCGCGCAATAGCAATACGCTGCTTTTGGCCGCCGCTCAGCAAGACACCCTTGCCGCCAACGTCGGTATCATAGCCCTCGGGGAGCGACATGATGAAATCGTGAATGTTGGCCTGCTCGCAAACAGACTCGAGCATCTCCTGGGTGACCTCTGACGTGTTTCCAGTCCAGCCAAGCAAAATGTTCTCTCTGATTGTGCCGCTGTACAGAGTGGGCTCTTGCTGCACAAGCGCAATGTGGGAGCGCAACGAGTTGACATTGTACTCGCGCAAATCAATCCCGTCGAGCAAAACACTACCAGAGTCTGGATCGTAAAAGCGCTCAGCCAGTCCAATGGAAGTAGATTTGCCGCAACCACTGGCACCAACCAGCGCAGCACTTTGACCAGCCTTGATGGTGAAGCTAACGTCGCGCAATACAGGGACTTGGGGTCTGGTGGGGTAGCGGAACTGCACGTTGCGGAACTCGATAGCACCCTCCACCGCGTCAACATGGCGGCCTTCGTCGGACTGGGTATCAATGAGCGGCTTGGCATTGAGCATGCGCAAAACATTACTAGAGGCAGACTTGGCCTTGCCGAGATCAGGAGCAAAGTTAAAAAACTGCACGGCCGAGTTTGCGCCAATGATTGTGCCCAAAAATACAACATAGTAGTGAAACACGGTAATTTTGCCTTCACGAAGCAAGGTGGAGCCATACCACCACACAAGGGCAAGAATAAACGGCAGGCAGCCCTCTGAGATACCAAAAATAGCAGCAGCATTGAAGGTTGCCACCAGAGAGTCGCGAACTTGAGTATCAATAAGAGAGTCGTACTCAGTGCAGACTTGGTTCTCGCGGGTAAGACTTTGAATAGTGCGCACGGCGTTTGTAAAAGAGCTGGCCAGGCTGCCGGATTTCTCAAACACACCATCAGACCTCTCCTCGAGTTTACTGAGAATTTTGAGACGAAGAAAACCAGTCACAAGAATCACAGGCACGCAAGCCATACCCACAAGACCGAGGCGCCAATTAAAGATGATTCCTGTGATGATACCACCAAGAACCATAACGGTGCACTGTAGAATTTGACCAATGGTAGCGCCACCCAGGCCTTCAATGGCCTTGCCGTCGCGGGCGAGAATAGCCACCAAAGCGCCAGCAGAGTTCTTTTCGTGATCAAAGAAGGAGATGTCCATGCGCATAATCTGCTTAAAGATGGCAAGGCGTACATTGCGTAGCAGGTGCTCACTGGAAGAGGTGAGGCAACGCATAAGAATAAACCCGCCAATCAATTGAATCATGCCCACCATAAAGAAGAATCCAGTGGTCTTGTTGACTTCATGGCGCATGTGGCCATATTCGCTAGGATCAACCATGATGCTCTCCACAGTTTTACCGATCAGCATGGAGTATCCGATTTGGCCATAGCCAATAAAGATACTCAAAATGCCGGCAAGTATGATAATGGGCTGCTCCTTCTTGTTGAGACGCCACAGCAGCCGAATAATTTCAATTAGGCCAGGCTTGACTTGCTCCATGCCCGCAATTGGTGGGGGTACAAACGTATCATCTTCTTCCACAAAGTTGTCTTCTTTGACCTCCATTTTTTCTGCAACTTGGCCCTCGAGATTGACTTGTTGCATGTTGACCAAGCGCGCGTAATTGGCACCCATTGCCAACAGCTCATGATGGGTACCCTGCTCGAGAACAACACCCTTGGACATGACGACAATTTTGTCTGCATTCTTGATTGTAGAGAGGCGGTGAGCGATAACAATTGTGGTGCGACCATGAGAAGCGCGGTCAAGCGCCTCTTGAACGATACCCTCGCTCTTTGTGTCTAGTGCGGAGGTGGCTTCATCGAGCAGTAAAATCCGGGGGTTGGAAACAATGGCGCGGGCAATAGCGATACGCTGTTTTTGGCCACCGCTGAGCAAAAATCCGCGGTCACCCACATTAGTCTCTAGGCCCTGGTCAAGAGTTTGGATAAAGTCCCATGCATTTGACTGCTTGCATGCTTCGACGATAAGCTCACGCTGCTTCTCGGGCTCTGAGTTCTCATACGGAGTGCCAATGAGACCGTAAGCAATATTCTCGGCAATCGTATTGGCAAAAAGAGTCGGTTCCTGGGATACGAGACCAATCTGCTGGCGGAGCCATTTAATGCTAAACTCTTCAATATTGTGACCATCCAAAGTGACCACGCCACTAAGGGGAGAGTAAAATCTCTCTAGCAAGCCAATGATTGTACTCTTGCCTGAGCCAGATGCACCAACGAGCGCCACGGTCTGGCCAGCCTCGACTTTGAGCGACATATCGGGCAGCACAAGGACATCTGGTCGCGAAGGATAGCGGAATTTGATGTTGCGAAGTTCAATGTCACCAGAGATGGAGTCCAAGGTGGAGCCCTCAGCGGAGGTGTCGATAATTGGCTGGCGGTCAATGGTCTCCATGAGGTTTTTGGCAGCAGCAAAGCCACTAACCAGGCTGCGAATCTGAGGTGCCAGAGCGCCCAAGTTGAACATGGCAATGAGTGTAGCAATCATAACGGTGATCACATGGCCGACTGAAGACTCACCACTTTTGATCATGCGAGAGCCTTCCCACAAAAGGAGGGCGTACAAAAAGCCAAGGGTCGACCACATGCACGCAATCATCAAGGACATGTGCAATCCGCCTCTTCCCATTGTCTTGCGGCATTTTTCAAGAAAAAAGTCAAACTTTTGCGCGAGCGCACCCTGGGCCCCAAGGGCGATGGAGTTGCGGGCAGCGCTGAACGATTCCTCGGCAACATTGGACCCACTGGCGTACACGCCCATGGAGATGCCCACGAATTTGCCAAACATGGCACCATTGCCAGCGACCACGAGAATAAAATACACAATTGCTGAAAAGCCAATGAGGGCAAGGCGCCACTGAATACTCAGGGCGATAACAAAGCCAGCAATAAATGTAGAAACCGCCTTGACAACTTGGCCAACCTTGTCACTGATGGCTGCTTGAACGCTCGCAGTGTCGTTGGTGATGCGGGTGCTCACACTGCCGGCCCCCAAATAGTCAAAGTATCCAATGTTTTGGCGGATAGCGGCATTCAGATAAGCCTTGCGCCAGCGACCGGCAATAACCTGACCGCGGTTGTTGAATAAAAACGCCTGGATGAACGAAGAGACCATGATGCCTACACCAATGTAGACAAAGTACAGACAGTTGTGGTTCACTGTGTGCTGGAAGCTTGAGCCAACCTCAGTTCCAGTGACAATGTCGCGAAAATTGTTGGTTAATGAACCAACAACAAGAGTAAACATTGGCAGGGCAGCGCCAGCAACTATAGCGAAAAAGAACGCGATAGCAAGCAACAAGATATCAACAGGAGTGGCATAACGATAGAGTGTAAACAAAGTCGCTTTACCCTCGCATTTTCGCGTTTGGGCCTTTAGCACTTCGGCCTCCTCGGAAGGGACATTGGCATACGGATCGGGCTTGACCAAAGACTTTTCTGAAATTTTGGGCTTTTTTGAAGTATTAGACGACGAGCCCAAACTGGACAGACTCGAAGTTGATTTCGCCATAGCTTGGGTAAAACCGTTGGGAGCTCTTTTGCTTTATGGTGCATGGGTTCCTGCAAGGCTGGGTCAGCATTAGAAATTCTCTGCATGACAGCTGCAGGTGGGTGCATCAGTTTCAAACCCCTCGCGCACAGCTCTCAACTCTGCGAGTATTCAATTAAAAGTAAAAAGCCTTGGAGCTAGCTGAAACTCTAGTTGAGGTCGCGTCTGCAAACTTTATGCGCCTTTACCAATCCACAATTCAGGTCACGTGATGGTACTTTCAAATCACGCATGGGAGCGATGCAGCCCCGTGCAGGAGGCGATGACTAGTGAACGCGACAAACAGCTACTGAGTGCTACCCATGTCGAGCCAATGGGATGGCAAGAGAGCCTAGACATTGCAGCGGGAGGAGATCTCACACTCTTCAGACGGTCGCCCCAGCAAATCAGCGATTACCTCGAGGCGAAAAAGTACTTTGAGCAGGTGTCTGGGTCCACCGCCAACTTTATCGTTGACAAGAAGCTCGGCTGGAAGCTCGAGCCAACGTCCTCGCGAGGCTTTCTGGAAAGCTCTCAAGACGTAAAGATCCTCAAAAATGACTTTCCATACTACTTTACCCCGGATATTTCCCACTTGGTTGTGTGGTCAAAGGTCCGGTGTGAGTGCGTGGACGAGCGTCCGACAAGGGAAATGCAGGCGAGAATCGAGCAATTCATTAAATTGACCTTCCCCACAACTGATGCGGACAACATCACGTGGTTCAAAAACACCGTCTCGCTGCAAAGCGTGCCCACGCTTGAGCACTTTCACATTCTCGTTCGTCAACCCGGGTGGGAAAATGCTATTGGAACCGGCGGAGTAATTCTATAGTTGTACAAGGGGGGCTATCGCTGAGCCAGGTTGAGGCTATGTCATGGCACCAGGAGATTCCGGCCAAGGATAATTCCAAGCGGCAGAATCCGCTGTTGACTGCGTTTCAATATAAAAAGCCCATGCGTTTACGACGAGCGTCAGTAAGCTCCCAGAAATCCATGCAGGATGTGCTTGTCGAGCGAGTGCACGCGCTGAGCTACAATCTACGCACAGATCTCGCCCCGCGATTTGGGCAATTGGAAGCCGAGCTCGAAAAATCGGTGGGGCTTTTAGGGGAAAAGGTGAACCAGCTGGAAACCCTGCACAGCGACGTGCGTCACTCAGTCCAGGCCTTTGCCGACCAGATGAACAGCACCACGGCAGAAATTGACACTAGCATTGAAAAATTGACGCGGTGGCTCGAAACACCCCGCGATATAGATGGCTTAAAGCAGCGACTGGCCGCAGCCAGGGCCAAGCTTGAGCAAGACACAAAGGAGCTGGATGATCTCAACTCGCGGCTCAGCAGCCAAGTGGCGCTACGAGCCGAGCAGCAGAGGGCGCAAACCACGTACTACCGGATGATGATGGCGCTCGTGGTGGCATTGCTTGCAGTGCTTGCGTATTATGTAGTGAAATAAATATTTATTCTGAGCACACATGCAAATATGAAATGAGGGTCTGGAATCGCGACCCTTGCACGTTGGACGCAACCACAAGCAGCTTATTGGCAAGCTGTGGGTCGTTCTGACTCAACTGAGTGTAGTTCTCGCTGCTCAGGAACCAAATCTTGGCAGGGGACTCTGCGACCATGCGGTAGGCTAGCCCTGGCGTGCCAATCGGGGTACCGAACGCTGTGCCCGCCAGCATCGTTTCATGCAAATGGTCGAATCCTCTAAACTCTGTGCGCAGCACTCCAGACTCGACCAGGCAGAACCCACTGTTGTTTTTGTCCATCACAAGCACCTCCTCGCCGGCAATGTAGGCACGCTGCGTAAACAGTTTACTGAGCTTGTAGCACATATCCTGGTCGATCTCCTCGTCTACGTCCTCGATGATCTGCATCAGCAGCGGCATGGGCTGGCTCATTTTGGCCCACTTGGCTTGGACCTTGTTTTCCTCCGCCGCGGAGCTCATGGCCGCCATGCGCAAGTTGTTTGCACGAGGAGTTGTGCCGAATGGAGAAGATCCGCTAGTTGAGCTGAGCCTGTTGCGGCGTGGTGCTGCAATGTGGTGCTGCTGGGGCTGCTTGCCAATCCGAGCTCTGTGCGAGTAGTACTGCGACAAAAACAGATTTTCGCAGTACTCCAAGGTGGAGTTCAGGGAGGGAAACAGGCGCGCGCTGCTGGGGCTGTCGGGGTCCTCTTGGACCAGGTCAACTGCCCTGAGGCCGCGCACAATCGAGCCCGACTGGGTGGCTCCGCTCAAGATCATTTGCACGCCATTGGCATCACTGAGACGCTTGATCAGCTGGAAACTATCAGCTGAGCAAAAGTCAATATAGGTCACCCAGTGCAAATCGATAATGAGATAGCGGGTAGTTTTGGTCTTTTCCTCAATTACCTTGCGGCACTCGTTCTCAAACTGGACATTTGTGCCAAAAAAGAGGGGGCCCTGGAGCTTTACAATGTAAATTTGCGATCCCACGCGGTTGAGGAATCTCTGCAGAGGCAGGCTACGGTTGACGGTTGACCGGGCTGTGATGCCAGTAAATGTGGATCGGATGCAGCTCGAGCGGGAGGTGCTCAGGATAAAGCTTAGGCAAGCCAGGATAATACCAACAATAATACCCACCACAAAGTCATACATGCCCATGGTCAACACGATGGCTAGGATGGTGGTGTACTCGAGAAAGTCCACTTTACCAACAGTGTCAACCAGCGCCTCGCTCATCAGGTCAAAGCCCATCATAAACATCAGCGAAGCAACCACCAGCACTGGAATATATCCGATCGATGCTGGCCCAACCACCATAACACCGGCGGTTGCAATTGCTAGCAAGATGTTGGACAGGCGGCTCTCGCCTCCGCTGCGGATAAACATGACAGAGTTTGTGTAGACAACATAGTTTTGAATTGAGCCAAGAGCTCCGCTGAGCATGTTTGAGATGCCGTGGGCAAATAGCTCTTGGTTGACGTTGATGTTGTCGTTTTTGGTCGCGGCTGCCAGAGCAGGCACATTGATTGGCACGTGAATCAGGCCAAAGAATGTGAGGGCGAGCATTGCGGGCAAAGTCTCGAGCAGGTTGAGCCAGTGGACCTTGTTCAATTTGTACATGCTGTAAAACTCAAACCAGGGCTCGCTGGTCTCCTGGGCTGGAAAGAGCCAGCCAGCATCGCGACTCTCTTGAAGGCTAAAGCGCGGAATGGCCAGAATGACCAGGTAGACTAGCGAAAACGCCAAGCCCAAGATGCCCGGAATCAGCAGGGGGTGGTGGTACTTGCGCTCCATAAAGCAAAGCACAGCTGCAAGAGCAACGCAGATAAACCAGCGGCAAAACACATCCCACTCGAGCAGGAATTTCAGGGTGTGCAGGTTGTACTCAAGGCCGTCGCTGAGACGTGCCGACACCTCAATGGCGGTAGCCACCAAAAAGAACCCTACACCTCCAATACAGCCTACCAAAATGTGTCGCGGGAAGAATGCGGCAATTGTGCCCAGGCGAAGGTACCCAAGCAGCAAAAACACCAGGCCGGTTACTATTGAACTCAGGGCAAATGCGGTGATTGTTGTCGCCAAGATCTCATCGCGCTCGCATCCGTCAAGAGATGCCGCAATAGTTAGCGCAATAGAGTGGAAAAAGGGCACGATTTCAATCATCTCGCTGCCTACTGCGCTTTTGAAGCCAGAGCCGCCGAGCGCGTAAACGAGCTGGGAGATGACGGTGGACACATAAAACATTGACAGACCAGCTGCTTCGAGGCCAGCAAACATGGCCGACCCCAGGGGGAACATGATCATGCCGTACGAGAGGCCATCCAGAACGTTGAGTAGCGTGCCGACCAGCACCGAGGGTAGGTAGTGCAGCACGCTTTTCACACTGAGCTCGTCCAAAATCTCGCGCACGGCACTCGGGCTGGCCTTTTCTTGCACCAACCTGTGGGAGATTTGGGGCTCTACGAGCAAGGGAGTGTGCTCTTGGGGGCCGCAAGAGGCTTCCCTAGAATCTTCTTTTAGCGAGGAGTCGTCTTCGTCGCTCGAAATTCCCTCTCGCATTGCTCGTGAGCTCAAGTTGACACTTTCCTCTCGTATAGTGAGGAGCTCCACAGAGAGGTCTGGATTAACGTGGCTTTGCTGGGGGCCCTCGTAGAGGTTTCGCCGAACGCTCGGCGACCCTGCCTGGGCCAAGCCTAGAGCCTCTGCGTCGTACCCGTATTGCATGGTGAAGGCTATAGGTGCTAATGCTATGCAGCTGCACAGATAAGGTCACGTGGTCCACGCGAGTACGGAAAACGTGTGTGTGTGTGTGTAATAAGCGACTGACGGGATGGCGTGTGTGGCACCGCCTTTGAGGAATCGAGCCAAAAGCTCTAGCCAGCCCTGCCAGCTCATGTGCGGCTTGGCTGCACACGAAATTTTTCGGCAAGGTTGCCGCCACGCCACCGCGCACGCATAAATAGGCTAGTCTAGTCGATCTCTAGTTGTACACAATCCGCCCAATCTCGCTTGCAACGCGCTCGCGAGGGGGTGGCGCGATGCCGGCCAGCCTATGGGCTCCCGGGGCTGTGTCACGAGATAGCCGCCACGCTTGTGTCGTTATCTGCGCCCTGTGCACGATCACGCCCAATTTTAGATCCAATTAGATTGTATACGCTTCAAAAATATAGGGGCTATTGCCCAGATCAAGGGCAAAAGTGCTCATTTCATCTCATGCAGGGCTGTGTATGAGGTTGGTTTCAGGTCGAGGCTACCGGCTATCGGCAGAGAACTACTTTATCCGGGCTTGGCGAGTAAATTTAGACTGCTTTTACTGTTTTTACCCCTATGTGTCGTTTTGTTTCCCCTTTGACGGGTTGCTGCGAGCCTCCATTTGCCCAAAAAAAACTCGTCCCGCGGGGGATTCTCGAGTATTGCGCATTCGCTCGTCATACACAACCAAGCACGCCGAGCGTCCCCAAAGTTCCCCACAGGCCCCGGGGCTTGCGGCACTCTGAGTATACCCCCTCGAGCCAGGCCCGTCTTACGTCACGCCACGTATGTACACCGTCGTCCACGAGCAAAAATCCGCTCGTTTGAGCACCTCTGAGCTGCAAGCGCTGCTCGAGCGTGGCAGCGACGAGCACAAGATCGATGCCATGCGCATGATTTTGCGCGCCCTGTACAACGGCGACCCTCTGCCGACGCTCATGATGCACATTGTGCGTTTTGTGATGCCCAGCCGCAACAAGCGGTTGAAAAAGCTGCTGCACCTGTACTGGGAGGTTGTTCCCAAGCTGAACCCCGACGGCACCCTCAAGCATGAGATGATTCTGGTCTGTAACGCCATCCGCAACGACATGCAGCACCCCAACGAGTATATCCAGGGATCCACGCTGCGGTTCGTGTCCAAGCTGCGCGAGCGCGAGCTCTTGGAGCCCCTGTTGACTCCCATGCGCGCCTGCCTCGAGCACCGGCACGCGTACGTGCGTAAAAACGCCGTGTTTTGTTTGGCCCAGATTGCCAAAAACACCCAGCTTATTGGCGACGGTGCGGCGCTCTTGAGCCAGTTTTTGGCCAGCGAGAGCGATGCCACCTGCAAGCGCAACGCGTTTGTGTCGCTGGCTCAGATCGACAGAGACGCGGCCTATGCATACTTTTCCGAGAACGTTGCCTCGTTCAGCGCGCTGGACGAGACCCTTCAGCTTGCGTTTGTCGAGTTTCTGACCTTTGACGCTACCCAGCACCCCGAGCTCGCCGAGTCTTACCTGCAAATTGCCAAGCTCGCGCTCGACTCTAGCAACACTGTTGCCTACGACGCGGCGTCCGCCCTGGCCGCCCTGAGCCGCAGCCCGCTTGATTTGGCCAAGGCCGCCTCCACATATGTGCGGATTGCCATTCAGGAGCCAGACAACAACACCAAGGTGATTGCCCTGAACCGCGTCGCGGCGCTCCATGCGCGCGCCCCCGGCAGCCTCAATGACCTTGTCATGGACGTTTTGCTCGTGCTGGCGGCTCCTGACGTTGACGTGCGCAAGCAGGCGCTCGATCTGGCCAAGGACCTGACCTCGACCAAAACGGTCGCCAACGTGGTGCGCATCCTCAAAAAGGAGCTGGCTGCGACCGTCTCGCAAAACTACGACAAGAACGCCGAGTACCGCCAGGCGCTCATTGCCTCGATCCATCGCTGCGCAGTCAAGTTTGAAGGAGTCACCTCCAGCGTGGTGGGAGTGTTGCTGGACTTTTTGGGCGATTTCAACCGCGAGAGTGCGGTTGGGGTTGTCTCGTTTGTCAAGGAAGTTGTGCAAATGTTTCCCTCGCTTCGCCAAAATGTCGTTGAGCAGCTGCTGGACGTGCTTCCCACGATCCGGTCTGCATCAGTATTCCGCGGCGTCTTGTGGGTGATTGGCGAGTACTGCACTGCCTCTGACGACATCACCCGCGCGTGGCTGGCTCTGCGCAAGACCATTGGCCCCCTCCCTCTCTCGGAGGCTGTGGAGGAGACTGCCCAGGTGAGCTCCTCTGGCAAGCCCAAGGTTCTTGCCGATGGCACGTATGCCACCGAGTCCTCGTTTGACGTTGCGGCGGCCACCACGACCAGCCTGTACCCGCTGCGCAATCTGCTGGTTGGCGGCGAGCACTTTTTGGCGGCTGCGCTCGCTGCGAGCCTCACCAAGCTGGTGATTCGCGCCGAGCAGGCCAATCTCGATGCAAAGCAGCTGAACGGCATGCGCGCCGAGGCGCTGCTGCTGTTTACGTCGCTGCTGCGCTCCGCCACGAGCGAGGACTCGTCGGACCGCATCTACGAGTGCGTGCAGCTGCTGCTGGGCAGCGATGCGCAAGCCAAGCAGGACTTTGTTGACAAGCCGCACGACGCGTACGCCAGTCTGCTTGAAAAGGACAAGCTCGTCCAGGCCAAGGACGCGCGCGCCGAGCGCGAAAAGACCGCCACCAGCGTCGACGCGCCGGTGCGGTTCCGCGCGTTTGACTCGCTGAGCTCTGCGACCCCGCAGTCGATTGCTGCCGTGGGCGCCGCGCCGCGCGAGGAAAAGATCTCGTCGCAGCTCAAGCACATTTACCAGCTGTCTGGCTACAGCGACCCCATCTACGCCGAGGCGCACATGTCTGTCAACCAGTTTGACATTGTGCTGGACGTGATGATCTTTAACCAAACCACAGACACGCTGCAAAAGCTGTGCGTCGAGTTCTTTGCCCGCGGCGACCTCAAGGTGGTGGACAGCCCCGAGCAGGCCAACGTGCCGCCCATGAGCTTCCACACGGTGCAGTGCACGATCCGCGTTGCGTCTGCCGACTCTGGCGTCATTTGCGGCAACATTGTCTACGAGGGCAAGACCGCGAGCGAGGGCCAGGTGATTATCCTGGACGAGATCCCGCTGAACGTTTTGGACTACATCAAGCCCGCACAGTGCTCCGAGAGCGAGTTCCGCGACATGTGGTCAAAGTTTGAGTGGGAGAACAAGGTCGCCGTGAGCAGCAGCTGCGGCTCGCTGAGCGGGTACGTGGAGCAGTTGATGAAGCACACAAACATGGCGTGCCTGACTACAGCGGCGCTCGACCCCAACGACCAGTGCGACGTGCTCAGCGCCAACTTTTACGCGCGCTCGCTGTTTGGCGAGGACGCCATTGCCAACCTGAGCATCGAGCGGAGCGCCGGGGCAATCAGTGGCCACTTTAGAATTAGATCAAAGACCCAGGGCCCTGCGTTGAGCATCGGCAACAAGGTCGCCGATATCGAGCGCAAGTAGCCAGCGCAAGTAGCGTACATATTTTAATCACCGCGAGGCGCGAGCCCCGAGACAGGTGTGAGGGTGTTGCAGTGCGCCCGCACAACTAAAAGGCTATCTGGAGCAACTCAGGTGGGATTACTATCGGCTACGAGCTTAAGATCAGTTTCAGATTGTGTCTAGTTGTCGCTCACCTTTATGGTGCGTTGCTCACCCAGCATTCATGGCTTGTGATCCTTGCGCAGCCCAGTTTCATTCTCCAGCGATAATCGTCCTCATTCTCTTTGATGCAACCGGGCGGCGCTGCTTTGGCCAGTGGACATGGACAGTCGACATGTGGTCCCCGATCAGGTTGCGCAAAATACAAAAAGGTTTCTAGAGAATAAAAAGTTAAGTGTGTTGCCGCTGGTAAAAGTACAGGCCCAACGCGTACGCTGAAAGGGGGCCAGGTGCTGCTCGTGATGGTGCAAGCCCAGTGCGCACGCTGGCAAGTGGGCCAGGTTGGCGCTGAGTGCGCGCACACTGGCAAGTTGGCTCTGGTGTCTGGGGCCACTGCGCGGTCACTACTGGCGCCACAACCCTCCAACATGCCAATCGAGCCGCGCGTGGACCCCACGTTTCGACCCGCCGATCCGTGCTGTAGCGAGCGTCAGGCCTGACAAAGGATCACCGCCCGTGCATCGCTTGTTTCACACGGCGCACGCAGCGTCACGGATCATAATCAGCACCCCTGCACTGGCGCTCTGCACCCTAAAGCCGGCACTTCTGTAGAGCGATACAGCCGACTTGTTGCACTCGAACGTGCGCAGGCACACTGGCCTGCTGCCGCTGCTGCCGCTCGCAACCATTGCCAGCAGCTTGCGGCCAAGGCCCTGGCGCTTGTATTTGGCTGCAACGTGCAGCTCCCACACAAACACCTCGTGCGAGGAGGTAAAGGACACAAACCCGGCAAAGGCCCGCCCGTGCCTGGCAATCAGGTACTCGAGCCCCGGCTGCAGCATCTCTTGGCGTTTGAGCGCCGGCTGCCACTTTTCGCCGGCTGCAATGTACATATGCTTGATTCGAACAACGAGCCGGTAGAGCTCGTCCAACTGATGTGGGGCCAAATCCGATGCGGGGCAGCGATTATAAGAGAAATCGACTGGCGCTCGTCGTGGCGGCAAGGCGATCGCCCTCTTGCGAGTTGTAGCCATGATTTCACGCCCTCGATCTAGCTTGTCCCAGCGCCGCGTGCCGTGCGCTTCGCCGTGCTGAGTCACAGGTTTTTCCCACATGCGTCAGGCACGCCAGGCCCAGGGGTCACCTGCGCCCGCGCGGTGGTGTGAAGGTGGTGGCACTGACACGTCGTGCCGGTGCATACGCGGGCGGGCCGCGGCCGCCTCATAGATAGGTACTAATAGATTCTAGCCTAAGTCAAAGTTCAAGTCCACTCAGTAGTTGACCGGGGAGCGGAGGGTCTTTGACCCCTGTTTGCATAACCTGTGTACTGCGGCTTGTTTGCAAAGCAGCCACTTTTGCCCGGATAAAAAAAAAATTCTAAAAAAAGCACACCCCACATCTCCTAACATTTTGCATGTGAGGGCATTGTCACAGTGGTACCCTCAAACTTGACAGGGTAGATTGGCCCGCGCCTAGGAATTGCCCGGGCAACATACTTGAAATGACTCTGGCCTGCGTTTCCCCACGCCCATTCGGCATCCCCTGACTGCGCTGTTGCCATCGTAGTGCCGTACGGCTCAACCCTAACCTCACCAAGCACTGGGGACCGCAACTTAAAGCCGCTGCAGCGGCTGGGGCGACATTTGCGGCACTTTCTTGCGGTTAAACTTTGCCTGCGATTTCTCCGAACCTAATCTGTGACCATGATGAGCGTCCTGCACCTAGGGATTTGCACGGCGTCGTTATTTGGAGCGTCATGCACCTCTAAGGCTTGCATAAACTTGCATGACGGACATAACTGCATAGACCCCGACGATCAGTGCCAAATTCCATGACCAGCGGGCGTCATTCGGCCACAATAGGGAGCAAAATCACTCAAATGTGCCTTTCTTTCCAGCTCTAGGAGGTTTTTTATCCTCTACTGGGCCCCGTTAATGCGCCCCAGGTAAGGGTTCTCTGAATCATATGCAGGTTCACAACGCCATCATGCAGGTAGCATGCATCAACAATGTAGGGGGCAAACTATTAAAAAGACCGTCGGGGCCCTTTTGTCGTTTGGAATTTCATCATGGCAATGGACGTTCGCGCACGCCAGTTCCCTCTCTACTCTGATTTTATGGCTCTACCACCCACCAATTACACTCCCCTACCTCAGTACCGCTACACCTCGCACGAGAGCGACTTTGTGGGGGGCCCCTATGCTCCAGCGGCTGCTGCAGCCCCTGCCCCTGCCCCGGCCTCGGGCTCTGGCCCAGTGCCCGTGTCTGGCTACGCCGCTGGCAGCCAGCTGGCCCCGGGCCAAATGGGCGCTCAACTGCACGCACCAAACGCACAGCCGCTCGCGCAGCCTTTTAATGGCCAGGTAGCTCAAGTCTCACACATCCAGCCCCACCAGGTATCGCCGCCGCACGCGCCGCTCGCACCGCACGCACACGCACACGCACACGCGCACCCTCACTCTCACTCTCACCCCCATGCCTCGGGCAGCAGCATGTATCCGCCATCGCCCCCTCACTACCCCCAGATGCGCATGCTGTACCCCAGCTACCCCCGCGAAGCACAGGCGCCCTCGCCGGCGCTCGACAGCCCTCCT
Organism: Wickerhamiella nectarea; assembly: GCA_022577815.1. Lineage (NCBI taxonomy): Eukaryota > Fungi > Ascomycota > Dipodascomycetes > Dipodascales > Trichomonascaceae > Wickerhamiella > Wickerhamiella nectarea. The sequence continues at coordinate 116,598 of JAKIRY010000015.1, forward strand.
CGTATGATGAGCTTCCCGAGCGTACCCTTTTCGAGACTGCCTTCGCCGTTCAGCCAGTCCCCGCGCCGCGCAGAGCCCCTTGGCGGCATCCGCAAGAGCTCCAAGCGCGCCCACAACTGTATGGTGTGCGGCAAGGTGTTTGCCCGCCCCAGCGCGCTGCAGACCCATTTCTACTCCCACACCGGCGAGAAGCCGTTTAAGTGTGAGCACGCAGGCTGCGGCCGCAGCTTCTCGGTAGTCTCAAACCTCAGGCGACACAACCAAAAGGTCCACGACGAGAAGAGGCACTAGCAGCGCCGCTCTTGAAAGTTTTTGTTTTGCTGCGCCCAGCTCGCAGCAGTATAAGTTATAAATTATTTATTAAATTCGGTTCAGCGACAGTGTGCGGGGGTGCTACGGTGCCCACAGGTGGCCACGGGACGCTCTCAGGTCCCTGCGGGCCCCACGAGTCCCTCACCTTAGCTGCTGTAGGCTGGCAGGACCTCGTCGATCCCCAGATCTGCCGCAGTCAACACCCGCTGCACTTGCTCCTGGAACTTGTGCGCAAACTCGATTGCTCCGCCCTCTGCAAAGCTGAGCGCAAGCTTAAACTCAAATTTGGGCTCAAAGTCAGACGCAACGGCCGGGACGAGGATGCCCTGCCAGTAGTTTGGGCCAAACCAGGGCTGCACGAGTTTGCACCCCTGGAAGCCACCGGACGTTGCCGTCCTCGCCAATGGCACGCTCAGGTTGTCAAAACGGCGATCGCCCTTGCCGTTGACGTGGTAGGTGGCCGGCTCGAACGCTACCAGGTGCAGGTGGCTAGTGGTCAGAATAGCCAAGACGGGGCACTTGAGGGTAGTCGAGTCCACCATAGAATTTAGTTTTAGGGCACATCGCACTCTGTGGAGCTCATTGGAGCCCTCCAATCTCTCCCGCTTGACGTTCAGCATAATCAGAATGTTTCTCGATAAAAATCTGCCCAAGCGCGGCTACTATCTCGCAATAGGGCTCGAGGGGTCTGCAAATAAGCTTGGCGTAGGCATTGTGCGGCACGAAAGTGGCGTCAACGGCCCAGAAAACCCGGCATCTGTCCTGGCAAACGTGAGAGATACCTACAACGCACCCACTGGCGAGGGGTTCCAGCCGCGCGAGACCGCCAAACACCACAGAAACTGGGTCGTGCGGCTGCTGGTGCGAGCCCTGGAGGACGCCAAGGTGTCGCCGTCTGAGCTCGACTGCGTGTGCTTCACCCAGGGCCCGGGCATGGGGGCGCCGCTGCAAAGCGTTGTGATTGCGGCAAGGACCTTTGCCCAGCTGTTTGAGCTGCCCCTGGTCGGCGTCAACCACTGCATCGGACACATTGAGATGGGCCGCGAAATCACCGGCGCTGATAACCCGGTTGTTTTGTATGTCTCGGGCGGCAACACCCAGGTGATTGCCTACAGCGGGCAGAGGTACCGGATTTTCGGTGAGACCTTGGACATTGCCATTGGCAACTGCTTGGACAGGTTTGCCCGGGTGCTCAAGATCCCTAATGACCCTGCTCCGGGGTACAACATTGAGCAGCTGGCCAAAAAGGGCTCCAATTACATTCCGCTCCCCTACACGGTCAAGGGAATGGACCTGAGCATGAGCGGGATCCTGGCCCACATTGAGAACCTGGCAAAGAACGCCAACCACAGCCCCGAGGACCTGTGCTACTCGCTACAAGAAACGCTGTTTAGCATGCTGGTCGAGATCACTGAGCGCGCAATGGCTCACGTCGGCAGCTCGCAGGTGCTGGTGGTGGGCGGGGTGGGCTGCAACGAGCGGCTGCAGCAAATGATGGAGCTGATGGCTGCCGAGCGGGGCGCGTCAGTCTTTGCCACCGACGAGCGGTTCTGTATCGACAACGGCATCATGATTGCCCACGCCGGGCTGCTGGCCCACCGCATGGGCCAGGCGACCCAGCTCAAGGACAGCGTGTGCACGCAGCGGTTCAGGACCGACGAGGTGCTGGTCGAGTGGAGGGACTAGAGGGGCTAGTTCAACTTTAAAAGCATTCAATTACAGTCTATATTCAAGTAGCAGCATTCAGCACACCGGGCAGCGGCTGGCTGTGGATACTAAACAGCAGGCTCACGCCGGCCACTGTGGCGATCAAAATACCCACGCCCGTCCAGAGCAGCAGGTTAAACTGCCACGAGACGTCGCGCTTCTCGCACGCGTTGCCGCCCCAGTAGGTGGTGTACTTGTTGTGGGTGGTGGCCTTGCAGGCGCAGGACCAGGCATCGCGGGCCTTGACGCACTCGCCGTGGCCGCTGCAGTTTGCGGTTTGTGATTGGCAGTGCTTGAGGGATGTGAAGGTGGCGGGGATAAAGCCGGAAACAGGCTCGGCGGCCTCGATCTCTTCCGAGTCCAGGGCAGCAGCTCCCTGCGCGGCGGCGGCCTGCTCCACGGGCGCCTCGGCGGCCCTAAACGCGGGAACGGCCTTGCCCCGTGTGACGCCAAGCACCAGCACCTTTGCCTCGAGGGATTCGAGCACCTCCTGGAGCTCAGTCTGGATGCCGGTTGCGCTCAGCAGCAGGGTCTGCGAGTCGACTTGCTCGAGGCTGCGGAGAGCAGCGAGGGCGTCCTTGCCGCTGAGTGGCGTCGAAACGTCGGCCTCCTTGGGGGACTGCACGTCCTCGACCTCCATGACGGCCTCGCCCAGATCCATCTCAAACTCGGTGATCACAACAGCAGAGCTCTTGCGGTTGTCCATAAACGTGCCAGGGACGAATTGGGCGGCGTCCACGGCGCCCTGGGATGCGAGCTCGCTCGAGCCAATAAAGTGGGCGACCACGCCAGCAAAGTCGCTGGCCGCCAGCTTGTAGTTCTTGGGAGCCTCAACAGGCGCATTGAGAACATACAGCGGCATCGTAGCCACTGCAACGGCAATGAACTGCGGGAGAAGGAGCATGATGATAAATCCGCGGAGTAGGGTGATAAGGTAGGCCTCCTTGTAGCAGCCTCGACACCAATAAAATAATCGACAATTAAACACAGCCTGCAGCACTAGAACGCACCAATCGCAACATGATCTTGACGGGCCTGGGCTAGCCCAGGCTGCCCAATAGAAAACATGGCCACACGTGCATGGGGGCTCGACCAGCACTGTGTGGGGGCACCAGTTTGGGGGCACCCGTACCTAAATAAAGTGGGTAATAATAATTAATAGCTTTACACCCCGGCAAAGGGGCTATCGCAGCGCTCAAAGAGCGGCCTTTTCAGACTTGTAGCCAGGCGCAGGTACATGGCCCCACCACTCGTCTAGATGCCCGCACACAAACGCCGTGCTCGGCAAATCAGTGCCAAAGACCAGCGAGTCATGGTAGCCGGGCGACTCCTCGTAGCAGAGCTTGCCATCCAGCTGCGTGTTGTGGACCCATTCCCTGATAGAGTCTCGAAGCACCTCCTGCGCCCCCCAGGTCACGACTGTCTTGGCCGGCAAAACCTTTTGCCAAAAAGTCGCGCTCTTTTCGAGCACGTAGTTTACGCGCGGGTTCTTGAGCTCGGGAGGGCCGCAAAACATGGACTGCATGTGCAGCAGCGATTTGCGGTCGATAACGTCGCGCGTGCACTCGGTCATTGACTTGTATTGCACATTGGCATCCACCCCGACCCACGGCGAGAAGGCAATAAACGACTCTATCGAGGCGTCCACCTGGGGCACTCCAGGCACAGGATCAACGCTGTGGCACATGAGCCCCAGGGCGAGATGGCAGCCGCAGGAATCGCCCATTATACTGATGTTTGAGCACTGCACACTCAAGTCAGAGTACAGCGACACCAGCTCGCGCAGCTGCCCTGGGTACTGCTCAAACGGAGTGACGGTATAGTCGAGCACGAGGATAGAGACCCGGGCCCCTGCGTAGCGCTGGGCAAACCATATGATGCTCCCAACCAGCTGCTCGGCCATTTTGAGCACATAGCCGCCGCCGTGCAAATAAATTAAAACAGGGTCGCAGGGCTGGCGGCCGGGCGTCTCGTGCACCCAGCGTGCGCTGTAGGTCTTGTCTCCGAAAAGCCCGTTAAAATTGTGCAGTTTGGCCTTTTTGGCGGCACGTTTGTGGCCGTTTAGCAGGACCCGCAATGGCTGGATTGGTACCAAGGCTCGCAGCTGGCGAGCATTGAGGCTTTTGGTAACATGGCCGCCCGCCCTGGCAAACAGCTCCTTGGATAGCGACAGCTTGTCGGTCTGGACAGCATAGAGACCCAGCCAATACAGGGCACAAGCCGGAAGGGTTAAAAGCGTAACCCCCAGATTGATACGGTCCTTGATGGTCAATTTATTGTTGTTTGGGCCTTCCCGGAAATCATACGGTCCTTGCATCAGGGGGGTGGAACGTTGTTACAATAAAGGGTGTAGTTAATCCAGGGGAGGGGGTGGTCCAGATGGGCCGAGCCGAGCAACACATCAATGCACAATAGAGGCTGCGGCACTCTCTGGACGACCAGCCGCAAAACCTCACCCACTCATCTGCTCAATTCCGACATGAGGTGCCGGTGCGTTATCAATTAGCGTGCATCACCCTAACCCTCACCTCCGACTGGCACATACACGAACAAAAATATTTGGGATTACTTGATATGCCTCAAGGAGCTCTCAAAGCCTCCAAGCCTAAAGTAAAAGCACACGAGAAAAAGGGCGTTTTGCGCAAGGGACAACGTACGTTTAAAGCCAAGACTCTTCCAGCACTCAAAACAGCCCAGCTCCGCAAACAACACACCGCAGCCCTCACCTCGCAGACCGAAAAGGCAATTGCCTCAAAGGTGGGACATTTAGAACTGCTCAAAGGAAGTCGCAAAAGTATTGACGATGCCGAACGCAACAAAAAAAAAAAGTAAAATCGAGGTGAAATTTTTGCCCAAATTGGGAGTCACAATTAACGCCAAAAAGGAGAAACTGGTGCTAGAATTGCCTCTTAGACTGGATGCCAAGCGCAAGAGAGAGCTTGATTCGGACGAGGAGCTGTTCCTAGAAGGAAATTCCTACTGACGGGGATACAAAGATATAATTATTTAAAGTGAGCGTGTAGTCTCTGTATTACTTGAAAAAGGCCGGCTAGGCCCACAAAGTCACTCTGGCGATAAATGTCGCAACCGCGCATTCTCTGTTGAATTTTGTTGGGGCGTAATAGTCACTCTGAGTAAAGAGTCGAGCCGGGCAGCAAACGGACGCAGATTCAGTCCAGGTTGCACTCCCCAGAAGGCTGGTTTAGCGCCAGAATAAATCCCTCGGGTGTGGTGTGCTGAGCCGAGTCTCGGCCCGCGTGGATTGCTTAGGCCAGGGAATTGGCTCAATTCAAAGTGAAAAATAGCTTTTGAGACTAAATGTAAACTATTAGCTGAATTAAGAGTCGTGAAAATACGCGGCAACGCCCCCGATGTACCCTCGAGGGTTCACATCTACTACTATGAAAAAGTCAATGTAACAGGCTACCAAGAGCTAAAACGCGGGCATTTTATGAGTAAAGCTCGGAATTTGTCGCTCAACGACCCAGCTGGGCACGCCCTCGGCTTCGCTGAATGGGATTAGTCCAACCCTCCAATAACCCTCCAACGTAACACTCAACATGGGATTCTTTGACTCGTTTTTCCTGACCCCGACTCTCTCCAAATTGTCCACCAAGGAGGGTGAGCGCAAACAAACAGCCACCACCAAGGAAGACGCGCGTCTGGCTGAGCTGGCCAAGTTCTCCGAGGCCCCCAAGGAGGCCCCCAAGGAGGCTTCCAAGGAGGACGGCAGCGACCTGCCCCCTATCCTGCGTATGATCTTCATTGGTCCCCCCGGTAGCGGAAAGGGTACTCAGGCCCCCAACTTGGTGTCCAAGTTCTGCGCCTGCCACTTGGCGACCGGCGACATGCTCAGGGCCCAGGTCAACAAAAAGACCGAGCTTGGCGTCAAGGCCAAGGAGATTATGGACGCTGGCGGACTCGTGAGTGACGACATTATGGTCGGCATGATCAAGGACGAGCTCGAGAACAACAAGCAGTGCGAGCGCAGCTTCATCTTGGACGGGTTCCCCCGCACTATTGGCCAGGCTGAGGCTCTCGACAAAATGCTCCAGGAGCGCGAGACCCCCCTCCGTAATGCCGTTGAGCTCGAGATCCCCGACGAGAGACTTGTTGCCCGCATTGAGGGCCGTCTTGTGCACCCTGCCTCGGGCCGCTCCTACCACACCGAGTTCAACCCTCCCAAAGAGACCATGAAGGACGACATCACTGGCGAGGACCTTGTCCAGCGCTCGGACGACAACGCAGATGCCCTCAAGAAGCGCCTCGTGTCCTACCACAAGCAGACTGTGCCCGTCGCCGGCTACTACAAGGAGAAGGGTATCTGGAGTGGAATCGACGCATCCCAAAAGCCCGAAAAGGTCTGGGAGGATTTGCTATCTCAGTTCTCTAAGAAATAGTTAGGTTAAGTAGCCATCAGCCCCTTGCCTTTAGATCTTCAGCGACCTGGCGCTCTGGCCAGTATCAGGTTACTCTCGGTTGAGCTCTTTTGCATGCTCGCTGCGAGGCATTTCCCCTTTTGCAACAAGAGCTCAGAGCAAAAACATCACCAGCCAAGTTACCTGATACCAATTTTTGGTTTTGTCAACATGATATTTGCAGATATGATGGCCCAATAGATCTGCATTAAAACCAAGATTGTGGGTCCGTCACGTGACGAGACGCAGCATCAAGCCAGTGCTTCTTTGTAGCCTAAATAGCATCAAATACCTTGAAATTACTAGGTATTCGGATATTAAAGCCCGGGCGTGCACTGCAACCTTGCAAATGCCAAGCTCTGGTATAGGGTCACCTGATGAGACGCAGCCGAAACGTGCCTTTTGCGCTTTAAAGTCCATTTGTACAGACCAAGTGTGCACCTTGCATGGAAAAGAGCTCAATTCCCCCATGGACTGTTGCCAAACGCCTAATAGTAGGCAAGTCACGTGAAGAGACGCAGCACACGAGCCGCTATTTTACTCTACAGATGAGCTGTGAGCTGCTATCAGGCGGCGGTGACAAATTTTCAGTCCTTGGGCGCTACTTTAACCATCCAAAAATGGGAGCTCCTGCACGACAATGCATCACCTTGCATGCACCAAATCTATGCATCATCGCCTATAAGAGAGCAGCTCCCACCCACCATATCAACAATGCCTACTTCTACTACTGCTTCTTCTTTGCAAATCACTCCCCTCGACGGCAAGCTCGGTGCCGTTGTGCGCTTGCCCAGCGGCATCTCTGATGCCTCGCAGCTCGATCAGCAAGACTTTGCCACGCTCGAGGCTGCCTTGTACAAATACTTGGTACTCGTCGTAAAGGACCAAAAGCACATTCCTCCTACCAACCAGCACAAACTCACTGTGCGCTTCGACAAGTCGTGCGCGGGAAACTATGGCCATGACGTGGAAAAGTTCCGCCACAAGGATTCCGTCCTCCGCAAAGACGGATCATCAGTTCCTTCGGCACCCCAGGTTCAAATTCTCGGCCAGGGCACTCAGCACAACTACCAGGGCCTCGATAAGGTCGATCTCGTGCACCCCACACACTTGACCTTCCACAAGGATCTGCTTTCTCAGGAGGAGATGGATCAAAACTATACCCGCTTTTACCGTTGGCACATTGACTCTGCCCTCTATGCGCTCAATGCACCCAAAGTGACCTCCCTGCTTGGTATTCACGTGCCTTCAGGCGACCACGAAAAATACACAATCAAGTATGACGATGGCACTGGAGATGAGATCAAGGGAGTCAGTCAAGCTGCAACTGCCTTTGTCTCCGGTCACGAGAGCTTTTTGGCCCTGAGCGAGGAGGACAAGAAATTTGTGCTCAACCACAATGTTGTCTACGCCCCGCACCCATATATTTTTATTGGCCAATCCAAGGCTACCTCTAATGGTCTGACTATTGTGTCTGAGGGTAAAGAAAAGCCTTTGGACGAGCTCCCTGAATGGAAGACAGAGGAGATCCGCACTCTACCAATGGTCTGGAAGAACCCTGGTACCGGATTGCCGCATTTCCAGGTGCATGGCTGCTGTGTCTGGCGCATTGAAGACAAGCAAGGCAACACGACCCACACCCTCGAGGATGCTCGCAAGAAAATTGAGCAGCTCATGCGCCCCGGTATTGCACCTGAACGGGTGTACTGCCACGACTGGACCGAGGGCGATATGGTCCTTTTCTACAACTGCGGTGTTTGGCACTCGGTTACTGGCCAGTTTAAGGAGGGTGAGACCCGGATCATGCACCAGTGCAATGTGGCCAGTGGTGAGGCTCCAGTCGAGTACACTGAGTAAATAGGCGTCTTTTGCCAAAGTAGACCTAAATAAGCATTGTATATACGCCCTTAATTGACCTCATTGACAGCAATGGTCTCAAGACTGGCCATAAGCGATAGAATTGACAGTATTGGCATTTCACGTATGTTGCTGCACTGCAGCCACTATTGGCTGTGGCCACGCCGGCTATCTTCCGGCTTAGTGCAAATTTTTCAGTCTCTACTCGAGTCAAGCTTGCTGAACAAAGGGCCTGACTGCCAAATCAGTTTTTTCGCGGGGTAGGGCCCAGCTCCACATCCGATCAGCTCCGCTCATCAAGGCTGAAAAGTGCTAATGCCCGGTGAAAAAACTTGCTAAAACAGTATTTTAGACAGATCATCAAAATTTTACCCCTTCATATTACCACAGGACCATGGTGCTGGGCCGTTGGGCTGTGTTGTTGCCGGCCGCACAATTACGCATATCATGCACAATTACGCAGATTCTGCACGATTATGCATCGTCTGCACAAGGCATGTTTGTCACCCTACTCGCTTCGTAATTGGCAGGTATATATCGTTTTATGCGGCTCCTCAACGTCAAGCCATGCACGTGCAAGTAATCGTTGGAAGCGTTCGTAGGGGCCGCGTTTGCCCCAAAATTGCTGCTTGGGCACACGGGATTGTAAATGCACAGGAAGGCTTCACCAGTGAAATTGTTGATCTGGCCGACTATCCACTGCCTATGGATGTCGAAGACAAGATCCCTCTTTTTGGAAAGTACGACGCACAGCCCACAGTAACTTGGAGCGAAAAGGTCAAAAAGGCTCACGGGTATGTGTTTGTATTTCCACAATACAACTGGGGGTATCCAGCAGTTGTGAAAAATGCCGTGGACGTGCTATACAAAGAGTGGACCAACAAGCCAGCAATTATCATGAGCTATGGTCGTAACGGCGGCGAAAAGGGAGCTGAGCAGTTCCGTCAGATCTTGACCGCATTGCACATGAGGCTACCGTCTTCAAATATCGAGCTCAAGACACAGCTGAAAGCGGTTAATGGGGTGGTGGTAGACACCAAGGTCAACTTTGACGAGTACACTGAGTCCTTAAGAGGGCTCCTAGATGAAATCAGTGCTACAAAGACTTAGGGGCTTGAGGATTTTAGTTGGTTAATGTTATTGAAATTTCTTTTAAAAGTTGGTTTCGCCGTTTTGGCTCAACCAAAGACGGACTAGCTAGCTAGGAGTATGTTTAGTACCAATGCTGCCGAAATATGCATGCCGGGAATCCGTGTCTGGCTATGACCCGTTGTTTTGTTTTTGCTGAATGGCTTCAATTGCCGGCATATTATTAGGGTCGGCAAAGCATGTTGCGTGAAATATTTGCCCATCTGCATCCACGGCGTTTTCAAATACCCATTCTTCAGCGTCTTCGCTCCATATGGTGTTGAACTTTTCCCCACAGATATGGCATATCTCGTCGTGGTCGTCGGGCACAGGCACGACCTTTTTAGCTTCTTCTTCAAAGTTGATTGCTGGCGCCTCTTCAACCTCTGGCTCATCATCATCATAGTTGATCCATTGGTCGACTGTGAGCAGGTACATGCGCGAGTGAGACCGGCCCTGGCGAATGTCCTGGTTGACTCTGAAATGCCAGTCGAGCTCTGCTGCTTTAAGCTCCTGACCTTGGGGAGTGTCAGGGAACCGTTTGCCGCAGACACTGCATTGAAGGGGTAGGCCAGAGTAGAGTTGTGAGATGTCTGGCTGGGCTGTGGAGAGGCTGGAAAATAGGGCAGACGCAGAGACTGCTGGCTTGGAACCAGCAGGCTCAGAGCCAGAGCTTGATTTGGAGCTAGGAATAGGAGTGTCAAATAGCCCTGAAGATGCGAGTGAAGAGAAAATATCCCTTGTCCCAACCGGCGTGTTGTTAGTTCCTGTTGCAGCTCTTTTCCTGTCTCTGGGTTCCTGAGGGTCCCTTTTCCTTTTGAATTGACCCTGCCTGCTCTTAAAGTGCTTGAGCTGGTTTTGCGCATCTCTCAGTTTGGCCTGGTCGGCTCCTCCAGCTGAGAGGCTGTTTTGCAATCGTTCAAGAGTGGCTATTTGGTGATCAACATCTTTATTTGGAACCACACTGTTCAAAAACGTCAACATTTGATTAATTTCAACCTGCACTGAGCTCTGGTTCAGCCGTTGTGGGGGTGCAGCGTCTCTCTGGGTCAAGGCAGAGTCAAAAAATGACGAGATTTGATCAATGATCGCGCCTTCAAAGACCGGCTTGCCAGTTTTGGGCTGAGGGGTCATCCATGTTTTGACCAAATCCTGCAATTTTTGCTTTTGGGGGCCAGGCAGATGCCGGTAGCTCTCTGTGACCATTTTGTAGACTCTCGAGGCAAACAAGTCCGTGTAGGGCTCACCAATATTCTTGAGAATGGAGTCCATGAGGTAAAGGGTGGGAATTTTCAGTGGCGGAGGCACCTTGCTCAGGTGCTGTTCAATGGCATCCGCGACCCCTCGGCCATAGTCGCTACACTCTTGTGCGATCTCGGTGAGGCCCTGAATTAGGGGTCTAGAATTTAAAGTGAGGTCTTTTAAGGACTCTTCATAGTCCTGCTTCACTTCTTCCATCTATTTATTTAAAGGGCCACTGGAGGCTGGTTGTGGTGACAAAAGCAAAAGGGGCAAGTCCAGTGAGATCGGTCGACGGTATCGAAAAAAAAGTCGGAGAAAAACAGAAATCTATTTAATTAAAACCACTAGAATGCACTAAAAAATGTCGCTCTCCCCCTGCCCCATATCAGTAACGTGACTCACATACAAATTTCACATCTCGCTGCACTTTCAAATCAATGGCCCAACTATCAGCTGATTCGAAACAGAGTGGTAAAGCTCGGGTATTTGGCTCGGCAACTGCTGGTCTCTGTGAGCTTTTGGTGTTTCACCCTGTGGACACCATTTCCAAGCGCCTCATGTCCAACCATGGCCGCGTAACCTCTGCTGCCCAGCTCAACACTGTGATCTTCAAGGATAAGGCTGGACTGCCTCTTGGAAAGCGCATGCTCTCGTTGTTCCCCGGTCTCGGATACGCTGCTGGCTACAAGGTCTCACAACGTGTCTACAAGTACGGTGGCCAGCCCGTTGTGAACGACTACCTCACCAAGAACTACTCCAGCAGCTTTAATGCTTTGTTCGGTGCCAAGACTGGTAAAGCCCTGCTCTCTGCAACCTCTGGTTCGCTTGTTGGTATCGGTGAGATCGTGCTGCTCCCATTGGACGTTTTGAAAATCAAGCGTCAGACAAACCCCGAGGCATTCAAGGGCCGCGGATTTTTGAAGATTCTCAAGGACGAGGGTATGGGCCTTTATCGCGGTGCTGGTTGGACCGCTGCCCGTAACGCCCCTGGCTCGTTCGCCTTGTTTGGTGGTAACGCCTTTGCCAAGGAGTTTATCTTTGGTTTGCAGGACTACTCCAAGGCCACCTGGAGCCAAAACACCGTCGCATCGATGTTTGGTGCTTCTGCGTCCCTGATTGTTAGCGCCCCTCTCGATGTGATCAAGACTCGTATCCAGAACCGTAATTTTGACAACCCCGAGGGTGGTGTCACCATTCTCAAGAACATGCTCAAGAACGAGGGCCCTTCAGCCTTTTTCAAGGGTCTGGTGCCCAAGCTGTTGACCACCGGCCCCAAGCTCGTGTTCTCGTTTGCCCTGGCTCAGACTTTGATTCCTGCTTTTGACAAGATTCTTTAATTTTGATAGATCTAGACAAGGTAATAGTACATAATTAGACCTCTGGTCTTTTCTTAATCTGCGAGCCAGGCGCAGTCTCTGTTCTGATGGAGTCAGGACTGCCAGCGAGGGTGAGGAGCACCCTTAAAAGGAGAAATTCAGTCAAATTGAACAGGATTGGTATGGAATATACCATTCTCGCCTGTGTTGAGCGTATCCCGCTACAATACCACACAAACTGCAACATCCACTCTTCATGCTATTGACCGCATTGTTGACAATTTCTGTCGCGTGTGCGCACACAAAGCACTCTATAAAGGTTGAATCATGCCTTCGTGTGCTGGAGCCTGCGCTGGAAAAGTGTGGAGACGACGTTGAAGCCAAATGCAAAGTGCTGGCTGAGCAGGGTACTCAATGCCTCACCGAGGCAAAGCCAGAGCATCTAATTGAGCTCATGCACAGTTTGGATGATGGAGTATGCATGAAATACAAGCTCATTGATTTGCATCTGGCGAAAAGGGAGGGTGCCGCGAATGGCGACTCCACAGGCTCGACAATGAACCTGACTGAGGACGAGGAGCACAGACAAGATTTGGATCTCGTGCACAAGTTTCGTCAAATTGCCAAAATTCACGGCAAAAAGAGTAACGCGAGCTCCAATGGCTCCATATTTGGTTCCAGTGGCCCCGCTTCAACCTCGGCTGCCTCTCGCGGCTCTGCCTCTATGGATTCGTCCCCCTTTTACCAGTCTGTTCCGCGCCTGGACTCGCTTTTATGGCTGTTTCTTTGAATATTTGCTAGTGCTTTCTAACATGTCTGAACCTCAGTGTAAGTAGCCGTAGATTGGCGCCATGAGCCCGGTAAACCGCGTGCTCCATGCCTTGAAAACTATTGTTTCAGAGGACTAACAGTCGAAATTAAATCAGTGGACATGCCCAGCGAGATGCAAGAGCTGGCGATTGGCATCATCACTTTGGCGACCCAAACGTACAATCTCGAGACTGAGATTGCTGGAAAAATCAAAAAGCAAATGGACCAGCAGTTTGGCGACACCTGGCACTGCATAGTCGGGTCAACATTTGGCAGTTTTGTTTCGCACACAAGCGGCGGTTTTATCTACGGCGACATCGAGAGCCCCACAAAGAGGAGTGTACTTTTATTTAAAACAGACTAGTAAAGCACGAACAAACACCCTGCCAAGACCCACCTCGGATAGTTATGCAGGCCGGTGCATTAGCGCGCATGCGATAATCGCACGTGGAAAAAGCGGTTTCTCCGAGAAGGGTCACCGAGACATAGTGGGTTGCACATAGCCTCTGAGCAAATTGTTTTTCCGCCCGCCTGACGCGCCCCTGCCCTGACAAGTTTTATCAACGATAATGCCAGTCACATGCACACTCTGCATGTGATTTAAATCGACCTAGCCGAGATCATGTGGGTCATCCAACGTCAATCCATGCCTCGATCCGAGATCTCGCGACAACACCCAATGGCCAACGCCCCCCAGCGTGATGATGCTACTCTTGTCGAAGGCGACGAAAAGTCCACGTATTCGTACGACGCACCCACAATCAATGCCCGCCAAAGATCAGAGCCGGCCAAACGGGCCAAAAACAGCCGTTTTGATTGCTATTTAACTTATTGCTTGCTGGGAAACTCTATAGAGCTCAGCTAAACCCAAACGTAAATGTTTCCGTAGTTTTTGCAATTTCGTTCCAGCTCTGTTTGGGCTGATGCTTTTCAACGAGCTCTGGGTATTCAGAACCCAGTTTTGTGACGAATTTCTCGTATATTTTGGTCGGGTTCTCAAACCCGGAGATCTGGTCTTCTTTTGTTTTGAGAAACGACAGCACTTGACTCAAAAACGGGGCGACAACAAAATTTCCAGTCATTGCTATGCAATCGTCTAGATTAACGACCGCATGCCACCAGCCGCTCGGTACATACATCACTTCGCCAGGGCCAGTGACTGCATCCTTAAATTCGGGCCGCTGCCTGGCCTCCTTGTACAGCCCGCTGGCAAACCATTCGGCAAGCGAGGCGGGAGCAGTCACTTCACTTTGGTCAGAGGAGGTCCAAACTCCTGGGGGAGGACTTTGACCTGGAAACATGATCCAGTACTTGTGGCCAGAGATCACCGAGTTCCAGGCGCTCGTGGCATTGGGGTCTTTGTGAAACGTGGAGCCGCTTCGCCTGGGACCTATAATCAACCACTGGTGGTCGGGCCGCTCGTCACCAAACAGTGAAAATAGATCCTGCTGGCGCCAGATCTGCTCGAGAGGAACGCTGTACTCGAGGTGTTTGTGGGCCTTACTTTTGCAGTCAAAAAGGTACAATGGCGTCTCGTCGTTGTTTTGCAAACAATAGTCTCGGTAAACCTTGAGGGGCCAGTCCATATACTCTTGTCGGAAAATCTCGTCCCCAAATTCGGCAACAAGCGAGTCAAGTGTCCACTCGGCGATGGGTTTTCTGAGCTTCATCACAAACGGAGTTTTATAAAGCTCTTTTTCGTACCGTTCAAGTGCTTCATCTTCGCTAACTCGGGGAATATTTTCCTTTGGCTCAATATAGTCGTCATAGCAGATTTGGCTCAGCTCGTACGGCCGGTGCAAAAAGTCAGAGTATACTCCTTGACAGTCGATTTTTGCTTCCTGAGAGAGGTTAATTCCAAGGGCAGTGCATCGCCAGCTGCCCTGCCATTGACCGCCGGTCTCCTTGACGGCCGTTTTCCACAATTCGTCAAACCAGCAGTAGGCAAACATACTTTTGCATGTGTGACCCACATTCAGAAGGTCGTCTCGCGACAATTCCTGTAAAATCATCATCAAGATTGTATCATTGACCGTCCCAAACAGGCCCATCCTCTTGCGTCTGTGCTGAGCCACATTTTCAACTTCAACGAGGGCGTTTCCATCTGGTTTTACCTGTAGAGGGTGTGGCGAGGCCGCTTGCAACCGTCTTTTCTTTGCCAACATTTTTTTTCACTTGTCCAGTTGCTCACAAATGGACCGGATTGTGATCTCTAAACTGGTTGACCCGTTTGTCAATTTGGCTCTAGAGACTACTCTGTTTAATGCCCTTAACAATAAAGCTCGACTATTATTTTTATACACCAATTCTCCCTGTGTGGTGATTGGGCGCAACCAGAACCCCTGGAAGGAGTTAAACGTCAAAGAGTGTTCACAGCAAAACATCCCCATCTTGAGAAGACGATCAGGGGGTGGCACAGTGGTGCACGACCTTGGAAATGTGAACTTTTGCGTGGCCACTCCGAGGGCCGAGTTTAGTAGGACGCGGCACATTGACCTTTTGGTCCAGAGCCTGAAAGAGTATGGTCTAAAAACCAATGAAAGACATGATATTGTGAATAAAGATGGCCAAAAAGTCAGTGGTTCGTCGTTCAAAATTATTCGTGACAAGGCGTACCACCACGCTACGATGCTGCTCAATTCTGATCTTGACAAGATCAGAGGACTTTTGAAAAAGGACCCTGATGCCGGTGAAATCGCAGGGCTAGGCACCGATAGTGTTAGCTCACCGGTAGCCAATGCATCCATTCCAAACGACACTTATATTCAGCACTGGCTGGAGCTGTTTTGGAACGAGTACGACGTGGAGCAGATTGATGTGGTTGAGCAAGTTCCGGACTCGATTCTAGAGGAAGTGGAGGCCCTAAAAAGCAGAGATTGGCGACTAGGTCAAACCCCGCGATTCAGCCATTCAATTGGGCAGTACAATTTCCAGGTGGAAAAAGGGGTGGTCACCAGCGGCCCAAACGAGTTTTTGGGGATGAATTACGAAGATGTGAATATTGAGCACAGCGACTACCTACGCATCCGTGCAGAGTAGGACATTCCTTTGGCGTTTGTACAAAGTTAATAAATAGGGCGCTATAAAATAGAGGTTCCGTCTGAGGGTAGAAACCTCGGTAAGCTTTTCATTCAAGGGTGACACTAGTGGGCTCGAGGCCAAGACCACAGAGTTTAGAAGCTCGCACGAGCACCGACAGACACTAGCCCACCTTTGGTTTGGCTCACTGCCGCAATGCCCAGATACTAAAGGCATATCTCGAGGGGCCATAGTCATCTGAGCTTTCTTCTTCAATATATTCTACCCTTTGGTACAGCTTTTGCAGGCGTTCGTAGAGGTCACTTCTCAAGTCCTCGAAATTGGCTCTGATTGGCAGCTGCAGCAGCAGACGCTGGACTTGCAGCACCTCAAGAGTCTGCTGGATTTGAGCAGGTGCAGCTGCGGAATACACGGGGTCGCTGATGAGTACAGTGTCCACGTTGGGGACTGCAAACGGTTGACTCCAGTCAAGAACCCTGGCCGTGCACTCTGCCTTGATAATTGGCAAGTTGAGATCAATGTTGCGTTGCAGGTTGTCAATAATAGAGGGGAGATCTGTGAGGACGGTAGGGTAGCCCAAATACGCTGCGACCATACCGACCAGTCCCGTACCTGAGCCGAGCTCCAAAACATTTCCCTCAAGCAGGTCTGGCTGTGAGAGCAGTCGATTGGCCATCACCAGGCAAGATCCCCAAGTTTTGTGACCAATATTGTCGTTCACCAGCCCTGGCTCATGTAGCTTGAATTCGACCGAGCCGACATCCACGACTCGGGTTTGGATGGTGGCGCTCGCGGCGCAGGACTGGGCCACGCGAGCAGATGCGACATTTCTCAGGTGCTCGGCTTGCGTTTCAGTGAGCCAATCAAGATCGGCTGAAATCAGTTTTACCAGCCAATTCAAGAGGTGTACAGGTAGGGCTGGTGCAGCTTCGAAATTTCGCGTACTGACCTTGAGCGAGGCCAAGAGTTGATCCAGCTCCTCAAAGGCTGGCTGCAGCTGTAACCTTGGCAGGTCCAGCGGGTGCAAATCCATTCTATATTTGGTTCGGGTGAAGATCAAAAAATTTGAGGGTTAGGGGCAAATTACCTCAATTTAGTTGGAAACCTCAAAAACAAAACCCCTCAATAATGGAAGAGGATGGGGCAGAGCCCGCCAAAAAGAGCGCCTGCGTTGAATGCAGACAACAAAAGGTCCGATGTATACGTCCAGATACCCCCGAGGGCACGTGTGAGCGATGTGTGCGAAAGGGCAAGAAGTGCGTCGTTGATACAGAGTACAAACGCACCGCCAAGCGCCAGAAACTGGCTCAGCTCGAGCGCGAAATGGCGACCATGCGTCGCCAGCTCACGCAAAATCGCGTGTCTGACGGCGTTCCTGTCATTGATGTGGACGATCAAAAGAGCGAAGAATTGGACAGCAATCGTGTCGTGCCCAACGATAAGCTACCGCCAGCTGCATACAAGAGTGTGCAGAGAAGTATAGCCAGTCCCAAGAACGTCTTTGCGAGCGTTCAGCACTGGGAGTGCGAGGCCAAGGCTATGGATCAGGTGTACCTGACTGCCGAGACGGTGGAGGCCTTGTTTAGAGAGTACTTACTCCACTACCACCCTATAATGCCTGTGGTTAATATTTCATATGGCGTTGAGCATATTTATCGCCAGAGCACTGCTCTCTTTTGGACAGTTATGGCAACTGCATCTCGCCGCTACAACGACGGCGAGCTAGTCACAAAGTTAAGCGAGATTCAAAAGACCTGTCTTGCAGAAATTGCCGTAAGCCCGGTGATTCGTGACGCTACTGGGCAAAAGTTCAATTTTGCCGACGTTTATGCTGTGCAAGCCTTTGTGATTGGTTCGCTCTGGCCGCTGCCCACGAGCTCGTTCAATGCCGACAGCTCTTGGAACACGTGCGGAATAGCCATATGCACCGCCATCAGGGCCGGACTACACCTGCCAGGCTACCACAAGGAGTTTGGCCGCATCACGCAACAACAGCCACACCGAGCAACCAACAAAGAGCAGTGCATTACTTGGTTAGCTACTAATACAGTGGGGCAGCTTGTTGCTGGGGTGTATGGGTACCCGAGCGTGGCCTCGTTCAACTATGCTACAGTGGTGCAGGGGTTGGACATCCCTCTAGGGATTTACATTGGCTTTATGATTGGCCTCGTAGCGCACGACATTGAGACCAGTATGAATGCCAGCACTCGCGAGCACATTAGCCTAACTAATATTGGCGAGCGGCTCTCGTTGATTCGCATTTTGAGTGTCCGGCTTGACGAGCTCGAGCGCGAGTACAGTGCGAGTTTTGACGACCAAACGTGGTTTGCATTGCTGAGCACCCGTGTTCAGCTTTACTCGTACTACTTTGTCGACAACCAGAGCCTCAGCAGCTTCCAGTTGCAGCGCTCCCACGTCAACACATACAACGCCTGCTTGGCGCTGCTGGATTTCGTTCAGCAGGCGCAGACCCGTAATGAAAACTACTTGAGATATGCGCCGCTGGCGAATCTGCAGCTCTTGTGGCAAGCAGCTGTAATTATCTGCCGCTTGTACCACTCAAGGTGGTCGTCCAACCTCGATAAGCGCAAGGCCCGTGACTTGTACTTTAAGACCGTGGAGGGGCTCAACAAAGCCAGCATCCTGGAGCACGATGTAGCATTTCGGGCCGCCGAGGTTATGCAGCAAATGTGGTCTGCGTTCTCCTCCATGGCCAACAACAAGAATGAGAGCATTCGCTATTGCAAGGTCAAGATCCGCACACGCATGTCGGCGTCGGTATTCTTTGACAGCCTGTGGACTCTGAGAGAAGAGTGCGAGATTCTGTCTCATGCCCCCACGGTGCTTGCGCCCAAAAAGACCAGTCCTGTGTTTAGCGAGACGTCCCCAATCACTCCGGAGCAAATGAGGGATTGGGACGCTGGGGCGGCTTGGAAGGACGTGAATAATATGATGGAGGAGTTTGGGTTTAATTTTGAGTGAGTGGCTCGCGACGCCCGGGCAACGATGCACAGGCAGCGGTGCCGGATGCACTGGCCTGCGCCGCCCCGCCATGCACATTCAGTACATTTTTTTAATTTATAATTTATTGCTTTAGACGGTTTTGATCAGCACACAGTATCGCCATGGCAGGGCCACCGACCCGGTCAATTAGGGGACATTGTCGTATGGCGATAGGGCCATAAATTCTCTTACACCATGAAATGGCTACTAGTTTTTGATTTTTGCTGCTATTTTCCGGGAAAGCTCGCTCGAGAGTGAATTTTTCACCTACCGCTATCTGGCATTTTTTCTTCAAGAGCCTTTGGGCGCTCAAAGAGGCGGGGCTTGGTCGTCGGTGCAGTGCAGTGTTGATATCAACAGCTCCAAAACGCTTGGCAGGGCGCTCAACGCTGACATGTTTTCTTTCAAGGTCATTGCCGCTGCGACCATCGCGCTTGCCCTTGCTGCAATCTTTGTACCCGTCTCCAACTCCTCTGCAGGCATTGAGATTGGAGTTGCCGTGAAATTGTGGAAAGAGGCTGGCATCTGGATGGCCGGCAACGAGTGCGACATCAGTATGGGCCCCGAGTGCATTGCAATGACACTTGCCCAGTATGTCTATATTATTATTGGCACAATGAGCGCCACGAGGGCGTACTTTTTGTCTCAGGAGGGCTTTACGGCGGTCTCTCAGTAGATGGGGCCAAGTGTTTGTTTATAGATAAGTTGATAGGGCACCTGCAGCCTTTACTAGAGCTATTCCAGGCTAATATAATTTATATGTTGCGGTTCCAGGGTTTGAGGCGACCAACAGATAGCGGACCTGCGTGCAGGCTGCAGTTGGGACTAATGATCTCTGTGGGCGCCGTTCTCGAGGGCACCAGGGCAGCTTTTTGCAGCGAATATAGCCCCAAAATGATGCTCAGCATCCGTATTCGACTCGAGGGGCCGCCAGGCTCAAACTCTGTGATGAGCCTTCTCTCTTGTAGTCAATCCCTACAACTGTCATAGGCCTCAAGGGCATAGCTTCCGACTTGGTCAAACTTTTTTACTCATCATGGAAGAGGAACAGAAAATCGTCAATATCGGCGAACTTAAACCCGTTGAGGCCGAATACGACTACGAAGATAGCGACGTTGAAGAAGAAGACAACAAGGCCACCGAGAAAAAAGTCACCTTTGCTGAAGAATTGGGCGATGGACTCACTGCTGAGGAGCGCCGCCAAAAGGAGTTTGAAGAGGGAGGTGGCCTTCCTCCTCAGCCCGACAACCCCGATTTCAGCAGTCTCAACCCCCTGAGCCCCGAAATCATCCAGCGTCAGGCCACAATCAACATTGGTACCATTGGCCATGTAGCCCACGGAAAGTCGACCGTTGTCAAGGCCATTTCTGGTGTGCAGACGGTCAGATTCAAGAACGAGCTTGAGCGTAACATTACCATTCGTCTGGGTTACGCCAACGCAAAAATTTACAAGTGCGAGGACCCCAGCGTGCCCCGTCCTGATTGCTACAAATCGTTTGGTTCCGGCAAGGAGATCCGGCCCATCATTGATGGCAAGCGCTACGAGCTGGTACGCCACGTCTCGTTTGTCGACTGCCCCGGTCACGACATTCTCATGAGCACCATGTTGAGTGGTGCCGCTGTAATGGACGCTGCGCTGCTGCTAATTGCCGGAAATGAGCCGTGCCCCCAGCCCCAAACCTCAGAGCACCTGGCTGCCATTGAGATTATGGCGCTTCGGCACGTTTTGATTCTGCAAAATAAGGTCGACCTGATGAAGGAGCCCTCTGCGGCGATCGAGCACGAAAAGTCGATTGAAAAGTTCATTCAGGGTACCACCGCCGACGGTGCGCCCATCGTGCCCATCTCTGCCCAACTCAAAATCAACATTGATGCCGTCAACCAGTACCTTGTTGAAAAGATCCCTGTGCCTATTCGCGACTTTACTGTGGCCCCCAAGCTGATTGTGGTGCGTTCGTTTGACGTAAACAAGCCCGGAAGCGAGATCGACCAGCTCAAGGGTGGTGTTGCCGGCGGCTCCATCGTCAACGGTGTGCTGCGACTTGGCGACGAGATCGAGATCAGGCCGGGTATTGTGCACCGCAATGACAACAAAATCGAGGTCCACCCCATCAGATCGCGGGTCTCGTCGCTGTTTGCCGACGACAACGACCTCAAATTCGCCGTCCCCGGTGGTCTCATTGGTGTCGGCTCCAAAATTGACCCCACACTGTGCCGTGCCGACCGCCTGGTTGGCCATGTGCTCGGCCACGTAGGCAAGCTGCCCGACGTTTACATTGAGATTGAGGTCAACTACTTTTTGCTCCGCCGCTTGCTGGGTGTCAAGACCGAGGACAAGAAGCTGTCCAAGGTCAGCAAGCTCACCAAAAACGAGGTGCTCATGGTCAACGTTGGCTCCACCACTAGTGGTGCTCGCGTGGCTAGCGTTAGAGCAGACATGGCCAAGCTTTTGTTGACGACCCCTGCCTGCACCCAGGTCGGCGAGAAGGTGGCTCTGAGTAGAAGAATCGAAAAGCACTGGCGCCTGATTGGTTGGGGAACCATCAAGGCCGGCCAGGTGCTGCCGTGCGAGTAGATTTCGCCCGCCTAGCTCGTGCTCACATTGCACTGTAGATAGCCCCTGCACTAGCCTATTTAGAGTCATTTTTATGTTGTGCGGAGCGCGTGCGTGCGTGCGTGAGCGTGCGCAGGCAGTGCTTGCGGTCTAAACCAGTCGAATTCAACTATATATGCTATTAGTCTAGAGCGTCTGAGCGTCGTGGGGGTGGTGGGGTGCTCCATAAATTACTCGCTGCCCTGGACCTCCTGCACGGCGCTCGCCTTTCTGGCGGCTCCAGCAGCCTTGTTCCAGCGGGCAACGACGTCGTCCTCGCTCGAGGGGTTGGCCTGTTTGGTCAACTTTGTGCCGACAAAAGCCGTTGCGAGGCCGGCCACCGCGAGGCCGCCAAGCACCACCAGGGTGTTTGATTTGTAGTTTTTGGGGATAAAGTACCATCCGCCGCTGGGAGACCACGCTTCTCCTTTGATTGCACCGCCGGCCATATTTGTGTTAGGTAAGAAAGGGTTGAATGCGGGTTTTGTGATTGGTGCTTGTCGGTAAATTTCCCTGGGTTTGCAGTGCTGGGGATGTGGGTGGAAAATTTTGAGAGCTTTAGATGCAGCGGTCCCTCTGGCGTCCTGGGCGTGCCCGCGTGTCGCGCCACAACCACCCCGCCACAACGCGCCACAGTCTGTCGCCCACACAAGGTGCCCTTGTCAGCATCCGCCACCGCCGCCGCCACGTCCTCACACGACTTTGACGTGCCATTAGTCAGGTGAAATTTCACCAAAAATGCTCAAATTGGGCTTTTCCAAAACGCCGGTTTTCGCCAGTTTCCGGCGCTCGCTCAGTGCGGCAGCCTACGCAAAGCAGTACAAAACGTCCAAGGGCGAGCCCATCCCTGAAGACGAAGCCTCCTCGGCGCCCGGGGTCCAGACGCTCGCCGCCCGCCTCAACCTCACAGATATTCCAAGTGCAACGCTCGCACGGACAATGGTCGGCGACACTGCCACCACAAAATACGCAAACAACGCCGGTCTGGCGAAATTCGGCAAGACATTGCTCAATTTCTACGTTTACGCTCATTTCATGAAGCTCTACCCACGGCTTCCATCCTCGATCCTGAGGCAACTCGTGTGGGTTTACACCAGCCTTCCGCAGCTGGCCCGCGTCGGCGGCCAGTGGGGCGTTGCCCAAGACACCCGCAGCGCCGTGAAAAGGTACCTGGCCGACGTCCAGGACACACAGACCCTGGGCAGACTCACATTCACCCCGGTGGCCACACAAGTAGAGGCTGGCGTCGAGCAGCTGGGCGCTGGAACCACCGCCGAGGTTGCGACCGGCGTTTTTGTTCGGGCCCTCGTTGCTGCCGTCTACTCCCACCGCGGTTTGGAGGGAGTGCACAAATTCATCGACGAGGCCATCATCCGCCCCCGCCAGGTCGACGTGCGCCAGCTCATGGTGTTTTCACGGCCCACCCGTGAGCTCGCAGTGCTCTGCGAGCGCCAAAAAATGGAGGCCCCCGTGTCCCGGCTCATTGCAGAGAGCGGCCGCTACTCGTCCATCCCCGTGTTTGTAGTGGGCGTGTTTAGCGGAAGCCAAAAGCTCGGCGAGGGCCAGGGCTCCAGCATCAACGAGGCGCGCACCAGAGCTGCCGTCAACGCCCTCCAGGGCTGGTACCTCTACTCGCCCGTCTCGGGCAGCCACTTGGACCCCGGTCAGGTGGTGATTTAATATGTATATAGCTGCTTCTACTACTACAAGTACAAACTCGAGCAAAACACAATATCGCGCTTGATCTTTTCCTGGGCAATCGCCACCTTGTCGTAGAGCTGGGCGTCGCCGATAATGCGCGCAGCGCTCATCACAGCGCGGCACACCTCGTCCAACCGCGAGATCACGCGGACAATGAGGCCCTCGTGGACGGTGGTCAGTTTGGTGATCTCGTAAAAGCTCATGCCGCGCGCCCACTCGTAGACAACCTCCATGAGGGCGAACCGCCCCTTTTCGGCGAAATCGGCCTCGTCCTGGGTCAGGGCGACCTGGTGCGCCTCGGCAAGCGAGTGCACCCACTCGACAATCTCAAGCAGCTTGTCCTTTCCGGCATCCAGCTTGGGGGTCACGCTCTTGGGCTCCTCCACGCCGCGGGCGCCCTCAAAGATGAACGCAGACAGCAGCGCCACAATCTCCTCGGGCTCGTACCCGGCCAAAAAGTTGTCCAGCAGCAGCTCGGTCATGTACAGCTCAAACCCGGTCGAGACCTCACACGCGACGCGGCCCTTGAGCAGGACATTGTGGTGCTCGTCAATGTAGTTGCCCTGCTGCAGAACGCCGATGCGCTGCTCGTAGTCGGGCAGCAGCTCAGTGTTCATCACACTCACCGAGGTGCGCAGCACGCCGATCTGGATCTCGCGCTCGTTGATGGCGTGCGCCTTGGTGAACATGTCGTGGAACTTGGACACCTTGCACACGCTGGTGTCTAGCTGCTGGAGGTCCTTGAGCACCTCGGAGCGCTCGTTGATGGCGTTGCGGGCAGACAGCGCCTTGAGAATCGAAACGTCCACCTCGCTCGCGGGCTCCGAGAGCAGAGTGCTACGGTAGTAGTCCTGCATGGCCTGCAGCCGCTCTTGAACCTTGAGTCCGCGCTTCTCGGTCCACTTTTTGTCTACTCTGAACTTGGAGATCATCTCAATGTCACTGATGAGCACCTCGGCAGACGCAAGGTGTTTGGTCATTGTGGTGGGCATGCACGGGTCGTAGCCATCCAAAAATGGTAAGTACGGCAGAGTGCTCTTGTTTTTGCGCGAGTGCTTGGCCGGTACAGTGAGCGGCAGCACGTGGATGGGATCGCCGCGCTTGATGATAACACCAACATTACGCTGGCCATTGACCCGATAAACACACAGGTTTCCTGTCAGGTTGCGGGCCACAGCAAGCGTCTGGTAAATGTTGGTCGTGTGGGCGTGCCACAGGGTCGCCAACCGGTCCAAGTCAAACAAAATCGCAGGCACGGTCTTGGCCTCGTTGCGCATCCGCTGCACCTCTTCTTCGAGTGCTTTGATCTGCTTCTCAGTGTCTGGCCGCAGCATGTGCGTGGCGTTCTCGCTAAACGACTGCTGAATTATGTCCTCGACCTTGACCGCTTCGATCCGCAGCAGGCTCAGAATCATTGTGTAGGTGAGCCTGAACTGGCTTGTGAGCTTGGTCGCGGTTCCCAAAACAACCTGGTTGAGCTGGGTTTGACTCGGCACCACGTCGCCCGTATTTAGTATAATCACTGTGCCGGTGCTGTCCAAGCCACGACGGCCCGCGCGGCCAGCCATTTGGGTGTACTCACCGGGCAACAGGTTGCGCATAGTCTTGGAGTCAAACTTGCGAATGGCAGCAAACACAACTGTGCGGGTCGGCAGGTTGAGGCCCATGGCGAACGTCTCTGTGGCAAACAGGATTTTGACTAGTCCTCGCGCAAAGAGAATCTCGACAACCTCCTTCATGATGGGGAGTAGACCAGAGTGGTGAACACCCACACCGCGGCTCACAAACTCTCTGAGCATGGCAATCTGCGGGAGCATGCGATCCTCCTGGCGCAGTCGCGAGCAGGCCTCGTCGATGAACCGCACAACCTCTGATTTCTCTTTTGCAGTGTTGAGGTCGAGCGACCGCAGCGACATGGCGTGCTGCTCGCACATTTTACGCGAAAACACAAACGTCACGCAGGGAAGCAAATCCTCGCTCCGCAGGTAGCTAAAGAGATCTCTCAGGTCTGTGGCGCTGGGCGTTCCATTATTAAAGCGACCCTTTTGAGGGCCCATTGCCACCTTCATGGCCTTTTGCGCCGAGGAGGGGCCGCCCTTGAACTGGCCCTTGGCGTTACCAGCAGCGCCGCCTCTGGCACCACCCCTGGCACCACCTCTAGCACCGCCGCCAGCAGCTCCGCCTCTGGCACCGCCCGCGGCACCCGCAGCACCGCCAGGACCAGCCTTGCTGCCATCGTTGGCAGGCCGGATACCCTTTGCATAGTCGCTGCACTTGCGGTAGCTGGACTCGTTGAACTTTCCGTCGGCGTCCACAATCTCAAACAGCTTCTTTTTCGTCCAAATGTGGTGCTTGAGCGGGACAGGGCGCTTTGGAGTGCTAATCACGTAGATGTTCTTTTGCTTTGTGCGGCCAATCCAGCTGGCAAACTCATAGGTGTTGGGCACCGTGGCACTCAGCAGAATGAACTTGACGTGGTCCGGAAGCATGATAATCACCTCCTCCCACACCACGCCACGGTCGCTGTCGTTGACATAGTGGACCTCGTCAAAGATCACAAACTCAACGTCTCTGATGATATCTGCACCGCGATAAAGCATGGACCGGAGAATCTCTGTAGTCATAATTAGAGTGCTCGCCTCTGGATTGAGCTGAATGTCTCCGGTGAGGATTCCCACGTCGTCGTACTCTTTGCTGAAATCGCGGAACTTTTGGTTGCTGAGTGCTTTGATGGGGCTGGTATAAATACATTTGGTCATGTGCTGCTTGGCCATGCTCATGGCGTATTCTGCAACGACCGTTTTGCCGGCCGAGGTGTGGGCGGCAATAAACACAGAGTCGCCCTTTTCGAGGTGGTACACGGCCTCTTTTTGGAACGTGTCGAGCTCAAACGGCCACGTGCGCGCGGGGTTTGGCACCATCTGCTCAAAGTTGTCGATTTTATGGCTGATATCAACCATATGGGCCCAGACCTTGGCCCGCTGTGGCAGCTCGGTTTTGCGACGCGTGAACGATATTTGCTCGGGCAAGAGATGGTCAATGCCTCCCAGCTGCTCATCCTGGGGCTCCTCGGCGTCCTCAGCGTCCAAGGTAAATGTGTTGTCGGCCTCATCTTCATCCTCGGCCTCGCTCTTTTCCTCGTCCTCAAAGGCCTCGGCGGCTCCCTCAAAGGTGTGCCCGCGGGCGAGGCCAGGAGCCTGGCAAAACAGACCGTCGTCGTCGCGCATCAGCTGTTGCTGGCCCTGCTCGCCATTAAGGGCCAAACCGCCAGGGGTAAAGGGCAAACGGCCGCTGCGGCCGCGCACAAAGTCTTTTTTCTGGCCCATCTGGCGGGTCAGGCTCAGCGAGTTTGTGCTGTCTGCGCCAGATTCGTTGATCTCCACCTCTTTGACTTGACCCAAAGAACCCTCCAAACCGACCCGCTCAAACTGCAGGCGGCGCCTGTTTTCGAATTCTGCGAGGCAAAAGAGGCCCGGGATGTGATTTGAGGCCTCGATGGGCACCGGATCGGCCTGCAACTTGTCGAGCCACTCGCGAGAGAACTTTGGGCTTGGAGTTAGGAACTTTGACAGGGTCTTGGACTCGCGGCTGGGCGGCTTGATGCCCTGGAATGCGTTTTGAACTGATTCCACGAGTTGATCCATGGTGAGTCAAGATGGTGTGTCCGTGGGTCCAGCGTCCTAGGCTTGTAGGGTCAAAGTAGGGTCGAGTGCGAGCGCCAAGTAGGGCCGAAATGCGACACGTAAGGGTCCATCAAGGGCGAAAAGGGGCAAACATCAAATCAAACTCGTAACTAAATGCAATCTATCACCTGCACTACTCTATGTCGTATCCACAGCGGTCAACTAAACGGCTTCAACCGGCGGCCCTCGTTCCAATGCAAATTGCCGCCCAGCTGTTTGACCCATGATGTGGATGTGTCTTCGGGGCTTGTGATCTTTGGGAACGGGAACCGCGATGCTGCCACAATGAGGAAATCGCCCCTTTGGATCTCCACTCGCTCGCGGCCGTCGAACGACGCGTAGGCCGAGCTGCGCGCATCGTACGGCACTCCCACCGACACAATCATCGAGTCCGGAAGTACCAGTGGCCTAAAGCTCAGGCTGTGCGGGCAGATTGGCGAGATCAATGTGGCGCCAATCTCGGGGTGTACCAGCGACCCTCCCGCGCTCATGCTGTAGGCTGTGGAACCCGTTGGCGTGCTCAACACAACTCCGTCGGCGCTGATATTTGTGATAAACTCAAAGTTTCCGTAGAGCTCGGTCATTGTGACGTTGGGGTTTGGCCCCCGGTCCACCACGATATCGTTTAGAATCACAAACTCGTCCTCTGGGGTATGCGTTTGCTCGGCGTCCATGTCGTTGTGCCTGAAAATCTCATCCTTGAGCGCATCGCCGGCCTTGTTCTCGCGAGTCTTTGCCCTCATCACCACTGCAGCGAACCGCATCCGCAGCGCGCACTGAATGCCATTGGTCAAGCAATGAGTGATCTTTTCCTTGTAGTCCTTGAAATTATTGTCCGTCATAAACCCTAGGCTGCCCAGCCCAAACGATAGTACGGGGGGCACCACTTGCTGGAACATCCACGACGTAAAAAGCACAGTGCCGTCACCTCCGAGTGTGACCACCATATCGTACCTATTTGGCTCCAGCGTCAGCGTTTCCAGCGTCCAAAATTTGAGCCTGTGGATGCGGTCAGGGCACTGAGCTTGAAGGGTGTCATAGTCAAACCCCTTTTGATCCTTGAACAAATCTTGCACAGAAACTGTGATGTCTGGCCGCTCCAGCAGCAGCCACTCGATCAATTCGCGGGTTTTGGCAGGGAGGCTGCTATCGTTGATTTTGGTCACAACAACAATCGAAGTAATTTTTAGGTCAATGGCCACGCTTGACAGAGCTGTAGAAATGCCGCGAATGCTCGTGGCAATCATCCCCAGGCGCTCCTTGTTCTTGACTGTGACCTCAGGCTCTGCCGGGGTTGCTAGCCCCGAGGCCCCGCCAAGATTGAACGGGGCTTGCTCTTGACCATCTAATAGCAGCTCCCGACACGACGTCTTGAGACCATTGTGGATGTACACTCGATTTCGCTTGCTAAATGGCATAGCGTTTGTAAGGTGCCACAAAGAATTGTCGCGGGGAGGTCCCCAGAAATAAATAATATAAATAAATCACAGATATTGCGAATTTTGCTCAATGATGGCAAAGTCTACCTCGTTTTGCCGACACAGTTCAAACACTATTTCCCGCGGGGTTTGGCCCCCGAGTTGGGCCACTGATCCCAGCCTCAGGTGGGACAGATAGTGGATCAACGGCTTGGGGAGCTGGGCCTGCGTGTGAGCGGTCCAGTTTCGTAGCATTGCGAGCAAAAACGCAAAATCTTTGGTGTGAATAAAACACTTGACCACATCGAGAACTAGGGAGTTTCTCAGCGGATACCCCTTTTTGGAGACCATTTCGTTGTACAATTCACGAGGATGAGGCGGCTGCTCAAGCGGAGGGGCCTTGTACACCTGGGCCAGAATCTCCCACACCAGCCGCCAGTTGCGCCAGCTGAAATTGCTCGGGGTATGCATCAAATCAAAAAGCGGCCGCCACTGTTTACGAAAAAAGTAAAATTTCAGCAGCAGCTGCCGTCCCTTGCAGGTATCATCCATGTTGGCCGGCCGGTTGGCAAACAGTTTTGCGGCAGTTGAAATGCTTTTCTGGCGTATGGCTGCCTCCATCAAGCTCAGACAGCGGTCAATTGTGAGCGCAGTGTCCTCGTGGGGGGCAATGCCCTGGTGTAGAAGCTCGTCTCTTACTGCCTCTGGGTGGTTTTCCTGCCAAAATGGATCATCCCTGACCTTGGAGACGCTCAAAGCTCTGAGAATAGACTGCGGGCTGTCCAAAAGGTCCGGCTCCGCCGCGAGAATCGATGCGAGTTTTGTTGGAGTCTTGAGCTCTGCATTACGGGTATTCAAGAGACTCATTGAGCTCAGAGGTATCTGCTTCTGCCTCTTGTGAGCCATTTCCAAGTCCTTGCTGGCATTGGCATCAATCCCCTCGCCAGCGAGAGCCCTTGCCTCCATCAAGTTATTGGCCAAGGCGTAGATGGAAACGCCCGTGGACCGCCACTTTACGATATCTGGAGCAGCATCTGGGGGCCGCGAAGACTTCCAAATGCGCAATGCGAGGTCAGTCTGCCCATTTTTTACCAGCTCTCCAAAAAACCTGAGCTCCAAATTCTTGTCGAGGGAACCACCGTGAGCATATAGCTCGGATGCGATTTTTAGCCTCTGCGCAGGCTCCTTGGCCTGTCTAAACAGTTGCACAAGCGACTGCGACCGATTCATTCACAAACACAAAATTTCTAATTCTGGTCTTAGTCGACCTGCCCAAATGCTTCGTTGGACGCGAAATTTCGCCACTCGCATCCACCCAGCGTTGGAGAAGCGAGCAAAATCTCTCAGCCGGGAAAGGCTGGGCCTTGAGGAACTGTTGGCCAAAAGTTACGACAATGCCATTGCGACCAAGATCGCCAGATTAGAGCCAACCACATCTGCTTTTGAGGCCTATGAAAATCTAGTAGCAGAGCTTCAAGAGCTCGAAGGGCTGTTTAAAGACCCCGCTTTTGCGCAGGACGCCAAAATAGAGCATGAAGACCTATCCAAAAGTCTCGAGAATATTGTGGCCAAACTCCAGTCTCAGCTGGTCCCTACAAACCCATTTGTTGACCACCCCTGCCTAATCGAAATAAGGCCCGGGGTTGGCGGCTCGGAAGCAGCTCTTTTTGCGTACGACCTGCTCAGCATGTACCAGTCCTATGCGCAGAAACACAAGTGGCCGTGCACGCTAGTATCCCACAGCCCAACCGATAACGGGGGTATAACCGAGGCTATTCTACATATAACTGAGCCCGGTGCATATGCCAAGCTCCAGTACGAAGGTGGAGTGCACAGAGTACAGCGAGTGCCTGCCACAGAGACCAAGGGCCGGATCCATACGTCTACAGCAGCAGTGGTAGTGCTCCCAGACGTCTCCACAACAGCTGAAGAAGTGAATGAAGAGCGGTTGTTTGCCCCAGGGGAGCTGCGCATTGACGTGATGCGCGCCTCGGGGTCAGGAGGACAACATGTGAATACGACCGAATCTGCGGTGCGTCTAGTGCACATACCCACAGGATTAACGGTGGTATGCCAAGATGAGCGGTCTCAGCACAAAAACAAAGCCAAAGCGATGATGGTCTTGAGGGCACGTTTGGCCGAGCGGGAACGCATTGAGCATGAGAAGCAGGAGCGTGCCAAACGCTCGGCTCAGGTATCTTCAACAGAACGTGGCGACCGTATCCGTACCTACAACTACCCAAATAATCGGATCACAGACCACAGGTGCGGCGGCAGCGCCAACTTGGCCGAGGTAATGGCGGGCACAAAGTTGGACGAAATTGTAGACAAGGTCGACGAATGGTCCAAGGCAGAGGCCGTGAGTGAGCTGGCCGGCTCTGAGTGATTTAATTAATTACGATGGGGGAAAGCGACAAAAAACTGTGTATGCAAGCTGTACCTTAGAGTAACTGTACATATGTCTATTTTTAGAGGCAAAAAGTACCGCAACTAGGGCCCCTCACTTTGAGAGACCCTCAAGGCGACTGGTGTCAATGCCCGACCGGGTCCAACAGCTCAACCCTATTACTGACCCTAATACGACTCTTGGAATTTGATTCTAGCCCATGGACACTCTCGCTAAAGTCCTTGTGGATCAAAACCTGGAGAGGTGTATATTAAAACTCGAATCTCTGCAAGATACCCAGCAGGACCTGAACAAAGAGCTCGACAAGCTACAAAAGACTTTGGAGGCTATTGACGCCAGCACTCGCACTATTGAGGCCGACAAAGCATCTGCAAGAGTGGTTGGGCTATCCGAAAGAGTTGAAAAAGCCACAAAAAGTATTGCGCGTCTCCGAGAACGAGCACTGGAGGTTCAGACAAAATTGCACTAGAAACAGTTTAAGCTATGATAAATGCCAAGTAGAGTAGAGAAAAGCCTAGAGAAGGAGCGCTGTTTCCCGATGCAACCGAAGGTGGAGCGGCAGGAGTTTCTGTGGCAACAGTTGTCGCAGCGGGCTCGCTGCTACTCGAGCTGGTGCTCTCAGTGGACGCGCTTGAGCTCGTGCTTGAGCTTGAGGTCTCTGTGCTGCTTGTACTTGTGCTGCTTGTGCTGGTGCTGGGAGCCTGTGTAGTGCTAGGTGCCTGACTGGTGCTGGGGGTATCGCTGGTGGTGGGGGCCTCTGTAGTGCTTGACGTCTCACTGGTGCTGGAAGTCTCGCTGGTACTTGAAGCTGTGCTGGAGCTTGGAGCCTCGCTTGTGCTTGGAGCCGCACTCGTGCTGGAGTCTGAGCTGCTGCTTGCAGCGGTGCTCACCTCGCTTGTGCTTGCAGAGGCTACACTAGCACTCTCTGTTGCCTGAGAGCTAAGAGCAGAGCTCAAGCTGCTACTCGAGGCAGGGCTCTCGCTCTCGGGCTCATGGGGAGCGTCCCCCTGAGGGTCAGAGTTGGGGGAACCAATGTTCATAATTTGGGTATTCACAATCACCTCCAGGGCGCTCAGCTCCTCACCAAGCCCATAGACACCATCCCAACCATCAGCGGCCCAATTCTGGCCACAGGTGATGTTATCGTCTCCTCCAGAACAGCTCTGAGCAGCGGCATTGGCGTTTTTGGTGAGCAGCCCCAAGACAGTGTCTGTGTGGTCGGGCATGAGCAATGCTACGTGGCCAAGGAACCGCGCAAAAGGTCCCCTAAAGCTGCGCTGGTCGTTGTTACAAGTATCAAAAGGCTGGCAGCTAGGCTCGATCATGATTTGAGCCGTGCCATTGAAGAAGATTTTTGTCGCTCTGTTGAGGTTGAGCTCGACCCTTTGAGCCCATGTGTCTGATTTACCCAAAACATCGTAGAGGTATGCCATTCCAGACAAAAAGAGTCCGTAGTTGTAGGACCACTCTGCAGTCGAGATCTCTGTGCAGTTGGTCTCGGTGCCAGCACCGTCATAAAGGTGATACGCTGTCTCGCTCGACGGTAGCGTGATGTAGTTTACATCTACCATCCAGTCGTAGATCTTGTACGCCCAATTCACATATGTCTGATTGTTGGTGTAGCGAGCGAGACGCGCGGCAATGTTAAACATACAGCCGGTAGACACAGAATTTTTGTACTCGTACCCATGATTCCAGTCAAAAATTTGCCATCTTAGCCCGCCACCGCATGTAGGGTCCCACCTCGTGACCATTTCGTCGAAAACGTTTTGGGCGAGCGAGAGCCAGGTCCCCTTGTCGGAGGGGGGAGCGGTAAAGTTACGCTCCAAGGCTTCCAATGCAAATATTGCCCAGTAGCCTTGATCATCGTTGCCCTCGACGTTGCTCTGGTTGGCTGTGATAAAGTCCCACCCATCTCCGGTCTGGGCAAGTAAACTCTCATAGAGTAGATCATTGTATTGAGTGTCGCCCGTGACGAGGCCATAGGTTAGCAGGCCATTAAAAGCACTGGCCGACTCCCACCAATAGTATGGAGCCGACATGACACCCACAGTGCCTCCGTACTTGCTACCGTCGTAATAGTCCAGTACCCCGGATGCGATTTGTTTCGTAGCTTGTTTGATAGAATCTTGGTCATTGAGGTCGAGGCTCACTGCACTTGCGAGACTGAGTAGCCTGTAGAACAGCATGGCAATAATGTGGAGATGGTTTGCCTTTATGTGGGGACTGCAGCCGCTCTAGTGCATATGCATATTTAGGGCGAGGGCTTCAGGCAGCTCTCGGGCCAGTCTAAAGCCCCTTTTGATACCAATCTGAGACAACCTAATAAGGGTTTGCTATTTTTCTTATTTAAAACTATTTAATTCAGGCGTTTTTCCTAGGTTGCTCGAGATTTCCCCAGTTCTATAATTGACCATGCAGCTACCTGCATGCACCTCAGTAATTAGCCTCAAATAGTTTTTTCCGTTTGGCAGCCTCAATCGCTCTGGCGTTGCCCATTCCAATGTGTTGAAACTCGGGTGATTTCCCCAAGACGAAATTCGCAACGTCCACCATGATGTGCGCGGTGAGCCCTACGATGCGGGTGTCGATTTTCACCGGCTGCCAGTATTTGCTCACAGCTTTAAATTGGTAGAAATTCCACGGCGAATCAAGCCACTCGCTTTCGACAACTGGCGCTGCGAGGCTGCTCTTTTTCAAGAACCACTCGAGTGGGATAGAATATGCGCACGCCACTTCATCCCCACTTTGACGCGGAGCGATTTCCTGTAGGGTGACGTACTTGGGCGAGCAGCTACCTGCATGAGCGGCTGCACGGCCCGCATGAGGTCGAACATAGACGACTACAGGCCTTACCACTAGACAATGTGCGCTCAAATGAGCCGGTAGGGCTGCCACCCGCTCGGTGTCAAAGTTGGTTGGGTCAAACCCTATTTCCTCGTGGGCTTCCCGCAGCGCCGTCTCCCACCAGTCCTCGCTGCGCTCTGCCCGGCCCCCTGGAAGAGCCGTATCGCCTGGATAATGCCTCAACTTGAGCGATCGCACCGTAAGCACGACCTCTAATCCAGCCGGAGTGTCGTATAAAATCACCAAAGTGGCCGCCAGCCGCGACGTGGGCAGGCTCCACCATATGTCGTCGCTTGCCTCGGTGCTTGTCATAATTACAAATTTATCTACTACGTTGAATCAGTGCGGCGGCCAGTCCTTGGGCTAGATCGCTTGTAGAGTAGGTTTTAGCCTCGATAATCTCAATGTACGAGCTCGGAACCCACCCGCTCTCTGAGGCGTCCTTGCGCTTGATGAGCGTCCATCCGTTTTGCCCCTGCTGCTGCACATCAAACAGCTGGCCGGCCCTCATGTCGAGGCCGCTGTTTGACGTCCGGTTAAAGTCGTACAGGGCCTTTGCTTCCATAATTGAAAACAAGATGAAATTTATGTATAATTATATGTTGAATATACTTGAATTGTTGAACAAGGCATAAAGGGGATGGGGAGAGTGTGTTTATTTCTCGGGGAACGAGGGACCAACCAATTGGAGGGAGGTCTTGGCCAGCTCGTGACCGGAGGACAGGCAGGCGTCGAGGGACTTTTTCTCGACGAGGGCAGCCAAGAAGCCGCCGGCGAATGCATCACCGGCACCATTGCTGTCGACGATCTTGCTCGACTCGAGCACGCTGATGGGCACTTGCTGGGACTCGGTCTTGCCGGTGGCAGCGTCGTGAACAACAACAACAGTGGGCTCAGTTCCCTGAGTGATGACGACAGTGCGGGGGCGAGCGGTGTTCTTTTTGGGGAGCTTGGCAATGGCCTCTGCAATCTCGGGGATGCTGGTGGTGTTGAGGCCGTGGCTCTCGGCGTAGGCAAGAGCCTCGCTCTCGTTTCCAATCAAGTAGTCCCAGTAAGGGGCGCTAGCGTCGAGGGGCTCCTTGAAGAACTGGGGCAAGAATGGCGCGCTCAAGTTCATGGAGAAAATCTTGTTGGTGGAGGCGGCGTGCTCGGCCAACTTTTGGATGGCGGGAGGGCAGACGGTCAAGTGGAAGCCACCAACGTAGAAAACCTCGGCCTTTTCGACGACAGCCCAGTTGCTGGGCACCTCGAGGTGGTCCACGGTAAAGTGGTTAGCGGCGGCCAAATCGGTCACGAGCGAGCGATCGTGGCCAGTCAGGAGGGCAGCGCACTTGCCAGTGGCGACCTTGTCCTGGTACTGGTACAAGGTGGTGACGCCAGCCTTTGTGTTTGCCTCGAGCAATTTTTCAGCGTACGAATCGCGGCCAACCGAGCCAAAATAGGTGACTGCGCCTTTGGGAAGAAGGTACTGGGCACCGCGAGCAGCGTTCTGGGCGGCTCCACCAGCGATAATCACCACATCCTTCTTTGCCAAGACCTCGTCATAGATGGGCATGTAAAACTCGGGCTTCTCGTCAATGAGAATGGCGTCGTTGGCCTTGAGCTCGTACTTGGCAAGGTACTCGGCGTCGACGGTGGCCTGGAGATCAAGCAGCGGGTTTCCTAAACAGACAAGAGACATGTGGGTGGG
The DNA here is from genome assembly GCA_022577815.1 of Wickerhamiella nectarea. Classification (NCBI taxonomy): domain Eukaryota; kingdom Fungi; phylum Ascomycota; class Dipodascomycetes; order Dipodascales; family Trichomonascaceae; genus Wickerhamiella; species Wickerhamiella nectarea. The sequence continues at coordinate 151,769 of JAKIRY010000015.1, forward strand.
CTAGGTTAATAAGGGGGTTTTTTCAGGAATCAATCAAAGTATCGTATAAAATCTATCAAATCATATTCAAAAGAACAAGCCAGGGCAGACCTGCTGCCTTCTGGGCGCCGTTAGCCGATGCAGAGGAGCTCATTGAGGAGCTGGTTTTATGGGTACTCGAGCTCGAGCCGCTCGAGCCGCTAGAGCCGCTGGATCCGCTGGTGCGGCTGGTGCTAGTGGCGCCGTCGCTGCCGCTGGAGCCGCCAGTGCCGCCAATGCCACCGCTGGACTCTGCAGCGTACGCGCCGTCGGCGTTTACAGAGTCTGTAGCCTGAAACAGGCTCACGCTGGTGGTGGTGTAGCTCGACACAAAAGCGGTCGAGGAGTACGAAGAGGCGGACGATCCCGACATTGTCGTGGTGATTGCCTCTACGCTAGAGCTGGAAGCATTAAACACCGCGGGTGCGATTCCCACCTCCCAGTTTTCATAGTCATAGGCAACATACACGCCGCGCAAAAATGTTTCGCCCAGAATAACAGTGATATCGTCAGAGTACGAGCCACTGCCCATGATTCCGAGTCCGCAGATGGCGTTGCCGCTCTTATCGGTGGCAGCAGCGCCCGAATCGCTTGTGAGCGAGTAGATCATCTGGGCAAATGGCACCTCAAACTGGGTTCCAGCCAGCTCAAATACGACGCCACCTTCGAGTCCGCACTCGATAATATACATCTCGACCGCGCTAGAGTAGGTGGCACCGAGCGAAGTGCCGATTGCCTCGACCCACTCGTCGGGCAGGTACACGAGCGAAGTGCCCGAGTCCAGGAGGGCCTGAACACCGCCAGAGGCAACGAGCCCCGAGTCTCCGTTGGAGTTGTAAAGCCCGGCACCTGTCAGCTGGATGTTGACCGCCTGAGCCTGCTCAAGCTGCACGCCATTCAGCTCCTTGATAATTGGCATGAGGGTGAGCTCGCCATCGTACTTGGCGTGGTCAATGCCGCCAAAGAGCACCTGTCCGTCCTCGCTGTTGATGTCGTTCAGCCAAAGGGAAAAGCTGAGGGTGGAGATGTAGCCCTGGTTCTTCATGCTAACCAGAATGTTGTCATAGGTAGGGGTCACGACGCCGTTTGTGTTCACGGTAGTTGCCGTACTCTCGCCGTAGCGAGGGCCAATACCAAACACGGGGTCACTGGTGTTTGACTCTGAGGCGACAGCAAAGTTGGCGTCGGTGATTGCTTGCCCGTTGATTGTCACCGTGTCCTGGCAGAAATAGCCAGAGGCGGCCGAGCCATCGCCGTAAAGAATGCTGAACTCGGTGCTGTTTTGCGAAAATGTCGAGGAGCTCGAGTTGTCAAAGGTCGAAACGCCGGTGCAGTCAATGGTGGAGGTGCAGTAGGGGTTGCTGGCGTCCATCACCCACAGATCCGAGCTTCCCGTGTCGAGAATCACTGTCATGCTCTGGCTGGGGGTGCCCACGTCGATCGAAACCTGGTACATTGTGAGCTCGTTCTCGACGTCGAGCTCAACCGTGCTGCGGCGCTTCCTGCGCAGCGGAGCCGACCGCTTGACCTTGGTGAATCCGAGGCCAACCACCTGAGGCTCGGCGGCTTCCGCGAGCGCACTTGCGGCCAACAAAAAATACCCAAGTTGCATGCGGCCAATCTAGATTGAATCTGGGTCTATTTATGTATATGCATGGGGCTTAGTATGCATGCACGTGACGTACCAGGCTTGGCAGGTATTTGATTTAAATAGAAAACAAACAGGAATTTATCCAAAAATGAACACGGATTCGGGGCATTTATTGTGCATGGGCGTGCATGCCAGCAATGCGTCGGCCGGCCGGGCTGAGCAGAGGCTAGGGCGGCTAGAGATGCGCACACTGGGCAGGCCCAGATGACGAGAGACGGCGTTGTACGACCCCTGCGAGGGCATAAACAAGTTCAAATTTGTACACAGGTACTTGGCTCATCTACATGACTCTAGTCGCTACATAAAATATATCCGGTTCACCGACCCTCAAAGCTTCAACACGGGTCCATTTGCAAAATGGTCGCGACTACACCTTGAAAGGCACTAAGACAACCTGTTGTTCTGTCCAATAGCTTGACACTTGCACTTCAGTTGGAGAATAAAACACAAGCAACACTGGGAAAAAATTTCAGCTATGGAGGTCCGCACGGGGAAATGACATGCGCGCAGGGTTTTTATAATTGGGGTCACGTGACCAGAGACTGCAAATTAAAATTAAACAGGGGGAAAAAATACGAAAGGTTGTGAAAAAAAAAAAACCGCCAGCAAAAGAGTTCAGATCAAGCGGTTTGTTAAATTTGGAGACCAACTAAATAACGATCGCAGGTTCGCAGAGCGTGCATCCTCAACCCTCAACCCGGCCCTCGTCCAGTCATCCCGAGTCAACAACCTAATTCACAAAATGTCCAGGACGGCAGCACGCTCTACTCGCAAGCTGTTTGCAGAGAAATTACGAGCAGGCCCTTCGTTTGACGACTTTGTGAGCGGCCGGGCGGCCGAGATGGCCCCCGAGGACCCCCTGAGCGCGGCATCGACCAAACCTCAGCGGCTGCCCAAATGGCTCAAGACGCAGATCCCGGCCGGATCGAACTTTGCCAAGCTAAAGAACGACCTGAGAGGGCTCAAACTGCACACTGTGTGCGAGGAGGCCCGGTGCCCAAACATTGGAGAGTGCTGGGGAGGAAACGACAAGTCCAAGGCCACTGCAACCATCATGCTGATGGGCGATACCTGCACTCGTGGGTGTCGCTTTTGCTCTGTAAAGACGAACCGCAACCCTGGACCGCTTGATCCGATGGAACCAGAAAACACAGCCGACGCAATTGCCAAGTGGGGGCTGGGCTATGTGGTGTTGACCACCGTTGATCGCGACGACCTGAGCGACGGCGGAGCGCACCACTTTGCCGAGACGGTGCGGCTGATCAAGGAAAAGAGCCGCGGAAAGACGCTCGTCGAGTGTCTGGGCGGCGATTTCAGGGGCGATCTCGATATGGTCAATGTGCTGGCCAAGAGTGGGTTGGACGTGTATGCGCACAATGTTGAATGCGTTGAAGAGCTCACGCCGTTTGTGCGCGATCGCCGCGCAACCTTTGAACAGAGTCTGGCCGTGCTGGCCCGGGCCAAGGAGGTGGTTCCCAGCCTCATCACAAAGACCTCAATAATGCTAGGGTTTGGCGAGACCGACGACCAGATAGAGCGCACGATGCAGCGTTTGAGGGACAATAAGGTGGACGTTGTGACGTTTGGCCAGTACATGCGCCCCACCAAGCGGCACATGAAGGTGGCCGAGTATGTGACCCCTGAAAAGTTCCAGCACTGGCACGACAGGGCCATGGAGATGGGCTTTTTGTACTGTGCAAGCGGCCCGCTCGTGCGCAGCTCGTACAAGGCTGGCGAGACGTTTATTGAAAACGTGCTTCGTGGCAAGCTGCCTGCCGAGCGGCCCGAGTAGGAGCATATAGATATCATTTATTTACGGTGCGGGGCGATCGTAGGCACAGGCTCCGAATTCAGGCTCTGAATACAGGCTCTGAACACAGGATCTCTGCAGTCTAGACTCTAGCCGCGTGGCGAGCACCTACCCCTCAGACGCCAAGCATTCCAATTATAGTCTGCAAAAAAAGCTTTTTATTTTTACAAATTGATGAAATATTTACGAGTGGCCGCATGTGGCTCCGCTTGGAAAGCACTCGAGCCTTTTGTCAAAACATTGTGTTTCAACGCTCGGGCATGCAGGTTGATTAATATGCAAGGTCATGCACGTCCTAATCGAGAATTTTACATTTTTCGCACCGTTGCAATGAATTTTTTTTCAGGGCCTTTAGAGGTCCTAGAGAAAATACCGTTGGCTGGCCAATTATCTCCAATGCAGGGCGATGCGCACAATGTGCGGATAGGTTCCGGGGCCTCAATTTGTAGCGGCTTTGCGTTTTTGTGAGGCTTTCGCTCCCAGGTCAACTCTGGGATGATCACTGGTGATCGCTCGGCTCCAATTTGGCGCAGCTTGGGCGTATGCACCATGCAGTTAGTAACGGCATAATGCACCAAACACTGGTCCACATAATCCCAAAAAGTTTCCTTCTGCCAGATGGTACCTGAGCGATCGACGAGTTCCATGCAAGAGAGCTCTGAGCGGGTCAGCAATCCCCGGCCAAAGTCCATGTTTGCTCGCCCGATTGCTCAATCGAGCAAGGTCAAGGAGAGCCCACACATTCCAAACAAGAGCCCGAGGCGGCTCAAGAGGTTGAGCATGCTGCTCAAGCCTCCATTTGAGGTCGAAAACGAGCCCAAGGGCGGGCGTGCGGTGTCGCAGCCGCTGCCGCACAACACCTCAGTGCCGGCGTCGACAGCGCCCAAACTGACGCTGGCGCCCCCGGTGAGCCCATTAAAGACGCCCAGCCGCAGTCCGAGCCTGCAGCGGCAGGGCAGCCTGCAGCGGCGGCTGTACAACTACGAGGACGAGGACGAGTGGCCGAGCCCGCGGCGGTCGCTGTGCAGCGTCTCCTCGCCGGTGCAGAGCCCGCAGCGGCGGCCGCTGTTTGCTGATCGGTCCGAGTCGTATCTGTCGTCGCCCAAGCCGAGCCCGAGCCTGCCCCAGAGCCCCGGGTTTGAGACGCAAAACTCGGTGTGGATTGCCGAGGACAGGCCGCAGCCGCGGCCGAGCCTGGACAAGCGGACGTCGCTGCTGGGGCGCACCCTGAGCGTGCGGGACAGCAAGAAGCGGCTCAGCGGGCTCAGCTGCCTCGACTCGCCGGTGATTTCGTCGCCGCAGTTTCTCGAGAGCTCCAACCCGTTGACCAACGCTGTTTCGGTCGCCAAGGCCAACCCCAAGCCGTCGCCGTCGCCGTCGCAGCTGCAGCCGCGCCCGCAGCCGCAGCCGCAAAAGTCGCCGCGCATCAGCCAGATCATCCGGCGGATCTGGGGCTCCAGCCCCAAGCCGGACGCCAAGGCGGCCAAGCCAGCGGCACCCACAAAAACACACAGCCCCGCACATACCCCCATACCCCGCACATCCCTGGAGCGCCGCCCAGCAGAAGAAAAGCGGCGCAAGTACCAGAGCGCCGGGGCAGCGCCCACGCGACCGAGCCGCGCCGGCACCGGCCTGGGGCTGCTCAGGGCGGCGTCGCAGCTCAGCCTGCAGTCATCCAACGACAGCCAGACCGGCAGCCAGTCGATTGTGACCCCCACAAACCATGCCGCCTCGCCGCGCGTCCACATTGAGGAGTGGGAGTACCCGAGCCTCAACCAAAAGCAGTGGGAGCAGAACTTTCACAAAAAAAACACCGCGTGGATCTAGGGCAGGAAAATATTTATATAACTTACAAGTCAATTAGCGAGTCGCCGCCGCGCGCGTTGCCAAACCCGTAGCCGGTGTGCGACGGCTGCATCTGGGTGGTTGCGATGCCTGTGTACTGCTGCTGCTGCTGCTGCTGGAAGGGGTTGTTTGTGTGCTGCGCCGCGAGCGGCTGCTGGTGGGTCTGCTGGTGGGTCTGCGGGTAGGTTGCGTACCCGCCGGACGCCGAGTACCCGCCTGCGTACCCGCCGGTAGCCTGCCCGGTAGCCTGCCCGGTAGGCTGGGCAAACGGATTGTTGCTGCCCGTTTTGACCGGCTGCAGCGGCGCGGGCTGCTGCTGCTGCTGCTGCTGCTGGTAGCCGGTGTGTTGGTTTTGGTAGTCTTGCTGGTACCCGGTGCTTTGGGGCTGGTACCCGGTGTTTTGGGGCTGGAACCCAGTGTTTTGGGGCTGAAACCCGGTGTCTTGCTGGTAGCCGGTGTTTTGGGGCTGGAACGCACTCTGCTGGTACTCGTAGCCCGTGCCCTGGGCAAACCCCGTCGCCTGCTGCTGCTGCTGCTGCTGCTGCTGCAACGCCGCGAGCTGCTGCTGGTACTGCAGGTACTCCTGCTGTGCTGCCTGATACTTTGCCCAGTCCTCCTGGCTGTAGAGCCCCGTCTGCTGCTGCTGCACGCTCACCTGCACCGCCTTGTTGAGGTCGGCCGTGCCGCTGCGTAGCTGCGCCCTGCGCTTCTCGTCCTCCTCGACAGTCTGTTTGGAGAGCTCAATGGCTCGTTGTAGGTCGTCCGCCTCGGCGTCGGGAGTCCGCCGCGAGCGCGAGACCCCGCTGTCGCTGCGCTGGCGCTCGTCGCGGTACCGGTTGGGCCTCTCGCGGCTGCGCTCGCGCTCGCGCTCGCGGTCCCGGTCCCTTGGCCGGTCGTCGCTGTCGCTGCGGTACCTATCGGTGGGCCTTCTTCGCCCGCTGCGCGCCTGCTGCCGCTCGGCCCTGAGCCGCTCTGAATTGTTGAGCAGCGAGGTCAACTCTTTTGCTCTCTGTCGAATTGGGATCCCGTGGTCCTCCCCGCTCTCGTCGCGGTACTGGAACTCGCGCAAAGACTTTACCACATAAAAGTTCTCCTTGCACCAGATAATCACATTGTCGCTGCCGTACCGCACCAGGTAGTCGAGCAGCGTGAGCGATTTGAGCACGTGGCGCCAGTTTTTGCCCTTATCATTCAGACGCTTGTCGATCATATCCATGATGAAAAACAGCTCCTGGTTGCTGCGGGTGAGCTCGGCGATCTCGTGCAATTCCTGCGTCGAGGGCCCGAATTCCTCATTGCTGGTGGCATTGCGCACCTTTACCTGCGCCGGAGTGTAGCCGTTGGTGACGTTTTTGATACTCCGCAATAGGCCCGACATGATGACAACTCTGGAGGCTGGCTCCCACCTGCCTGCCACTGCTGACCATGGACTCTGGCAAGACACACGTGCACCAGCTGTCGGCGCGCGTTGAGCTCGAGGCGCGCAAGTGGACGCCGTTCAAGGTTGTTCCTGACGACATTGTTGCCGCCTCTGAGGAGCAGGCCAAGAGCGGCTGGGACGACGTTGATTTGGATCGTCTCATGAAGCGGCCGGCCCGACTTGATCGGTAGTCAGTGGTTGGCCAATGGCTGATCAGTGGTTAGTCTGATCAGTGGTCAACCCCTGCGAGATCAGCCCCACCAACAACCTGCGAGATCAACCCCACCAACAACCCCTACGAGATCAACCCCTGAGAGATCAATTCGCACTACCAGATCACACCCCACCAACCCACCTACCAGATCAGTCCCACCAACCCACCTACCAGATCACACCCCACCAACAACCAACCTACCATTCTACTGATCACTAGATAGCTACTTTTTTTTGCTCGGATCGCTGCGGTGCCGGGGCTTGCGCTTGCGCAGCAGATTCGTCTTGCCCTTGGTGGCGCGCTCGCCCTCGAGCACAGACCCGTCCTCGGCGTGCCTGGTCCTGGGCTTGCGCTCTTTGCGCTCCTTGTGCACCTTGTGCGAGTCTTTGCCCGGCCTCTTGCCGTCCTTGCCGTCCTTGCCGTCCTTTTTGTCGCCCTTGCAGTGGGTCACCCGGAGCGGCCGCCCGTTGAAGGTTGTGCCATTCATCATGATCGCCAGGGGCACCGCAGAAGCGTCCTTGTACTGGACGTAGCCAAACCCCTTGCCCACGTTGGTCTTTGCATCCCGCACCAAGCGAACGTACTCGATGGGTCCGCATGGCTCAAAGTGGCGGTAGACGTCCTCCTCCTTGGCCTCAAAGTCCATGTTGCCCAAAAACACGCTGCGCTTGCGGTACTGCGGCGACGGGTTGGCCGCGCTGTCGACGCGCACGTGGTGCTCGAGCAGCACCAGCCCGTTGAGAGCGAGCGCTGCCTTGGCCGCCTCGGGGGTCTTGTATACGACATAGGCGTTGACCGCGTCGCGAGCAGGATGCAGCTTTTGCAGAATGTACGCGGCTTTGCGCGGGAGAATCTCGCTGAATGCAATCGACCTGAACCGCACGCTCACCACCTGGCCGGCCTGGCGAGCAAATGTCTTGAACTGCTTGAACGCGGCCTTGTCGAGGATTATGGAGCTGCTGAGGTTGCCAAAGAATATCGTCTGGTCCTTTTTGGCCTGCTCAGAGAGCGCGGGCTCCTTTGTGGACTCGGCTGAGGGCTCGGGCTCGTCGTCGGACTCGTCCTTGTCGGCGTCCCCAGAGCCGGTTTCTGGGGCTTTCTCGGGTATTTGCGTGGCTTGGGGCGGCTCAACCACCGGCAGCAGCTGCTGGCGGGTGATTTTCTCGCCAAACACGCTGGCAATGGCCGATTCTTTTTCTGTGGAAAATAGGCCCATGACAAATTTTTTTTGGCAAATTTGGCAGACCTAGTAGAGGCAGCCAGAGGCAGCTCAGAGGCAGCCCAGAGGCAGCCCAGAACCTGCCCGCTCTGCCTGCTCTGCCAGCAAACAAGCATCTACACTACACCCTGCAGTTCTTATCTGGCTCTTACTAGATAACTACTTAGACCTTCTGCATGGCAGCGACGTCGACGGACTGGACGTAGTCCTCAAACTCCTCAATGCGCTCGGCCAACTCGTCCATAGAGACCTTGTCGTCCTCAACAACGCAGTTGATCTGGAGCTTGGACATGCCAAAGCCGACAGGCACGAGCTGGGAACCACCCCAGACGAGGCCGTCCATCTCGATGCCCTTGACGGACTCGGTCAAAGCCTCCATGTCGGTCTCATCGTCCCAACCCTTGACGTCAAGAGTGACCATGGACTTGGCGGCGGGGGCAGGGCCCTTGGCAGCCTTCTTCTTGCGGTACTCCTCGAGGCGCTCCTGCTTGATACGCTCAGCCTCCTCGTCGACCTCCTCGTCAGAGGAGCCGAAAAGGTCGACATCGTCGTCTTCCTCCTCCTCGGCGGCGGGCTTACCGCTGACCTTGGCCTTGACGGCGTCGGCGGCGGCGGCAAGAGCAGGGAACTTGCTGGGGTCGAGGCTCTCGGTAAGGCTCTCGAGGGCGGAAACAACGGTTTGCTCAAGCTTGGAAAGGGTCTCAGACATTTGTATGAAAGAAGATGCGATTGGGACAATTTTTCACTTAGTGATGGCGCAACCCTAACCCGGGAATGGAACGTGGCAGATCAAGTGCTGCCACTGGGCTCTGGCGGGGCCATTGGGGGCGCCAACGGGCCTCCAACGGGCCGCCAACGGGGCAACATTGGGCTCTTGCGGCACTCTAATAGGCTGCACAGACCTTTGCCAGGGTGCGGCGCGAGGGAGCGCGGGATGCAGACAGGCGCGAGGTGGCCGCGTCGCGCTGGGTCATTTTGAGGAACTGAGCTGTCTGCCTTGAGCCCGCTGGAGCCCTCTGGAGCTTGCTGGGGCCCGCTGGAGCCAGCTGGAGTCAGCTCAACAGCGCCGCTGAGCCCAATGCCCTCGCAACCCTTGCCCAGTGCCCGGTCACAGCCAGCACCAGCCAGCGAGAGCCAGCGATAGCCCGCCAAACCGCGCCGGATCGCCAATCTGTAGGTGCGACCCGCACGGCCCACATTGGTGCATAAACGCGCATAAGGGTATTGACTATGTAATCATTAGTTTAGAGCAAAGCAGCTGCAACGGCGCCAGCAGCGCCCATAAATAGACCGTTCTTGACGGCACCGTTGGCAGAGGCAACGCCTGTGCAGGACTCCTTGGTGCACACAGTCTCGGTGACGGTCTGCTCAACAACGTCAGTGGAGGCAGCGTCCGAGGCCGAGCTGGCAGAGCTGGCGGTGGAGGTCTGGGTGGTGAGAGGAACCTCAGAAGATGTCTCGGTGGAGGCGGTAGAGGTCTCAGAGGCGGCAGAAGAAGACTCGGAAGAGGTCTCGGTAGAGGAAGCGCTGGAGCTGGCAGCAGAGCTCGAGGAGGAAGAGGCATCGCTGATGTAGAGGGCGACACCAACGGCGTTGGTGCAGTCAGAGGGAGTGCCCTGGCCAGCAAAGGCAATCTCGTTGTTGTTGTCGGGGCACACAACAAAGCCCTCAGAGCCGTCGTAGGTCAAGTTGACGTCCTCCTGGCCAAAGGCGCTCGAGTAGGTGCTGCCAGCAACGAGACGGCCACCAGTGACGCTGATGCCCTGGCCGTTGACGGTGAGCTTGCCGCTGTCGAGGGTGAACTCGGCATCGGACTCGCCGTTCAAAGAGAGGCGGCCGTTGCTGGCGAGCTTGACGGCAGAGTACTGGTATTGGGAACCAGAGCGGATAGTGACAATGCCAAAGGCAGAGACGTAGGAGATGAGGGCAAGAGTAACAGAGTTCATTAGGATGGGGAATATACTTTGGGGTTTGCACTTGTTTATATACCGGCTGGAATGCGCTCGGATGCGGCGTGACGTCATTTCTATTTTTACACCACTTCGGGGTACATGGCGACGCATCTACTTGCTATTCTCGGTGCCTGTCGGACGCAGTGCCCAAATTTATCTAAAACAATCTCAAAAAAACTAGACTAGTCTAGTCAAGAATAGCTCGAGGCGCGCGCCGCACACAGCGATCAGCAAAACAGACCTATGCGCTCGGGGTTTCCGTGCCACTGCATTTTTTTTTTTTTTGGATTTTGTGTTTTGGGCATCTCAGCTTGCCTGTTTCTGATCGATCTATAATGCCCCATTTTAGCACACTAAAATTGTTATGTGGGCTCGGGGACAGCTGCCGGTCCACCAGCTGCCTCGGTCCAGCGTCGGGGCGGCCGAGAGCGTCGCCTTGAAGAGTGCGGCACAGGTAGCGAGCTGAGAACAAGGTTTGCATTACGTAGATACCTTTTTCCGCCTGCCGTTGCGCAAGGCCACCCACGTCGGTGCATGCACGCTATATTTAGATTCAGGAGTATGCGGCGGTTATGCAGGCACGCGGCTACCAAAAGAGCTGCTGGCGTGACCAGCCCTGCGGGGCGGCCCATGCGGCTCGCGGCACCTCACGGCAACTAAATAGCGAATTAGCCTATATGTCTGCATTTCATGCGCTCGCATTCTCTCCCAAACCCCAGCTCGCAACCATAGTGGTGCCTGACATGAGCATCAACATTGACTGGCAAAAACTGGTGGAGGACGAAACCGTAGAAATTGGGCTCAAAAATTTTCTTGACGAGCAGTTCTGCAACCTCCAGTTGCCGTCATTTATTCAGTCTTTGCGGGTAAGCAGCCTCAAGCTGGGCACGGTTGGCCCCGAGGTCACAGTGCGGCACATTTCAGACCCGTTTGAGGAGTTTTACGAGAGCGAGGACGACAAGAAATCACAGGACGACGAGTTTGAGCTCGAGGAGCCGCCCGAGCAGCTCGGGTCGCCCAACGAGACCATCATTGATCCGTCGCCAGCAATCGAGAGAATAAACAACGCCATGGGCCGCACCTCAACCCCGCCCAACGAAAAGGCAGAGGCCGCGCACCCGAAAAAGTCCGAGTTTGATCTCCAAACCATCGTGGAGCTCGACTACCACGGCGACATGGAGCTCGGGGTGACTGCGACGCTGCTGGTCAACTACCCGTCGCCCAATTTCATCTCGCTGCCGCTGGCGTTCAAGGTGTCTGGCATTGACATTCACTCGCTGGCGGTAATTGCAGCCATTGGCAAGCGGATCAGCATCAGCATTCTGTGCGACGTAGACAACAACGACGAAATGAGCAGCGAGTCTGTGCGGGTGATTCGCACCATGAAGATCCAGTCCAAAATTGGGGACAGCTCGCACAACGGGGCTGTGCTGCACAATGTCGGTCGTGTTGAGGAATTTATTCTGGTGCAGCTGCGCAAGGTTGTGCGCGACGAGCTGGTGTGGCCTGGCTGGATAACTTTGGAGCTGTGAGCGAGCGCCAGCGAGCGCGCGAGCGATATCGAGAATGGGAGCGATATCGAGAATGGGAGCAAATCAGTGCAGGCGTCCAAACCAGCGCAAGCGACATCAAGCATGGGATAAACCAGTGCAAGCGTCCACACCTGTGAAGCGTCCACACCAAATCAGCGAGCGACGGCCAAATCAGCAAGCGGCGGCCAAATCAGCGAGCGACGGCCAAACCAGCATCAACAGCCAAACCAGCCAATCCAGCATCCACACTGAAACTGCTGCGACACTTGCCGCAGCGGGTATTAATTACAGCAACTAAATAAAAAGCAAAAATGGGGTCAAGATCGTCGGCACGTTGAGCGCAAACCCGTCGTTCTTGGAGTGGGTCGAGTTGGACGCAGAGCTCGACGCCGAGCTCGACGCCGAGGAGCTCGCAGCCTTGGACGAGGACGACCCGCTGGCAGTCGAGCTGGCAGTGGTCGTAGGCACATTGTACTGGTAGTTTGTCAAAAACTTTGACGAAAACACCGGCGACGCGCTGACGGTGTTGCCGTCAGCGTCCACTGCATTGTACTTTACAGACACGCTGGCAATGTCCACCAGGGAGCCAATGTTGTTGTTGCCGCTACCGTTCTTGATCAGGTCAGACGCGGGGCAGTCGGGCAGGTCCATCGTCCAGTTGAACGAGGTGCTCAGGTTGGAGATGAGCGACGAGTCGCAGCTGGGGGCCGCGTTCTGCACGCTGTCGGGCTTGGAGGTATCGGGGAGCGACAGGTTGGCGTAGCGCTCCTTGAGGTTGGTAAAGTCGTCCTTGAATGTGACGGTGCCGTCGCTGTCAATGGTCACGAGCCCGTACGAGTTGTCCTCCTCAGAGTACTCGTAAATGAGGCCGCCCTGCACAGTGTACAAGAGACCGTCGGGGTTGTAGACGCCGTCAGTCACCTCGTCAAAGGTGCGTGGCGTGTTTTTGTTGCAGCCGTACTCGCTGAAAAAGATTGGAATGGAGCTCCACTCAAAGGTGCTGTTGAGGGTGCCGTAGCCAGAGCTCGCCCAGTCGCTGCTGCCGGAGCACCACTGGTACGAGTTGAGGCCGTAAAAGTCGCTCTTGGACTCGTCGTCGCCGCACTGCAGGTACTCCCACATGGCAACGCGCAGAGTCAAGTCGTCGGCCGCAGAGTAGCCCACGGGAATGGTGCGGTTCGCCTGGGCAGAAATGTACTGCTTGATGTCGCGCTGGAAGGCCCTGACATAGGGAGGCACCTCCTCGGCGCTGCTGTCGTCGTTCACAATCTCGTTTCCGCTGAAAAAGCCAAGGGTGTTGGGGTAGTACTTGAAGGCGTCCACGAGGCCAAACGCCTGGTTCAGGAGCGCCTCGTTGTAGCTCGAGGCGGTGTCTGTGCGCTGCAGGCTCAGACTGGGGTTGTTGACGTCCAAAATTACATAGATTCCGGCATTGTTGAAGATGGTCATGCACTCGTCGTGGTTCAGCCACGGGCTCACGGCATACACGCGGATGGTGTTGATGCCCAGCTGCTGAAACGCGTAGGCGTCGCGCATGCACACCTCACCGTCGCTCAACACGTCCGAATCGCCATTCAACTCAAACGCCGAGGATCCTCCGGGCTGGTAGTCGATACCAACGACGAAAAACTCGCTTCCCGCTTGGGTATAGTCTTCGTTGACCGTGTAAAAGTGGTTGCCGTACACCTCAATCGGCAGTACGGCGTTGGCGGCACCTGCCAGCATCAAAAGAGTGGAGAGCATGAGGTATGCTGACAGGGAGCCGCGCAGGGGTATTTATACTAGTGGGTGTTTAAGACTTGTAGAACGCTTCAAGTAGCTGGGCGTTTGGAGGGGGCAAAATCCACGAGATCGGCTTGTGTTTGAGTGGATCTTTCCAGCCGTTGTGTGCGCTGGCCGGGCGATTTGGCCAAGACGCCTTTACGCGTCGCAGGTCAATCGGCACATCCTGCAAAGAAGATCAAGCGATAATAGTCTATTTTCCGCTGTCTGGCCTCTTTTGCAATGCGCGGCCACCGTCCCTCGACTCGCCAGCCCGAAAAATAGTGCTGCGGAATGCATGGTGATGTCATGATCTGCGAGCCCCATCTTTGGCGACATTGTCAAACGTGCAGTGCATAAATTATTTTTCGCCTCTTGGCTTCAGCCGGCGCTCTTTTTGGACATTCGTAGCCATGCTTTACAATAGCACAGTCAATGGGTAGCTCCAAGGTGCGCACGAGCCGCGCACCGGTGCATGCGGAGTCGCCTTTGACCTGCACTTGACGATTTTGTGATAGGGGCCCAGCCCATTGCACCGCTAGTACCACCTGCAGCGCTATAACGACCACTATTTGCATTATATGCGGCCCTAACCCTCGACATTTGAAGAGTGCTCCCGACCCACAATCAAATCTAGGCAACTCTTCCTGTTGAATTAGCTTGTGGTGGCAAAAATGAGACACTGTTCTACCGTCCCAGGTAAAATTCTCGACCCGGGTGCGAAACCACATGTGTGGGATGCGTCCAATATAAATTTCTCTATAGGTGCGTACTTTTCACAGCACTATAGCCCGGCCCTGCCAATTGCCTTTACAGCATTGCTGGCCAAAGTTTAACCTCGCCAACCGGCGCCTCACTCGCACCTTTGAATACCACACGCAAGCACACTGCTCCGCCGGGAAGCTGGCCAAGGGCTGGGCAAGCAAGCCACGGCGAACTCAAGCTTCGGCCGGCAAGGTCTCCTCCCACAGCTGTCTGACCGCTCTGTGTGCCAAGGGCCCACATTGCTGGGAAGCATGAGCCATGCGCGTGCTCTGGCTCTTTGCTCCTCTACACTTTCTAGATCCTGATTGTATCTGTAGACAACATCCTAGTGTATACCATCACACGCTTATCCGGGGCACATGTCTCAATTAATCAATGGCGATAACTCTGGCCCTAGCGGCTGTGCGAGAGTTTCAACCAGCGCGCAGCCGATAGTGTCGTCGATAGAGTAGTTTACAGAGAGAGTTGTAGCACCTATTCAGTAGTGGGCATTGACCGCAAGATTAGGCTCTTGGCAAAAGAGCAGAGCAAGAGCACACCATGGGTACCAGCCAAGTAGGCACGAGACTGACAATGGGCTAGTGTCGGTTGAAATTATATTGAAACTGCTGCCTGAGCACTAGGCAGAGGGCCTACCTCAAACGGAGCAAATACGACTTGCATGCTAAATCCCAGAATCGGGAAATGGGGGTTCACATGATATAGCGTCAGTGATTACCCTTCTCGATGAGCGCCTCATGAGGCAGCAATTCTATAGGCACTCTGGTATCTAATTAACAGACTTGACAACAGTAGAACTTTTCTTTCTGGAACTGCCTTGGGTTGCGTTGCACCCAGCATGTGCATATGCATGCACTAGTAAAAATAAGCGGTTTCCATAGGAACTAGTTCATATGGCTTGTACATGGCCACTCAAAAGAGTTCAGCTGCAGGTTGAAGTTTCAAAAAATTGTTATCTATACCACAGAGGCTCTAATCTCTCTTCTGATTTTATTCCCAGCCTCACCGATCTACTGCTCCCCCCACCCCGTGGCCATCGCCGAGGTAGCCGACGCTCTTAGATCTGCTGAAAATAAGTAGATGAGATATGCTATTTCAATAAACACAATCAGATGCGAAATTTTGGCTGGACCACCTTGTGCTCTGACTTTGGAGGTGAGCATCCGGCCGTGGCCTTCTCACGTTTGAGCGCGCAATACAACAGAGTCAAATCATCGCAAAGCTTTTGCGCAGTAGGGCGCCTTGAAACTTCGACTAGCGTTTCTTTTATCAGCTTGTTGTAACGAGCACTTTGTGCCCGCGACCCAAACGTGTAGCGACCGAGCAACACCAACAACTTGACCTGCTCCGAGGACTTGGCTTCAAATGGCAGCCTCGCATTTACCAACGCAAACATCAGAATGCCCAGCGCCCACACATCGCTGCCATAACTGGAGTATGGAGGCTGCACAAACAACTCAGGCGCCATGTAAGATGGGGTCCCCACATGTCCCGGTTTAATGCTCTCATGCTTCTCCAAAATAGTAGCGAGCCCAAAGTCGCCAAGCTTTACAAACCCGGCACTGTCCAAAAATATGTTGGCCAACTTGATGTCGCGATGAATGATGCGACGTTGGTGTAAATATGCCGTTGCCTGCGAGACTTGGCGCATGATAGAAATGGCTGGTAGAGTTTGAATGCCATTTGCGCGATGAACATAGCTGTATAGGTCGCCGCGTGAGCACAGCTCGAGCTGCATGTAGGCATAATTCGAGTCACAATCCGACGAGAGCAACGAAACAATACTAGGGTGTCTCCCGACTGTCGCATGGATTTTTATCTCCGCCAAGCATCTCCTTTTGGCCTTCTCCGATTGACCAGCAAGACTTTGGACCTTGACTGCAAAAAGGCCTTCTGCACACTCTGCTTTATAGCATCGGCTGAATGTACCCTGGCCAATCTGTTGGTGGATTTCAAATAGTTTGCTTTTGATTTCGAGCACTTTGCCCACCTGAACAAGGCTGCTCGGCTTGTTGTTCTGAGCTGCACGCTGCTTCTTCATTGGCCCTGCCGCTACACACTTTCCTCCAGGTGTAGACAAATTGACTTGTGCAAGTGCTCTTCTTTTCTCGGTCATGAAACGTTGATTAAAGTTAGATGTGATTGAGGTGAGCTGGTCATTTAAGCCAAGCGCGCGATGCCTGTCGTATGCAACATTGATCTAAACAATAAATAATAAACAATCAGTGTAGCCCACCCAAGTTGAATGGCCCGACTGTTGAGTTTAAGCGCTCAGAACAAGGTTTGGATTCGATCCAAGCGGCCAAGAAGGGCTCGCAAGCGACGGCGCGCAGTACCGTGCGCGCTCTCTAGAGACCTTGGATCGAAATCTCAGACGAGTTCAAGCATCTTAAACAATGGCTTTGACTCGGGGCCAGGGCCGATGCAAAGGAAGATCAAAAGCTCGCTTATGCATTGGCTGCAGGTGATCGCCTGCAGGTGGAGCTCCGAAACGCGCCGAGTCTACGGCTCAAGCGCTTTTGCACTATCTGGCCAGCGAGTAAGGCAGATGTCTCGAATAAAGGCTGGGCTCTCTAGGTTGTCTATGTCAGTTTGCAGAGTCACTTGAGAGTGCCATATACCTCATATGTATACTGTGCGGCGCGCTCGAAACCATCTATCTGAAATTACAACTCGTGCGTTGGCACTTTGAAAGAAGCATATTCAGCCCGTCAATTACATTGTATCAATAGACAGCATAGTGAGGTAGCGCAGCAGTTCGGGTTGATCCCATGCCACCATGCCATTTCGAGTCAGATACTATCCTGTCAATAGAGTCAAGCTTCGAACTTGAGATCACCAAAGAGGTTTAGAATTGCGCTAGCTCAACGCCCAAAATAGGCCGTCATCTCTCGTATCGTCGCTAGAGCGCGCTTGGGTTCAAGTAGATTCTATTGCAAAAGTTGGGTGAACTCGATCTAGAACTGAGTGTTAACTGCACTGGCTAAATAGGCTTTGAATCCAATACAAGCGGGAAAAAAATGTACTTTCTGGCTTTACTATACTTAGGTCTGAGCCAAGACCCTACTCCAAACCGAATTAACAGCTGATAAATCCAAAAATCTCATGCGGGCTCATGCACAAGCAGTTACGCCAAAAATCGAGATTAGTCAGAATCTAGCTCTTGAACCTGGTGAAATTTCAAAGGCGATGAATTTCAAAAGCCAGTACAATACCAAAAATGTTGGCTAGTTCAAGAATGTGCATGATTTCTATCGAGATCTAGTAGTCATTGGTCGTTATGTCATTCTAAGTTTACGCGTTTTAAGCGGGCCCACTTGTTAGGACACATTTGCGGGGGGCGCCCCCTCTCCATGACACACATCACTTGACTATGACGAGATTGTTTGAGCCTTTAGAGTATAACGCGCGCACTCGCGGTTGTGCTAGAGCTCAATTGGCAACCCTTACTACCGTTTCTGTTCTATTTGTCGCACCTGTACCCGAAGGCGCTGCAACTACGGCCCGCACTGAGGCCGGGGCACCACTTGAAAGCCCGCAGATTGCTTCTACTACATCAATGCTCTCTGCCAATGAGGTGTTGACTGAGTGTGAGACATTCGAACTTGACCAAGAGAACGGCGAGGACGAGGAAATGAAGTCATGGAGCGCGGGGCATTTCAAGTACCGTGTGAAATCTGGTGTGGGCAAGATGAAAAGCCTTTTCAAAATGATGGAGGACTGCAAAGGACAAATTTCAGGCCAAGACAAAAGAAGCGCTGGCGGCTACCTGCCTAAATCGATGTTGCCTATAAACGCAGAGCGTGCTTAAAAGACTGGCCCACCCCAGCCACACTCAGCCTCAGTCAACAGTAAACAATCAACAGTGAACAAATGTGAGAAAAGAATCACTTGTGCCACTATTTTTGCCTCCACCTGGAGAGTGTAATTTGAAGGAGCAGCGCATGGTGCAAACCTACGAGCCCTCCAGCCCTGCCAAAGTCATCAAAATAGAGGGTCAATCCTACATTTTCCAGCAACAGATTGGCCAGGGTACATTCAGCCGTTGCTTCAAAGCAGAGTGTGCAGAAGGCCTTTTTGCAATCAAGGTACAAAGTCTTGCTGGCCGATCGGAGAGGGCCAAGAGGAGATGCTTGGCAGAAATTAAAATCCATGAGATAGCCGGGAGACACCCTAGTATTGTTTCGTTGCTCTCGTCGGACTGTGACTCGCATTATGCCTACATGCAGCTCGAGCTATGCTCACGCGGCGACCTTCAGAGCTACATTCATCACGTGAAGGGTACCCAGATAATAAAAGCCCTTTATGTTATGCGCCAAGTCTCGCACGCCACGGCATATTTGCACCAGAATCGCATCATACATCGCGGCATCCAGATAGACAGCATAATTGTGGACGAGAGCGGGTTAGTTGAGCTTAGTGAATTTGGGCTTGCTGTCCGCTCTCGTCCACAAAAGTGTTGTCCATCCTGATGTCTCGATGTATGATGCGTTTCTGGTGCAAATAAGTCGTGGCGTGCGAGACTTGGCGCATAATGGAGATGGCTGGTAAAGTTTGGATGCCATTTACGCGATGAACATAGCTGTATAAGTCGCCGCGTGAGCACAGCTCGAGCTGCATGTAGACATTTTTCGAGTCACAATCCGACGAGAGCAACGAAACAATATATGGGTGTGTCCTGACTGTCTCGTGAATTTTTATTTCTGCCAAGCATCTCCTTTTGGCCTTTTCTGACTGACCAGCAAGACTTTGAACCTTGATGGCAAACAGGCCTTCTGCAGACTCTGCTTTATAGCATCGGCTAAAGGTGCCCTGGCCAATCTGCCGATGAATTTTAAACGGTTTTCGCTTGATTTCGAGCACTTTGCTTACCCTTACAAGGCTGCTCGGCTTGTTATTTTCAGCTGTACGCTGCTTTTTCATTGGCCCTGCCGCTTCACACTTTCCTCCAGGTGTAGACAAATTGACTTGTGCAAGCGCTTTTCTTTTCTCGGTCATAAAACGTTATTTAAAGTTAGATGTGATCAATGTGAGCCTGTCAATTAAGCCAAGCGCGCGATGCCTGTGGTATGCAACATTGATCCAAAGAAACAATTGACGCAGCCCTCGAGGATCAAAAGGCTCGACTGCGCTCAAAAGGCTCTGCTGCGCTCAAAGGCTCAAATCAAGGTCTGGATTCCCTCCAGGCGGCTACAAGGGTTCGCAAGCGACAGCGCTCAGAACCGTGTACACTCTCTAGAAACCGTGTATCGTATTACTCAAACGAAATCAAGCATCCCTAACATTGGGTTCGACTTGTGGTCAGGGCCTATGCAAAGGTAGATTTAGAAACTCGCTTATGCATTGACTGCACGTGATCACCCAGTGATAAAAATGCCGGAACGCCTCGAGGTTATGGCTTGCGAGTGCCACATGCCTGTATTTATGGGGCCGTCTCTTGAAAAAGTTTTTTGAGCTCTTCTTACTGAAGCCGCGTCGGCACAGTCATTGGGCCGGCCGTGTGACATGATTTGACTCCCGGTGAATTTTTTGCAGCAGGTTAAGATCCAACCCGAGATCTAGCGCGAAACTCGACTTGAAAAGCTCTTTATGTGTTTAAATATAGCTTTTGGTAGTTTTCAATAAATTTTAAGCCCCTTCACACATACGTCTGAGCCGTGGCAGCAAATTTTAGCAAAGCTTATGCACGGTGCCTCCAAATCCAATTTGCTGCGCAGCTCATGCATCTCAAGCTTAGGGCGCTTATCGCTTAAGCTACAGGAGACGCCCTCCACATAAGATAAGCCGCGTGCTCTTGGCACATGCAACATGTGCTTGGCATATGCATACCTATCAACCCTACTACCTAATGCCCAGGAACTGTGAGGGCTTTTGTTGATTGGCTGGTAATTCAGCTAAAATAAATGAAAAGTGGGTGCTCCTTTACAGACAGATGTTGCCCTGTGGAGGCAATTGAAGCAAATCTGATGTCGCATGAGTCGAAGACGGTTGTTTAAATCTCAGTTGGCCCGCGGTTTTCGCCCAGGTCTTGTCAATGAGCTTGATTAGGGCCAGTATTAAGCGAGATGCCTTCTTCGCGTGGATATCACCCTGGCCTTACCGGCCTCCCCACAAAATAGGCAGGCTCAAGGTGTTACGGTCCATGGTTACGCCTGTTTTTGCACTGTCTCTAGGCGGTTCTCTGTAACACAGAAATCTTGGAGCTGTCTCGTGGTTGCCCTCTTGCTTTGTTTTGTTATGGTTAGCCTGTCTAATTCTGGCCTAGTAGCTCCTTTGAAAGGCAGAGTCGCCACTCATCTGCAGTATACCCTTATTGGATGGGCAAGTCCATTCGGCTCTCTAGACAACCTGTCCAAGTTCTCTACATTGACCTCATTATTTCCACTCTCTTTGATGTATTATCAGATTTTGTGACTGTCTGAGCTCGTCCATTGCGTTGCACTATTCCCTTTGGGCTTGTCTGTTAGCAACTTGGGTGACAGCTCGACACGGGCAAGTATTGCATCGGCGTATAGACGTCGATCCAATAGCCATTCGTTCGAGTAATGAACTCTATAAGAAATTTAATAGAATATTACATCTCGCAATCATGCGCTTTTACGCATGTGGGCTTTTGAAAATTGCAGTGCGCTTTATGTGCGATGGTACAGCAGGCGTCCCCGGCGTGTAGCCATTCAAAAGAATTAGAAGCACTATTTAGTACCCAAATCGGAGGCTTGCTCTAAATAAGCTTGGATCCCATTGCTTCAAATCTTAATCTCGTGGAATTGATACTTCACAACGCGCGGGCCACCACACAGCCCGCTTCAGTGATGCCAAGCCCTACCGGATACCAGCTACGTATGCCTCAACTTCTATCACAATGCAGAGGCTTGTACGAGGTCTAGTCTTTGCCCAGTGTAGCCTTGCGCTCATACAAGCGACTGATGTGGGAGGCCCCAGCATGTGCAGCGGTCTGTATCGTATAAAATACGTAGGACTACCTAATTCCGGTCTAATATTTGTATAGCTTGTACGGAGTGCCCCATCAGAGGGGCAATGCAGTATATGTGGAGGGCAGCGTCTTGGTGGGATTCTCACGCGCCACCATGTTCTACATGGCGATTGAGCAATCATGCTGGCTCCAACCTCAGCTCAACACAGGATTGGGGCGTTCAAAGTCTGCGCCATCGCAACTTGCGCGACTTATGCTCTAAGATAGCGAATTCACTGTCATGGAGACGGTGGCTAGCAAATGCTAGCTAGCACAATTTACAGGTATAAATGCACAAATGCTGTATCACTTGACTATGTATTGAAGGACTGTGGAGCCTCTTCTCAATTTGTGCAGATTGCAACCGCAAAATATGAAAAAGTTTTCCCGTTTGCCGGAAACGGGCCTAAATGTCAGAGCTTTTAATTTGAATCTCTACGAGCTATCAGTCGAGGAATTAAAATGCCTACATTTCAGCAAGGCCATTCGTACCGCTATCTACCGCGGCAACCAAATTGTGAGGCGGCATGACGCAAGATGCAATGCACCTCGACTATGCATAACGTCCTGCCAGCCCGCTCCGGGGATCAAGTCTTTATTTTTCAATCCTCTCGATTTCTTTCCCTGTGTGTTCCGACTTGCCAATTTGTTTACTTATGTGCATATTACAAGTTTTGCGGTCATGCATGCACGAAAAGAGACATCTCTAATGCATATGCACGGTATTGATTATTCCGACAGATTAAAGCAAGGATTCTGGCCTACTTCAAAGTATCAATAAAATTCCTTTGGCCTGCTCAGTTCATCCAGAAGGGTGATCCCCGCTCGAGGGCTAGCGTTTCAAGGGGCTCGCATGCATGTGAGCTTAAGCGAGACAGTCTGCACTAAGCCCTATCCTAACCCTGAATATTAAGTAGATATGTATATATATATATGTTTGGGTAAACTCTCAAGATTTGCCTCAAATTTCTCCGCTCTCGATGAAGTTTCTGTTTTTGCTCTCCGCCAGCCTAGTTAGTGCTCAGCTCGACAGCGCCATATCTCGGGGTCTCAATGAGGTTTCTTCATTCAGCAACCAGTGGGTATCTTGGATTGCCGAAACTCCAGCAACACCCTACACCTCTCACACCTACCGCATCAACGGCAACACCCTTTCCCCCTATTTCACAAGTATTAATGCAATCCTGAGCAGATCGAGCAGCTCTGGCTCTTCACTGGTGTCGTCAGAAGTTTCCTCACTCGCTGCGCTGGACGCTCTGCTTGCAGATGCCTTTGATGAGGTGCTTGTATACATTGATCATCTTTGCTCGCAGTCCGTCGACCCAGTTGCCGCAGTTGGATACTACAATGTTCTGTACACTTTTTTTTCGACACAAGTTAGCTACTTCAATGCTTTCAATACCAAGTGTGACAGCATTGCTAGCTACTACTCGGGCTACTCTCGTCTCGAGAGCGCGTTCGAGCACATTGCCCAAACTTCCCTAATCACTCAGTACTGCTACCAGACACTCACCAAGTCCAACTACGCTGCTGCCCCCAGTGTAGTTTTGTGTTCCACCACTGCTTCATCCACATCCTCACCTTCATCCTCATCCTCATCCTCATCTACAGCGTCATCCACAACCACATCCTCACCGTCATCTACGTCATCTCCAGGCTCCGGATCTAGTACATCCAGTACCTCCTCAAACAGTGGATACGTCGAGTCCACGCAGACTTGGTCTGGCACAGCCCAGCGCTGCCTCGCCAAGGTCAAAAGCTCGGCGACAGCCACATACATTAGCCAGGAACTGTCTTGAGGACCATTTTTATCAGTAAGGCATTCTCAGCTTGCGGTTAAAAAACATAACGTAAATATAATAACTACACCTCTAGATGCTAATCGCAATAAATTGCGCATGTAGTCTGCAACACGCAATGTACTTAGCGATTGAATCAAAATGGATAAAAATACCGCACCAGACTTATTATATGCACATCGGCCCTGAACCGCCCAAAAATGCGCCATTTTATTTCTGAAAATGATGTCATTGCCAACGGCAGCCTGCTCAAAAAACATCGCGTAAAGACGCCTCACTCGTTGAACGGTCTGTAAATCATGTTTATCTGCTCTGGCGTGGCTCTCTAGGTTTTCAATACTCTTTTTATGGCGTTATCTCGATGTGATCATCAAGATTATGCTCAAACTGTTAATAGGTGACTCCGAGCTAGTATAAACGTTTATTCGCGCTTTTCGTGATGAGCTCAGAGGAGCTCCAAATCTTAGGAGGCCTTCTCGAGTAGGTCACTGTAATTAATTCTCTGATTTGGAATGTCTAAATGCTTCACGCCTTTTATGTTGCCTTAGTTACACGCACTATATGCGCACACTATAGAGGAGCGATCAAAAGCGCCAAGCTCCATACTTTAATTCCGCATTCTAGCATTAACCGGTTGTCCGTAGTTCACTGATGGCCGGATCTTACTCTAGTGTGTGTCCCTAGCAATCCAGCAAGTGTGTTGCTCACTATTGGCTGGGGCCTTTTCCACGGACAAGTATCTACGACAACAATGATGGAGTGCAAAGGAAGCTATTGAACTCAATTTTCGCAAGGATCCAGACCTGCAGTGTGCACAGTTTGCGTCTATGGTGCGTGGGTCTAGGAGTGAGCCAGTCTAAAATATACCCATATTATCAGAGCGAGATCCGGTGGCATTGGAGTCCATTTTGGGTCGTGTCCCCCTCAAATCATCGAGCAAGATACCCTACAGGATACTCCGCGCTGAGTTCCTTGGCGCACAGTATTGGCCAGGAAATGCTTTGCTGGTATACATCACCGCGGTATGTATTCAAAAAGGTGGCGATTGCTCTCATTCTACATGTCGAACCGTGAGCCCCAGCCCATCTTTCTCTGTCCCAGACCCGGCTGAGAATAACGCGTGTTTCCTTGCCTGACACTGTCTGAGAGTTGCCCATTTATACAAATATTGGGGAGAGCTCAAACAGAGCTAAGCGATTACATCTGATGTTGCTTGTACCTGTCTTAATTGCCACAGACGGTGTTTGCGCAAGCGAGCCTTTCGATCATCATTAACACTGACAATGTTCAGTATCCGCCAAGATCACGGATTGGCTCCACATGAAGCTGCAATTGTGAGCATCTATCTGCACTCAACCCCAATTTCTGATAATAGAATCTTTGCAACTTTTCGACTGTCGTCTCGACAGGGCTATAAATAGACATTTACCGCAGACAGCTTGACCATAAGCCTTTGATGTTAACGAGAGACTGAAGCAGTAATTACAGGGGCACATTATTCAAGGCTATTATTCTACACGCAGGTACCCCGAGGCGAAGAACCGCCTTTTGAAGAATCTCGCTACCTACTTTCGCTTGTGCAAAAGACTCTGCCCGCTAATCCCCGCCATCTCACCAACTATCTTGGCGAGTAATGCAAAATGACAAGTTTCTATAAATACTATTTGATCTGTCGCTTACGCGTGATCTTACCTATCTGAGGCAGGGATTATCACCAGACATGAAACAGGGCAGTCGTGCAGATCAAGGGCAGAAACTGCAAGCACAGATTTTGCCTTTCTATAAATTTTATTAGAGCCTCATTTAATGATAGGCATGCCCCATTTTTTTGGCGCCAACTTCAATATGCACTGTAATTAACTACCACAGCTTTTGATATGATTCGATGAGGCAAAGAAGTTCCGTTTGGTTTTGTGTCCGAAAGACATGATTGTTGTATATATTTAAGCAGATTAAAGGTCTGCCCCGCGCCAAATACGCTACGTATCATACATGGACTGCACGGCTCAAACAAACTCTGAAACTGCGTGAGCACTGGTTCAAGGCTGAAAAAGCTCGCTCTATAAAATAGGTCAATGGCCACAAGCTGGTATGGAGAATTATGATGTTTGGTGCAAGATTGCAAGCTATGTTCAGCCTCACCCTCAGCGGTTTACACGATTTGCACAGGTGAGTAGGATGTTTTACAGAATTTTTATGAGCGACCGTGTGTGGCAGCAAATGAATGTATATGACATCAAGGACCAAATTGCGCTGTACTACCTCGCTTCGTGTGGTCGATTCGACGCTGAAGAAAGGGCTGCTATCAATGATGTGAAGAAAGCGTACGATGAATATCACACGCATTGCGGCTGTAATAAAGGGCCCTTTACTACATGTAATTCATGCGGCATCGCTCTAGGGTGGCACCGCTCAATGTGCGAATGGGATAGGAGGGGCTGTAGCCTGTGCTATTATATGCGGTGCTTTACTCAAGCAACCAAGCCTTAGGTCTCAGTGTTATGTGACCTGAACAACTTTGAGCTCTATCCAGATCAACTCAAGCAAGTGACCCAAGGCGAGTTACTCGCCAAAACTTTTGGAATTATCAAGTTTCACGGGTCAGATGACTATGATATCGTGTTAAAGGCTATGTCCTTTGATGGAATGCAGCTCAGGTATGCTAGCGAGCGGCTTCAAGGCGATGCTATCATTGCACTGGTTGCGCTGCAGCAGAATACAAAGGCTGCAGTTTACGTTGGTGACGATGCGATTAAAGAGATACATGCCTTTACAATGTATCTTGCTAGGGGTGAAGTATTCCAGTCTTTGAATTCCTTAGCTTTGCCTGAAGAGCTGCCTGGAGAGCTGCCTGCCAAGCGCCAAATAAGGAACAAGAGGGCGAGGATGGCGCAACGCGTTCGATCAATGGCTCTGCAAGCAACTGAATCATGGAAAAGCCCATGAAATAAATTGGATCCTGTATGTGAGCTATTGCATACTGCGTGTTGGAACTGGTCGCTAGGAAATACGCTTTTGCACAGGCTTGTACATGTGGCAGTAGCACTATTGCGAACTAAATTGTGCCGTTGCAGATAAATTCACTACTAGCACAAGCTGGGCAAAGCCTCAATGCGCAGCGGGATTCCCTCACGGCCACACCACTCACGTTACCGCCCACACCTGGATAGCCTGGGCTTACCCCGGATATTTGAGGTGCGCGAGATGCGCCGCAACAAGTAGCTAGATTTTCAGCTATTAATGTTTACAGTAACTAGATGCAAAAGTAGACAGCGAGATGCCAACGCGTCCACACCGAGCTCGGAGGCGCACCACACGTCGCGACATTGTGCAGCCTCGTGGCTTCAGTTGCACCTGAAAAGCGGGTCCAAACCCCACAGTCTGGCTGCACAGGCCAGTTTACCCCGCCCTCGCGTGCCTGCAAGCGGCCAGCTTGGCGGTGAAAAAAAAAAAAAAAAGTCTCGGCGGCCGGCCGCGGACGCAGCCGGTGAAAAGTTGGTCCAGGCGATATAAATCGCAGAGCGCGCCAGAAATTTCAGCGGGGTTCCAGCCTGTTCCGCAGCCCCTGCCCTAATCCACGCGCCACATCCGCCACGATCTGTTCATATCTATTCGCGTTTCCCCTTTGAATTACCCAATGGTTGGACTTGGCCCCAAAAAACCTCCTAGCCGCAAGGGCACTTCCGAGTACCCCAGTGATCTCCAGCACCTTATTGACCGCTTTGAGAAGGAGCTTACCGTCGACACTGCCCGTCTCAAGAAGGTTGTTGACCACTTTGTGAAGGAGCTCGAGAAGGGTCTCACCAACGAGGGTGGCTCGATTCCCATGAACGTTGCGTGGGTGATGGAGCGTCCCACCGGTGAGGAGACCGGCACCTACTTGGCGCTCGATATGGGCGGTACCAACCTGCGTGTTGCCCAGATCACTCTTGACGGCAAGCGTGGCTTTGACGTTACCCAGTCAAAGTACCCCTTGCCCGAGCACATCAAGACCGGAACTGGCGAGGAGCTGTGGGATCACGTCGCCGACGCGATCAACAACTTTATCCACAAGTACCACCTGGCCGACAAGGAGAACCTGCAGATTGGTTTCACCTTCTCGTACCCTGCCACCCAGGCCGCCATCAACCACGGTGTCTTGCAGCGCTGGACCAAGGGCTTTGACATCTCTGGTGTCGAGGGCGAGGACGTTGCCGTGCAGCTGCAGGCCGCTCTCGACAAGAAGAAGGTGCCCGTCAAGGTCGGTGCCATCATCAACGACACCACCGGTACTCTTGTTGCGTCCAACTACGTTGACTCGCGCACCGAGATGGGCTGCATCTTTGGTACCGGCTGCAACGCCGCCTACTACGACAAGGTCAAGAACATCCCCAAGATCCAGGGCAAGCTCGAGGACGACATCTCCCCCGAGTCGTGGATGGCCATCAACTGCGAGTACGGTGCGTTTGACAACGAGCACATTGTGCTGCCCATGACCAAGTACGACATCCAGCTCGACCGCGACAGCCCCCGCCCCGGCCAGCAGGCGTTTGAAAAGATGATTGCCGGCTACACCCTCGGTGAGATTATGCGCTTGATTCTGCTCGAGGTCAACTCCGAGGGCCACGTGTTCCCCGGCCAGGAGATTTCCAAGCTGGGCCAGCCGTTTATCATCAACGCCGAGGCGCTCTCCAAGATCGAGGAGGACCCCTGGGAGAACCTCAGCGACACTGAGGCGCTCTTCAAGCACACCTTTGGCATCGACACCACCGAGCCCGAGCGTAACTTTATCCGCCGCCTCGCCGAGCTCATTGGTACCCGTGCCGCCCGCCTGTCCATGTGCGGTGTTGCCGCCATGGCCAAGAAGATGAACATGAAGGAGGCCTACGCCGGCGCCGACGGCTCTGTGTTCAACAAGTACCCCCACTTTGAGCCCCGCGGTGCCCAGGCCCTCAAGGAGATCTTTGACTGGGACCTGCCCATTGACAAGCTCCCCATCAAGTGCGTTGCTGCCGAGGATGGCTCTGGTGTTGGCGCTGCCATCATCGCTGCTCTCACCCTCAAGCGCACCTCCAAGGGCTTGAGCGTTGGTGAAAAGGGCCAGAATTAGATACGAGCTAGACTAGAATAAAAATACAAGTGCAACGCGACGCGCTCAGTCCTCTCCGTCGTCCTTGTACCAGTCCACCTGAACCCGCACAGGGCACGACGGTAGCCTGAGCAGCCGCTTGATGTCGTTGAGCACGCCGGGGAGCCCTCTGAGCCGCTCAAACACAATTTTGTTGTTTGCCAGGACCGACTTTTGGTTGGCGCGCACAAACAGGGTAAAGTCGGTGGCCGGCCCCTCAATCTTGAACGACACGACATTGTCGTGCACATGGGCGCCGGGGAACATGCCTCCCAGCACGTGCATCACAGAGCCCACATAAAACGCCCACCAGAACCGCTGCGGGTCCTGAAACAGGTTGGAGAACGAGTGCACGATCGCCACAGAGGTCTCGCTGGGCTCGCCGCCCCACCTCTTGTACAGGGCTATGCCCAGCAGCACGCGCACCTCGTGGCTGAGGCCCTGGACGCCGGTGAGCACTCCGCCGAGCCCGATGGTGAGCCCCAGCAGCGCCTGCATGTTGCGCGGGTACGAGCTGTGGACGTAGGCCGAGTTGGTGAGCGCAGGCACGATCCTGTCCTGGATCACCTTGGGCACCCCCTCGGGCAGGGCGGTCGCGAGCACCTTGGCGAGGGCGGCGGCTCCCGGCAGCGCGTAGGCGCGCGTGCTCACCAGCAGCGGGTCCTCTGCAAAGATCTCCGGCGGCATCTGCTGGAACAGGATCCCCTCGCGCACGCCGTTGCGGTCGTAGAGGATCTTGCGCACCGACGGGACCCCGGTGCAGAGGCCGCGCAGCAGCACGACGGTGGCCTCGAAGAAGGCCGCCTTGCGGCTCGAGCCGAGCGTTGTGCAGTGCTGCTTGATCTGGGGCTCGGAAACGTCCAGCACGTCCTTACGGGCGCACGAGTACCCCGCCGAGTTGAACGAGCCGATGATCAGCGGCGAGACCGAGTCGCCGTGGAAGAACTTGGCCACATAGGGGAGGCCCCTGCTGTGCATGTACACCCTCAGGCCGCCCTCCTCGCGGGCGCACGCCACAAGCTCCTCGGGCAGGTCCAGCTGGTCGTAGAGGGCTGCTATCGTGCGGGCGATCTCTGCTTCAATGTCCGGCATTGATTCCTTGCTGAGGCGGCGCGCAAGCGCCACTCCGCCGTAGGGCAGCTCGTTCACCTTACCCCACCTGAGCTCCTGGTTGTCGGAATAAAAGATCCACGACATGTACACGTGCTGGGCAGTCACGCGCAGATAGAGCCCCCGAACCGGGTGAAACGTGCCTGCAAGCCCATATATGTAGGCCTTGAACTCCTGCTCCTTATCCAGCACCTGGATTGGCCAGCCAAGCACCTGGTCGAGGATTTGTTTGAGATCGTCCAGGTAGGGGCACTCTGCCAGCGAGAGCCCAACAATGGTCTGGCCAGAGCCCAGTTCGACCCCGTACGAGCGACAAATCGTCTTAAACCGCTGCAGGCAGATCTTAAAGTCGGCAAGTGCCTGCGGGTCCTGTTTGTCGTCCCACAACGCAAGCGTCACCTTGTCTTGAAACACCTGAGGCAGAATGCGATCCGTTTTGGGGCTGTGGGAGTTGATACCAAAGCAAAGCTCCTTTGCCTCAACATGAACAAACCCTTGCAGCATTTGGAATTTCGGGTGCTGTGCTGGGCTTAGTATGAAACTATTTGGAGGAGCAATTGAGGCCAAGATCCCGGAAAACTTTTACGACGCGAGCGAGTTTCGCGACGTCCCGGACAACCAGGAGATGTTTGTAGGCGAAACCGATGGCATCACCTCGGGGTTCATTGTGGAGCTGTGCGAGGCCGTGCAGCCGTCCGAGGACCTGCAGCAGGCGTTTGCAGAGCACATCAACGACCTCCACACCGCTGCAAAGATCGAAGCAGACCTGCCCGTCACGGTCGAGACGGTGCGCGACGTGATTGGCGACCGCGAGGTGGTTGCTACCGTGCAGACGGTCGAGGACAAGCGCAAGGGCATCATGCTGCTGGTGTTTGCCCTATTTAGGCTGCCAGAGTTTTCCACCGACGTCGTGATCACCTCGAGCATCGAGATCGGCGAGCACAAGCTGCTGGGGGCCTCCACCGCCTCGTTGATCAACCAGGCAAAGACAAGCGTGAGCGAGTGCTGCGGGTCGCTCAAGGTGCTCGACAAGGGCCTGTTTGCCGACAACTAGATACGCATATATAATTTATACCGGCGTCTTGGCCCGCTTGACGTCGTCGTCCTCAAACGGCAGCTTGCGCCACTTGCGCTTCAGCGCGTTGGGGCCCTCGACCTCGCGGGTCAAAAACATCAGCAGCGAGTTGCACCGGCGGCCAATCTCGGTCGGCGTCCGGCTCAGGAAATAGAAATCAAAGTCAAACTGGCCGCACTGCCGCACAGCGTCCCGGATCCGCTCGTACACCCCGGGCGTCTCGGGGCCAAACTCGTGCAGCTTCACCAGCAAGAACCGGTCCTCGTCCTCGCTGTAGCTCTTTTTCACGCTGGTCACCGGGTAGGCGATTTGCAGATCCGAGAGCGGCGTCGCGCAGCTCGACACCTTTTGGTCGAGAATCTCGTGCTGCTTGGACTGCAGCCGCGCCTTGTCCTCGCCAGCATCAATCTGCGCCATGTACCGCGCATAGTCGGCAATCTCCTTGTACCTTGCCAGGAACGTCTTGTGGTAGCGCCGCACCTCGGCCTCTGGCTTCTCGGCCCAGTTGGCCACGATCGCGTCGATCTCAGACTTGCCGTGGTGCGCCATGAGCGACAAAAAGTGGTGGAAATCCCGCTTGCTAAAGTTGGGGAACCCCTCGGCGATCAGCTGCTGCTTGCGCTCCTGCTCCTCAGCACTCAGCGGCTCGGCCTTTTCAATCTCAAGGTTCATGGCTGCAATCGACTCTTCGTCCTCGTCGCTCATGTCCTCCTCGGTGACCTTCACCCCAAGCTGCTTGCGGTAGTACTGCATCTCCTTTTCCTGCAGCTCCTCAATCTCGGCGGGAAAGAACTGGAAATCGTGCAGGGGGATCGTCCGCGGCGGCTTGATCCCGCCCCTGCGCTCCTTTTCGAGGCCATAGTCGACGCGTGCACGCCGCATGTGGTACTTGCCAGTGTCCTCAACTGGCGCTGCCGTGGGCTCGAGCTCGGGGCTCTTGACCGTGATGCTGGGCGCCTGATCAAACTTGAAGGTGAACTTTTTCTGAATCTCGTCCAACCCGTACTCGGAGTACTTTTCATTTAGCTCCTTAGTGCGCTCCTGGCCCCGGGCCAGAATGTCGTCTATTGACTCGTCCTTGAACGAGTTCTTTTTGTCGAGCACATTCTGGGCGCCGTGGCGGATCATGTTGACCAGCTCCTCCTTGCTCGAGTCCTCCTTCTTTTTCGCTGCGCTGTCGCTGCCGCGCGCCTGCTGAATTACCAGCTGGTCGAGCCGTAGTTTGCGCGCAGCCTTTTCCAGCACCTTTTCTTCAATGGCGTCTTCAGTAACAAACCGGTAAACAAAGACCTGCTTTGTTTGGCCGATGCGGTGCGCGCGATCCATCGCTTGGAGGTCGGCCTGCGGGTTCCAATCTGAATCATAAATAACAACCTGGTCCGCGGTGGTGAGGTTAATTCCCAGGCCGCCGGCTCGCGTGGTTAACAAAAACAAAAACTTTTTCGAGTCGGGCGCATTGTACTCGTCGATCGCCTCGACCCGGTCCTCGTGGTTGGTGCTGCCGTCGATGCGGCAGTACTCGTACTCGCGCAGGCTGCAGTAATCCTCCAAAATATCCAGCATGTGGGTCATTTGCGAAAAGATCAGCACCCGCGAGCCCTGCGCCTTGAGCTTTTTCAGTAGTTTATCTAGCACAATCATCTTGGCCGCGTTCTGCACCAGATGCTCGCCGGCCTCGTAGGGCGGGCCGGGCTCGGCGCCTTCAAACAGATACGGGTGGTTGCAGCACTTGCGCAGCTGCATCACCACGTTCATCAGCTTCT
Source organism: Wickerhamiella nectarea (assembly GCA_022577815.1). Taxonomy (NCBI): domain Eukaryota; kingdom Fungi; phylum Ascomycota; class Dipodascomycetes; order Dipodascales; family Trichomonascaceae; genus Wickerhamiella; species Wickerhamiella nectarea. Next base: position 183,783 of record JAKIRY010000015.1, read on the forward strand.
TGGAGGCGGCGTCACGCTGGTGACTGGCATTCACCGTGTCGATCTCGCGCTCCAGCAGCTGCCGATACCATTTGGCCTGCATGTCGGTGAGGCCCACGTACAAGTTGATTTCCTTTTTGGGCAGCAGCGACGTCTCGACGTCAGACTTTACTCTGCGCAGCAGAAACGGCCGCAGCAGTTTATGCAGCTGCTCGACAATCTCGTTCTCGTCCTTTTTGGACTCGCTCTCCTCCATGTCCTCGTCCTCGGCAGGCGGGCGGAACCACTCGTCAAACAGCTCGGCGTCGCCAAACACGTCGGGGATAATAAAGTTGAGGAGCGCCCAGAGCTCGTGCAGATTGTTTTGCAGCGGAGTGCCGGTGATTAGTAGGCGGTTGTGACTGAACAGCACCCGGACAATCCTGCTGAGCATGCTGTCCTCGTTTTTGATGCGGTGCGCCTCGTCGACAATCAGGTACTGCCACTGAAACTTGTTGAGGTCGGTCTTCTCGCGGATAACAAGCTCGAAAGTGGTGATGCAAATGTCAAAATCGCACGGAAGCAGGCGATCCTGGATCAGTTCGGCGCGCTCGTACTTGTCGCCCGAGATCACCAGCACGTTGAACTCGGGCGCGAACCGGTTGATCTCACGCCGCCAGTTGTCGAGGGTGCTCTTGGGGACCAGGATGAGGTGCGGCCCCTGAATGTTTTTGACCCGTTTGAGGTACAGCAGCAGCGAGATCGTTTGCAGCGTTTTGCCCAGCCCCATTTCATCGGCCAAAATGCCCGAGATGCAGTTTGAATGCAGGCTAATGAGCCAGTTGAGACCTTCGATTTGGTACTCGCGCAGCTTGCCGGTCAGCCAGGGTGGGCTGGCGGTATAAATATCTTGCTCTTGTTCTTGTTCCTGAGCCTTGCCCCTGAGGACCTTTTTACGTGCTTGAGCCAGCACCTGGCGGGTAAAGGGGTCCTGATCGGCCCGCTTCTCGATAAATTCGACCAGCAAATCTGAAATGCCGAGCAGATATTCAAATCTTTTTGTGGCCTCGGCCTTTTTCGATTTGTCCTCGAGTTCCCGCAGGTAGTAGCCTGGCTTGCGAGTTTTGGCCCCTGCGGTCGGAGTGTCGTCACTGGCTGCCTGGCTGCCATCGTCGCTTGCCTCTTGGTCGCTGGCCTCTTGGTCGCTGGCCTCCTCAACGGCTTGGTCGTCCTCGTCCTCGTCTTCGTCACCATCCTCGTCCTGGCTGCCAGAGGCCTCGTCGCTGGCGCTCTCGAGGTCGCTCAGATCGCTCTCGGTCTCGGTCTCGGTTGCCTTGGCCTGCGCAGCGGAAATCCTGCGGGATGACCTCCTCGAGCGACCGGTTTCTGGGGAGGATACGTCCGATTGAGGCTGCACAGACAGTCTTGAGCTTCGCCGGGGCATTTTGTGTTGTGGCAAATGTACGTGGACGTAGGATGAAAAATGCATTCGAGCCGGTCATAGCGCCCTTACCCTGCTCATGCAGGGTATGCAGGGTGCATAAATGAACGATACCATCGCTGTCAAACTGAAATTGAGTTTTTCTCTATCCGAGTCTGCCGTATCCGGGGACCAAAACAGACGGAATTCTCGATCCACTTTTGTCCATGATACAAGTCATTGCATTTGCATTTTTGGCGCACAGCATTTACTCGGCCCGCGAGGGGTACCAAGCGGGCAGAGAGCTATCCGCAGACGTAAGTTGAGCCATCACGCGGCCTGTACAGAGCTAACTAGATAATATTAGAGGCGGCCCTGGGCCTTGTTTTGCTGGTGGGGACGAAGTGGCACCGGCTCACGCTCAAACCAGACACCGTGGCGGGCGATCTGAGCGCACGAGAGGCAAGGGGGCAAAATCCCTTTACACTACTCGAGACGCGGCCCAATTTCCAGGACGTGGGCGCCAAACGCAGCGAGTACCTCACCTGGAAGCAATCAGGTTCTGGGGGCTCGGGTAGTGGGAGATAGGGTGCGTGCGTCGTAGCCGGGGGCCTTTGACTTGAGATCGTTGGCGCGGGCGGTGTTGAGCTGCGTCTTGAACTCGTTGAGCGCCTCAATTCGGGTGGTGTGCTTTTGCTGCAGCACCTGCAAAAACGCCTCGCTGTCGGCTCTGATGTTGGCAAGCGCGCTGGTATCGGTTTCCGGCACCTGCCTTGGTTTTGAAAAGGGCCCCAGCGAGATGGGGGTCAAATTGGCGGCGGCCCCTGTGAGTGCGAGATCCATGTCAGCTTGGAGTATAATTATCTTGTCTAGCCAGTGTAGGTTTAATCTAGTGTGCCCTGTGTCGGCCTGCCCAAATGGGCCCTTGTGCGCAGTCCTGGGCCTGAAGCTTGGTGACGCCAAATCATAATTCTCCTTGTGACATGACAATCAACTACAAAAAGTTGCTCGTGTGCGCGGCTGGGATCTATGCCTCGTTTCTCACATGGGCAGTTTTGCAGGAAAAGGTAACCACCACGCCGTACGGCCCCGACCAGGTCGTTTTCAAGGCCAGCCATATTCTCAACATTGTGCAGAGCGTGCTTGCGTGCCTTGCCGGGTACCTGTTTCTGTCCTACCAGCGCAGCAAGGGCGACAAACGCGCGCAGCAGCCTCTGGTGCCCAACAAAGAGGTGCTCAAAAAGTACCTGTTTGTGGCGGCCTGCCAGGCTGTATCGAGCCCGTTTGCCTACGCGAGCCTCGAGTATGTCGACTATTTGACCTTGCTGCTGGCCAAAAGCTGCAAGCTCGTGCCGGTAATGGCCGTCTCGGTGCTGATTTACCGCAAGGGGTACCCCATGTACAAGTACGGGGTCGTGGCGATCATCACCGCTGGCGTGTGCATGTTTAGCATCAAGGGCGGCTCGTCGAGCGGCTCGTCCAAATGGGGGTTGCTGCTTCTCGGCACCAACCTGTTTCTGGACGGCCTCTACAACACGAGCCAGGACGACATGTTTCGGGTGTTCAAGGGCATCACCGGCCAGCACATGATGGTGGTGATGAACTTTTTGACGGCCGCCATCACGCTCGGTCTCTTTTTGTTTAGCGACCAGATCGAGCAGGCGACCTACTTTGCATTCCACCACCCAGAGGCCTACCGCGACGTGGTGCTGTTTGGCCTGAGCGGGGCGGTCGGCCAGCTATTTATTTTCATCACCCTGGCCGAGTTTGGCTCGTTGACGCTGGTCACCATCACCATCACCCGCAAAATGGTTAGCATGCTGCTGTCGGTGTTTATGTTTGGCCACCACCTCAGCGTGCACCAGTGGATGGGGGTCGGGCTGGTGTTTGCCGGGATCGTGGGAGAGGCTGTGCTCAAAGCCAAGTAGATGTAGTCTAGTCTAGATTTAGAATTCCTGCTGGTCGCTGGCGATAATCACTGTGTTGATCTTTAGCACCATGCGCGCCAGCTGGGTGGCCAGCAAGAACTGCTGGCGCTTGCCGATTAATGGATCAATCACAAACAGCTTTTTCATGTCGTTTGTGCCTGCGCCCAGGCAGTCAATGCCCAGGTTGGGGCACTGGCTCGAGACCTGCTTGGCCTTGACGTCGGAGACGCTCTGAATGCTATTCAGGCCAGAGTTCTCGGCAAGGGTGAGCGGGGTGGCGTCGAGGGCGGAGCTAAAGGCGCGGAACGCGTACTGGTCGATGCCCTTGTGCTTGTCGGCCTCGGCGGCCACCGCCAGCGAGCAGGCGATCTCGGCAGCACCGCCGCCGTACACAACGCGGTTGTCGCGCACGAGGTTGCGCACAACGCACAGCGCATCGTGCAGCGCGCGCTTGGCCTCCTCGATCACCATGTCGTTGCTACCGCGCACAAGCACCGAGACGGTCTTTGGGTTGGCGCAGTTTTCGACAACAACCATGCGGTCCTGTACAGTACCAAACTCAATCACCTTGACGGTGCCGGCGTGGCCCAGCTTCTCGGGGGTGAGGTCCTCGAACCGGGGCACGATGCGGCCCTGGGTGGCCATCGCCAGCAGCTCAATCTCGGGGCCGCCCACCCACCGCAGAGCGGGCAGCTTGTTTTGCAGCAGCAGGTGGTTGGCCTCGTCGTCAAAGCCCCACTGGCAAACAACCAGCGTGGTGCCGGCGTCCTTGACCTGCTGGACCATCTTCAAAAAGGTCTCCTGCTCGTACTGCTGGAGCTTGCGGAACTCCTCGACGCTGGAGATGTCGAGCTTGTGCTTGGTCTTGGGTTTGGGGGGCTCAAACGGACACGTGAGGATCGCGATCTTGGCGTTCTCTATCGTCTTGGGCATCTGGGGGTGCGAGAACTCCTTGTCGATAATCACGCCGTGCACGAGCATGGTATCGCGTAGCGAGCCGCCGGTCTTGCCCTCGACCTTGATGAGCTCAAAGTCCACGTCTTTGCGCTGCTTGTCGGCAACTGTGAGCACGGCATCCACGGCGATCTGGGCAAACTTGTCCTTGCTGTCCGAGACCACCTTGGACCCGAGCGACGTCTTGGCGCTCTTGAGCAGGTTGTGGTTCTCGTCGTCAAGCTCAATAGTGTCGGCAATCTCGTCCAGGCGCTGCACAGCCACCTGGCACGCGTCGTCAAACCCGTTGGCGATCCTGATCGGGTGGATGCCCTTGTCGATCAGCTCCTGCGCTTGTTCGAGAAGCGCGCACGCCAAAACTACAACGCCGGTCGTTCCATCGCCAATTTCATCGTCCTGCGACTTGGACAGCTGCACTAAAAGCTTTGCAATTTCGTCGGCCACCTGCATCTGGCCCAGAATCGTCGCGCCATCGTTGGTAACAATGATCTCGCCGTCCTGGGAGATTAGGATCTTGTCCATGCCGCGCGGGCCAAGCGAAGTCTTGACAATGTTCGCCACGGCCTTGGCCGCGAGGATATGCTTCTTCACCGCCTCAACGCCGGAGCTGCGCTGCTTGAGGCCTTGGTCCCTGACAATAATTAATGGACGGCCCATTTCGTCCTGGGCCATCACAGCATTAGACAGGTCGAGCTGGTTCATGTGCAAGGTAAATTGTCAGCCGTGGGACTGACATGTCGAGCCAACGGGTCACGTGACTGGCGTGGAAGCGCGCCTGCCTGCTGCCTCGAGGTTTACAACTAGAGCGCCATGAATTGCAGCCTTTTTTGGTATTATCATCTACAAAGGGCTACAAATGCTAGCCCTAGCTTGTTTGTTTACATGCGCGCGGGCATTGGCTATTCAACCACAACATGCCTGTAACACCACCACTCACCCATGGCTTTCCGCAAGAGATTCTCCAAGTTCAAGGCCCTGTTCACGTCTGACCATGACGAAATTAAAAAAGAGTACAGCCGACGCTTTGAGAGCCTCGAGAAATGGCAACAGACACACAGGTGCTGCTGCCCCGTCCCTGGCCGGACCTGCACCTTCAGGGGCGCTTCTAATACAGCTCTCTCACCTTTTAATGCCAATTTCTCGCCAAGCATTGACGAAGTCTTCACGCCAACCCCTCCAGGCTCAGTCTCAGGCCCTGGTCAGGAAGACGACCTGTTCGCCTTTGAGTTTGAAAGCGTGGACTTTCTCCCCTTCAACATACGGACCTCGACCCCATTGGGTTTCAGATGATGCGCCGTTTGATCTAGTTGTATTGCTTTATTTATATTATGCCCCCATGCAAAGATCTCTGATAATTAGACCCACATGGTTAGTGGGTTCACGTGACTGTCAGTCACGGTAATTTTTTTTTTTTAGCCCAGCTCAAGTTTTTTATTCACAATGGATACTCTTCGTCAGGCTGATGGCACTGAAAACCTCCAGACACTTCGGGACACTGTTTTAAACACTAGCGGAGATGTCGACCTTGCAAACCGGTTCAGAGCCCTTTTCCACTTGAAATCGCTCGGAACCGATGGAAACCACGAGGCCATCGATATCATTGCAGAGGGCTTCAAAGACCCCAGCGAGCTGCTCAAGCACGAGATGGCCTATGTTCTGGGCCAAACAAGACTCACCTATGCTATCAAGCCTCTTGTGGCTGTGCTAGAGGACCTCAACCAGCAGTCCATGGTCAGGCACGAGGCTGCCGAGGCTCTTGGCGCAATCGGCGACCTGAGCAGCCTCGACATTCTCGAAAACTACCTCAAGAACGACCCTCTCGAGGTAGTGAGACAGACTTGCGAGCTGGCGATTGCCCGCATCAAGTGGGAGCACAGCGACGCCGCCAAGACCGAGAAGCTGGAAAAGTCAGAGTTTAGCAGCATCGACCCTGCGCCTCCTCTCGAGGTTGAGAAGAAAAACGTCGAGGACTTGAGAGAGCTCTTGAACGATCAGAGCAAGCCGCTGTTTGAGAGATATAGAGCCATGTTCCGTCTGAGAGACATTGCTTCCAAGGATGCCGTGCTCGCTCTCGCCTCTGGCTTTGACGATTCGAGCGCTCTGTTCCGCCACGAGATCGCCTATGTGTTTGGCCAGATGTGCGACCCCGTGAGCGTTCCCTCGCTGGTCAAGGTGCTTCAGAACGACAAGGAGGAGGGTATGGTCCGCCACGAGGCTGCCGAGGCCCTGGGCTCCATTGCTACAGAGGACGTTTTGCCCATTCTGAGGCAGTTTGCCCTCGACAAGGACGACGTTGTGAGGCAGTCTGCTGAGGTTGCCCTCGATATGTATGAGTATGAAAACAGCGGCCAGTTGGAGTACACTGAGCTTAAATAATGTAGATGATGATTATGATAGAGGATGGCTCTAACGCGGGGATGATGAGCTCGGATGGGCCTAGAGACAGGGCCTGCATAAATTAGTGTGGAGCCGAGTCCCCCCTCAATTGGCTTGACGGTACCGGTAGTTGCACTTTGTGCAAGTGTAAAACACAGTCGCACCCTCATCTGCACTTCGCAGCTGCAGGGTGTGGAACGCCATCTCGTCGTGGCCGCACTCGGGGCACTTTTCCTTAATTATGGCACCTTCCTCGACCTCCTCCTCTTCTAGGCTTGTCTTGACTGCACTACGTTTTGATTTCAGCACAGAGGGGAATGCATTCTCCGCAGACTCTGTGACTACTTTGAGGTCGGCAAACTTTTTCGAATCATAGCTTTTACCGCACGCACTGCAATCGAGTGTAGCAGCCTTTTTGTTGAGCGCGGGCAGCAAATTACCGCAATCGGTGCAAAAAATCAAACTACCAACAACGCTCATTTCAAGGTGAAAAGTGAAAAATTTTGTGACATAATCTTTTCATTTCATGGCGACGATAATTCCACCTCCGTCGAAAAAGGCAAAGAGGCAGGCCCAACAGCCCCAACAAGACATCTTAGAGGTCCCGAAAGATCTGCACAATGTTAGAATCAAATTCCAGGCATTCGATACCGGCGACGTGATGCCTGGAACAATCATGGTCCCTGGCGACGCCTCTGTACAGCAGTTGCAAGAGCTCCTGAATCAACTCAAGCAGCAGACTGATGAAGCCACTCCCTACGAATTTGCATTGCTCTCTGGATCTGACTCTTTGGACATCAACAATGATCTGTACACGGATATTCTCAAACCCCAAATCAAGTCAAGCGAGGATATCCTGACAATTGTATACACCCCGCGCGCGGTTTTCAAGGTCAAGTCAATAACCCGCTCGTCAGGGGCTGGAATGGGTCATGGAGCCACTATCTTGGCGGCTCAGTTTTCACCCAGTAATTCGGCACTGGTGGTGACTGGAGCCGGCGACGCCACTGCTCGCGTCTGGAATGCATACACCCAAACTCCTACAAAAACCATGTCTGGCCACAGCGACTGGGTGCTTGCTGTGTCTTTTAGCCCTTGTGGATCGCTTGTGGCCACTGCCGGTATGGATCAGACTATTCGCATCTGGGACCCCAAGACTGGCCAAGAATACGGCAAGCCACTGAGAGGCCACCTCAAATTCATTACAAGCCTTTGCTGGGAGCCATACCACCTCGCTCCGATTGGCTCCAAACCCCGCCTTGCCTCGAGCTCAAAAGACGGCACCGTGCGGGTGTGGGCGGTCGACCGCGGCGTTTGCGAGTTTAGTATGAGCGGCCACAAGGCTAGCGTATCCTGTGTCAAATGGGGCGGGTTTGGAGACATCTACTCGACCTCGCACGACAAGACCATCAAGGTGTGGTCCTCAAGCGACGGGCGCCTGGTTGCCAATCTTACATCCCACGGTCACTGGGTCAACCACTTGGCGCTTAGCACCGAATTTGCACTGCGCACCGGTCCTTTTAGCGAGAAGAAACTGGGCGATCTACCCGAGCACGAGCTCAAGGCGCTGGCCAAGGACAAGTTCAACAAGTTGGCCTCTGTGAGCGGAGAGCTCAAGGAGCGTATCGTCACTGCCAGTGACGACTTTACAATGTTTCTGTGGGAGCCCCGCAAGGGCACCAAGCCTCTGTGCCGCATGACCGGCCACCAAAAGCTTGTCAACCACGTTGCGTTCTCGCCCGATGGACGCTACATTTCGAGTGCTTCATTTGACAACTCGGTCAAGCTGTGGGACGGCAGAGATGGTAAATTCATTGCCTCTTTGCGTGGCCATGTGGCCCCCGTTTATCAGTGCGCGTGGTCGGCGGATTGCCGCTTGCTAGTGAGCTGCTCCAAGGATACAACACTCAAGGTTTGGGACATCAAGACCCGTAAGCTCAAGAGCGATCTACCAGGACACCAGGACGAGGTCTACGCGGTGGACTGGAGCGTAGATGGCGAGCGAGTTGTATCTGGTGGCAAGGATAAGACCGTTAGGTTTTGGACGCACTAGGGCGGCGACAAACACCGCTGTATTTTCTATTTAATTAAATATTTACTACTTGGGCACTCCTTATGCTATGTACCCCTCCCCGGGCTCTGGCCCTATTTTGAGATGCTGGTGACTGCCTCGTAGCTCAGCTGTGTTATGCACATGGCAGGAACTACCCTGAGCAGAGCCGGGAGTAGTCCTTTGTAAAAGCCACGCACACCAAACTCGGCCCAGACCTGGGCCACTGTAACGCCGAACCGCGAGTTGTTGTATTGCATGCGAGAGCGGATGAGCTGGTGGGGGTACATTAGAGTGGCAGCAAACGTTTTGCTGAGGGCTGAGGCCAGCAGATATCTGGCGCTCGGACTCCAATCCGGCAGAATCTGGTTCTTTACTGTGTCGTACACCATAAAGTGGATGGCAGCCTGCACGGTTCCCATGAGGGACACGGTATAGCCGCGCCAGAACCCCACGAGGCCGTCAGTTTTATAAATATGAGCGATGGAAGATCGCATTGTTTTGTATTCGGCGGCATTGGACCCGACCATTCTTGTTTTGAGCGCCCAGATGGGGCTCGTAGCAAATGAGGTGGTTGCCCCGGCCATAAACGAGCTGGTCCAGAATTTGGCCGGGCCCTGGACACCCTGGCCTGCCAAAAGCTCCTGGAAATGGGCGTACAGCCCGTAGTATGACCCCCATGCCAGGCTGTTGCCGACGAGGTTGGGCCCGATGCCGCGCCAAATGGCCAGGGGCGACGTCGAGCCGAGCTGCTGCCTTATTTTGAGCACATCCAGCGGGTGGGTGACCACCGTGGAGGTAGCACCAGCGAGTAAACCGGCCAATACCTCCATTTAAAATGGTCAAAAAAGTTTTGGTAATCTATGTACTGGGGTTTTAGGCCATAAAGGGCGAGAGAAGTCTGGTTAGTGGCTACTCGCACGGTTTGTTTGAGTTGTACTTACTGAATCAACGAGGGGCGAGGCGAGCTCTGAGTCCATCCCACGTACACGATAAAGGGGATCCAGCCAAACTGGAGGGTCACACGGCCGACGTCCATGAGCTTAAAGATACGTTCCTTGGGTTAGCGGATGTTTTTAGTGGCAAAAGGCACTTACTTTTGTTTCGTCTGTTAGAGTGAGAGGCATGAAAAAGTTTTACTCAGCGAGCCTATTTTGGTAGGGTTGCCGGTAGGGGTGGAGCCTTTAGGGGTAGGCCCAGAGCAAGCCCCGGGCAGGCCAGGGGCGAGGTCAGGGGCAGGGCCGTGGGCAGTTCGGCCATTGAGCAATGCAGCTAATTAATCTAGTCTTTAAGTACCTTTTCCACTCTATCGCTCCAAAAGTCGAGCCACTCATCGCCGCGCGGCAGCAATTCCAGCTGGTCTCTGGCCGCTTCCTTGTGGGCAACGAGGTAGTCGTAGCCGGCGGCGCTCAGCAGCAGCTGCTTGTCGCTGAGGACGCGGGCGGCAACAGCCTCTGACTTGACCAGTCCCGCCTCGACGAACTTTTCGAGAACTCGCAGCCCCAGCCAGGGGGTTGCTGCCCAGTATTTGAGGACGGCGTCGATCGCCTCTGCTTCGACCAGCTGGCCCTGGAGAGTGTCTGCCACCCGGTTGATGATCCGGGATGCGTGGGTGAGCGACCGGTTGCCGATATCGCACACCACTGTGGTGACCACCCGGTTGAACTGGGTGGTGGCCTCTGAGGCCTCTTTACCGAGGTACTGGTCCTGGATCGAGGACCTGGCCTCTGACACGGCCTCGCTGGGCCTGCTCTCCAGATCCTCGAGCAGCCTCTGCGCGACGGGATCGTCCTTGAACTCAAACTCGGGCGTCTCGGGAATATTGGGCACCAGGTCCAAAAACTCGTCAGGGAGCACGTCGCGCACCCGCTGGGCGTAGCTCAGCTGCACTTGCTTGGCAACCAGCTGCTGCATAAATACTCGCTTGGGGTGCTCGGCCGGGAGATCGAGGTACTGCGTCCACTCGGGCCACTTCCAGGTAAACGAAAAGTTCGACATGTGGTGGGCAAACCACGCAACCACACGCCAGAAAATGCGCACATCAAGGGTCTCCACCTTGGCAAACAGGAACCGCACGGCCCTGCCCAGCACGGGGGCGATTGCCTGTGGAGCCATGATGCATGCCTCAATGAGGATGGAGGAATAGTATACAGCAGGGAATTGCGGTGCTGGTAGCTGCAGCATGTGCTCAAGCACAGCACCAACCGCGATATCCTCAACTTTGATCGTGGGTGCCCCATCATCGTGGAGCGCCTGTAACGAGTCGAATGGGGTCGCCGGTGCGCAAAACATGTCCTTGTTGAAAAACAAGTCAAGTGTGATCAGCTGGCGAGTAACCTCTTTGCGGTTAAAGTCCATGTTTTCAATCAGGCACGATGCAGTGTCTCTCAAAACACATCCAAACAAAGTTGCAGCGCCAGGAACCGAGCAGACGCCATTGGTGGCCGGGTAGAGCTCCACAGAAAGTGCGTTGCTCGGACCAAACTTGAGCTCGGGGACCTGGATAGCTCTTAGGCGGTGCAGCGGCGCGACTGGCTCGCGGGGACCCAAAAGGTCCAGTTTGGGCATAAAACTCACATCCCACCCGTTTGCAAGTGCATCCTTTGCGGCTGCTACCAGGTGCGAAAAGACCAACGGCTGGCCTGCCTCACCTTCACGCTCCACGTAGCTGTCGACAAACTTTTGCAGCTGTTGCTCTAGCTGAGCAGTGTCTGCGTCTGGGTGCGACAGCTTGAGGTACACCAAGCTGAGAAACAGCGCTTCAAACACCTGCTCCTCGGGGTCCTGGGCCAGCTCCTCCAAGAGCGTTAAAACAGAGCTGGGCTCAATCACTGTGAGGCAGCTTGCCAGCTTGAGGAAGCTTTTGAGACGCAGGGCATCTGAATTTTCCAGCGCGAGGCTGATTTCGTCGCGAACCATATCGGCAACTGCCTCTGCAATGGCACTGCGGTGCCGATTCACATTTTCAAATAGAATCGCCAGGAAAGGCACCTTATGGGGCTGCTCAAATGCAATCGCTTTGACCATCTCCAGCACGGAGCCCCAGTTTTCGGGCTCGGTGCCCAGAAGCTCGGTGGTGAGCTCAGAAATAGCATCGTTGACGGCTACTTGGCCCGGCTCGCCCAGTTCTGCAATCGAGCGACGGATTCGAATAGCAGTTTGCGTTTGAGGCGGCGCCCGGGGCCTGCTTTCATGGGGTTCGGACCACTTGCGCTTCATGTCAGCTCGACTAGTATAATGTATCAGATCAGAGACCATTGCGCTGTGTGAACACGGAATTTCGGCCCAGCAATAGCTCTGAAATTTGCAACCTGCCCAGACACTCGCAACCCTGCAGCAGCTGGTGCAGCATCCTGCAAGGGCCTTATTGCAGGGATCACTTTTTTCCAAGAAAAATGATCTAGCCGCTAGCGCAGCCAGTTGTGCCATAAACTGGTGTTAAATTCCTATTTTTTTCGATTGCAGTCCCAGTGTTGCCATTTTTGGAAACTTTGGCTCTGCATGAAAGGCATCCAACTGGGACCACTGCAACCCCATTAATCTGACTCCGACACCCCTAATTAGACGCGTCTCACTGCCAAGACTGCGCAACCTCATCTGAGTTGCATCCAAGGGGTGCGCCTCCTTTGCTGGGGAATGCGCTCGCCCCGGACCCCTTCTTTCGGTGGCAGGTTCTCTCCAAAGTGTAGTCTACAATTAGCCCCCTGACATAGTCGATTATTTTGAGCAACCGCTTTGCCGGAAAATAATTGCTTTGTTTCTCGTGGGCGGCTTTTCGGGGAAATACCAAGACATACGTCGACGCAGCTCTCGGAGCTAAAATCCTAATTTGCGGTTCGCAACGTACGCAGGAGGGCTGCAAGGGGTACCAGTACAGGGGAGAAAAAAATTCCATCTGCAATTGCGCGGAATCTTGAGCCAATTCCTTCTCGCAAACCCAGGCTACCTGTCAAAGCGCTACTGTGGCGGCAAATATAAGTTGGGCAGGGGTAGCCAGCTTTGCAAATTTGGGGTATCAAAAGCATGAAAACTAGCATTTACAGACACTTCAAAAATAGACCAAGTCCGCCGCGTGATTTAATTAAGCAGAGACATTGAGATATTTTTGTCCGCGACTCAGATCTTCCAAACTGAGAAAAGTGGAAAAGTTTAGGTTGCACTTGTACCTTGTCAATCTTAGCCGAGTCCCACTTTTTTTTACAGACACTTAAGCGGGCGGCTGCAGTCGCCTGAGGCTCGCTGATATGCAAGGAGGTATGCATATGCATGTAGCCCAATCCAATAATATGCACTCCAGTTTGGAGGTATAAAGGAGACCCAGTAGAGTCTGGATTTTCATGCTAATGAACGCGTTCCTGAGCTTTGCGCTCGCGGCAGCTACTTCCAATTTCAATTCAACCTCCGCTGTTATTGATCCTACGGTGGCCACCACCACCACTGTAGTTGACACGCTCACCACATTTTGCCCCAGTCCTACTACCCTTACTGTAGGAACAAAGACATATCTGGTCAGCGAGGCCACAACTCTAACCATTTCCGATTGCCCCTGCACCCTCACCTCTGAGATCAAGACAAATACCCCAAGCGCTACCACTACCACTGCCAGCTCAGCTGTCAATTCCACCACTTCTGGTGGAAATGACGTGGTTTTTACTACTGTTATCACTTCGTATACTACCTATTGCCCCGCATCCACTACTATTGTCCACGGCTCTAAGACTGTGACTGTAACTGCTCCTGGTACTGTTACAATTACTGACTGCCCCTGCACTCTTACTACCTCTGCAAAAGAGTCTGATGTCACTGTGACTACCACTGTTGTTGACTCTTACCAGACTTACTGCCCCGGCCCTACCACTCTAGTGCACGGCACCAAGACCGTCACTGTAACAGCCGCCGGTACGGTAACTGTCACAGACTGCCCTTGCACATTGACTTCTACTGTTTTGGCCTCTTCTAGTGCTTCTTCTAGCTTGTCTTCTTCCTCTCTGAGGGCCTCCTCTTCCAGCGTTTCTGCCACCAGTGTATCTTCCTACGGGCACTACAACACTAGCTACATCACCATGTGGTCCTACGTCACCACCCACGTTGTTGGCTCTTATCAGACTTACTGTCCTAGCCCAACTACACTTGTTCACGGAGCAAAGACCGTTACTGTCACTGCAGCTGGCATTGTAACCGTCACGGACTGCCCCTGCACCTTGACCACCACCATTTCTGGCTCCGGCACAAGCACAAAGCCTCCAAGCACTACTCCTGCCGTGAGCTCCACAGCAGCTAGTGCCTCTGTCTACTCTTATACGACGGTTGTGAGCTCGTATGTCACATACTGCCCGAGTCCTACCACCCTTGTGCATGGAGCAAAAACCATCACCGTCACCGCCCCTAGTACTGTAACTGTCACTGACTGCCCCTGCACTCTTACTTCGACTGCGACTAGCGGCAATTCAGAGAGTTTTGCTACCCCCACAAAGTCTAAAGGTGTCACTGTGGTGAGCTCGTATGCAACTTATTGCCCATCCCCTACAACTATCGTGCATGGCTCTAAAACAGTTACTGTTACTGCTCCTGGAACAGTCACAGTAACAGACTGTCCTTGCACCATCACTACTGGTGTATCCAGTGGCCCTATTATCATTTCCACTGCTTCGCTCCTCACCACTAGTGTGGCCACTTTGACCACTTACTGCCCATCACCCACTGTTTTGACGGTTGGCACAAAGACCATTACTGTTACCGCACCTACGACTTTGACCATCACCGACTGCAACTGCGTTGTTACCAGCACTGCCAGCGGCACTGCCAGCAGCACCGCTACTAGTAACCTTGCCTCATCTTCCACTGTTATCGACACTTTGACCACCTACATCTCTGCTCCTACTACCGTCACTTTTGGCACAAAGACTGTTACTGTTACCGCGCCCACCCTTTTGACTATCCCTGACTGCTCTTGCACAGTTCCAGTTACTACAGCATCTTCCAGCAGTACTGGCAGTAGCGTTCCTTCCTCTACCGTTGTGGACACTTTGACTACATACATTTCCACTCCCACTACGGTCACTTTTGGAACTCAGACTATCACTGTTACCGCGCCCACCACTTTGACTATCACTGACTGCTCTTGCACAGTTCCAGTTACTACAGCATCTTCCAGCAGTACTGGCAGTAGCGTTCCTTCCTCTACCGTT